>OX326997.1:41058706-41588706 GCA_946800695.1 Geum urbanum
TCGACGAAATTGAAGTGGTTAGGGGCTGAATTGGTCTTTGTGCTAGAAGAGGAAATGGTTCGCATGGTTGAGATGACGTGATCTGGAAACTTTGGCCTTCGAATCTTGCCGTTGACGGCGGCGGTCAACGGTGGTCAACGGCGGTCAAAAAGTCAACTCTTCAGATTTCGATGTAATTAGTGTCATTTTTCTCGTAATCGCGCCCTGGTTATCGTACGGAGGTTTTCGGGTTGATTTGGTTAGCCGATTTTCAGTCGAGATTTCGAGTGGGGATTTCGGGATTTCCGTTATACATTTTGTACTGTATTGCATATTTCCGGGAACGGTTGGTTTCCGTGCATCCGTACAGTGTTGTGAATTACGATTTTGATCAGTTATGTTTTATGATTATATTCAGGAGATCGAGATCTGGATCGTGAGCGTGCTTCTGGCGAGGGATCTTCCGCCGGACCACGAGTTTAGCGCGTGTGCGCGTTTCGAGAGTCTGTGAGTGGACACTTTATTTTCACGGATTGATTGCGAGTCCTTATTTATGATTTACGAACTTGAGCATGCAGATTGATTATGATTTTACGAGCATGTGTTTTATGATTATGCATATACGAATATACGTATACGGATATATTTATACGTACATATTATGTTTTATGCAACCGCATGGAAAAAATTTATGATTTGGTTTACACAGAGTACAGTCTCAGTATATATTGTTGTATCGATACACCTTGGCTTCTCGGCTGATCCCCGAGTACGCTCCGGGAAGGACAGATATCCTGACCCGAGGCCTTTCTGGCTAGGAATCACGTGTGGGTCTGGGATCCCGTGATTCAGACTGTGCTATCGCGTGGTAGTCCATGAGTGATTCCGCGATTTTATATTGCATTCTCTGTACGCGTGAGGAGTTGAAGTCTCCCTCGTGTACCCGGACGCGTGAGGAGTTGGAGTCTCCCTCGTGTACCCGGACGCGTGAGGAGTTGGAGTCTCCCTCGTGTACCATTTCTTTACTTATATATTTGACTCGCATATGATTTTATACGTATATATTATCTGGTGAAAGACATTTATTTTTGTCCACTCACTCTAACGTGTTTATTGTCTTTCCCCTAGGCTTTTCGGTTTCCGTGCCCAGTTTGCAGTTCAGGTTTGGTGTTTCACGTCGCAGTTTGGAGGCTAGTGATCAGAGTCACCTGTGTTTTCCAGTAGGTTCTTGTTTCGCCTACTGATGTACATATTGTATATGTTTTACTCTAGAGGTCGCTCTGATACATCCTGATACATATTGTGCGGATTTTCACAGATATACATATATACATAGTACAGTTTATTCATTGTTGATGATTATATTGTTGTTGAGAAATCCGGATGGGATTGGTGCCCACGGTTTGCTTTTTGTGGCATAGGACGAAGTGTTAATTTCCGCGTGCAGGTTATGGTAATTTCACGCTAGTAACGAAACTCTGCCGAAATTTTGAAAAAAATTTTGTTGGTTCGTATTTTCGAAAGGGTTTGATTCCGGTTTAGGTAGCTGAATCGGGATTGGGTCCTTTCACGCAACTCGTCCAGAAACCGTCTAAACACATGGTCCATCAAGTCCACACGATCTACGGGGCATTGGTCAACCAATAGCGTGACCAAGAACTCCTGATGCCCACACCGAGATCCAAAAGCCAACATAGCCACATCTGACTCACCGATCCACAACTGATGGTATCCGGTCCCGAAATCAATGTTCGAAAAGACCGAAGCTCTCGCGAGCTGATCAAACCACTCGTCAATCCGAAGCGGAGGATACTCGCTCTCCTCTGAAGCAAATCAGGCTTCGATAGTCAATGCACCACCTCGTCGAACCAACCAACATCCGTACACACAATGCAAAAGCACACCACGCAAATACGCGGGGTTGCACGAAATCTCCTGAAACCTCCTCCAGCAACTCCTGGAGTCGAATCTATAGCTCCATCAGCTCCGCTGGCTCCAACGACAAAATACCGGTAACATGAGTCCAGCGCCTGGTACAAGCTCAATGGTATAATCAATCTCCCAAACTGGAGGAACACCTGGTAACTCCTCCGGAATACACCTGGAAACTCGGGAACCACCTCAATGTCACCAATGTCAGGTATAGCAACCATAGTATCCACAACATGTGCTAAGCAAACAACATAACTCGTCTCCACCATCCGCTCGACCATCACCGCGAAACAGCATCTCGGGGAAAACTGGTCGTCGAAACACAACCTCCTCCTCGAGGCACTCAAACACAGCCAAATGCATCATCAGTAAGTCCTTACTCATAATCACATCAAAACCACGATATCCGGCTATAACAGATCCGCGGCTAACACATAATCTCCAACAAGGATCTCGCAACCTCCGGATGAATGCAACACTCTCCAAAACCTCGGAAGTGGAGACGCAGGTACAATATCCATGGATATCAAACAACAGTAACCTCGGAGAAAAGTCTGTCCTCAAACAAGGTCATGGCACGAACTCCAACAAGCCCAACTAGTCGCCCACATCAAATGCGACTTGCTGAATAACTTGTCAAAAGGTATATTGATCAGACCTCAGGAACAACATGAGGATCTCCTCGCGAACTCTGAACTGTCGAACCGCTAAAATAGCTGACTGAGGGTGCTCCCTCGTAACGTGACCCTCCTGGTCATTACGAAACAGCAACTGAAAATATTCCACGAACACAAGTCACCGCAACACCTGCTACGTGAAAGGATCACCAACAATCGCCTAAACTCATGCCACAGGAGCAAGTCCGCTACTCCGTGATCACCGCCATCGCCAAACGGATCAGCAGAGAATCCTCAACATAATCGAAAAGGTCACAATCTAATGAAGTCACTGATCTCGAAGTGTCGGAATTCAACCTCATCAAAATCTCGACTAAGTCCACTTTCCTCAAATCATCAAATCGAAAACCGCGTACACCTTTCCTTCTCGATAGCCTCGCCACTGAGTGCAACACACTAAGCTCCTCACGGATGTCTCGAGGCACATCAATCAGACTCTCTCTGATACTCAGGTTCAAACTCATCTCGAACCTCGTGCACTGCTTCCTCTGAAGCCACATAACTCGTGCACACCGAAACAAACATGTGGACAATGCATCTCTGCCTCAGGTGGGTAAACACTCCACAAACAATTGTTGGATAGCCTGATAAAACCATTACCGTATAAACAACACCCTGAATGTAGGCCATGGAGTCGCAACCGGTACTCACACAATAACAGCCCACAAAATACACTGATCTGACTCAGGCATACATCAACAGCCTTAAATCTCAGCTCTGAGGCAATATGTAGACGCCCATACACACATAACCAGGCAAACCATGCCACACAATTCACTGAACTCTGAATACTCATCCCAATCCACTGTTCTCTGGCAAATCGCGCGTCGATTGATCCTCAATAGGATCCACAACCGAAACGACATGGAAAGCACGTCAGGAGGCATCCTAATGAATAAAACATCGTTCACAACAAGTGGAACGTAATCATGAAACCGCAGATATTGGAGGACACACAACACCCGAAGTATTGATGAGTACCGCTGGCCAGTCGGGTCATCACTCCAGTCATGCTGTATCAACTCAAATACCCTAAGCGTCACAAGTACATGAGTCTACAGAATCTGACAACCTAATGCACTGATACCAAGCTGAAAGGACCCAACCCCAATTTAGCTCCCTAAATCAGAATCAAACCCTTTCGAAAACACGAACCAACAAAAACTTTTTGAAATTTGGGCAGAGTTTCGTTACTAACGTTAAATTACCATTACCTGCACGCGGAAAATACACTTCATCCTATGCAACAAAAAGCAAACCGTGGGCACCAATCCCATCCAGATTTCTCAATATATCAACAATAACGTAAAGTAGTAAATATAAATGTACTTTACGGAAAATCCGGAGTAAAATCGTATAACACATACAATAGGAAGTTCAGAGCGACTTCTAATACATAATCATATACGTATATCACAGTAGGTAGAACAATAAACCTACTGGAAGAACAAAGTAGCTCGAGTACTATGCCTCCGACCACGACGTGCGACACCAGAGTCCGAACTGCAAACTGGGCACGGAAACCGAAAAGCCCAGGGGAAAGGCAAATAAAACGTTAGAGTGAGTGGACGAAAATAAATATATGCCTTTCACCAGTTTATAAACATACTCAATATAAAACAGTGCGAGTTCGGAAAACACAACAACACAACACATAAATATATGGAGGTTGTGGGGCGAATCTCTCAAGCCCGACGTCAGGTGAATCGCTCAAACCTGACGGTGAAAGGCCAGGGGAATCTCTCAACCCCGGTGGCACTCAGGGGAATCTCTCAACCCTGCTTCAGAGGAATCTCTCAACTCTGGGCCAGAGGAATCTCTCAACTCTGGTAGCATCGATGCAATAAATGCCAATCACCAATAACACATAACAACACCTCCGAAAATAACATATATCTCAATCATCGTATAATTTAAATACGGAAATCATAAAATCCACGAACTCGCAAATCAACAGTGAAAATAGAAACTTGTCCACTTACAGTCTTGCGTAACGCGTATCGTGTTAACCCGTGATCCGGCGGAAAGTCCCTCGCCAAACAAACGATCACGAATACCTGAATAATCACAACATCCAATTCTCACAAACATAATTCAACAATTCAAAACAAATCACGAGAAACCACCGTTCTCGGAAACACGTAATCCAAAGTCGACGAATCGTCGAAAATCCGCATATGTACACCTCAATACCTCGCTATACATTCAGATGCTCAAATCGAGAAACGAACCTCCCCACTGCGATCGGGGCGCGATTTCGAGTCAAATGACATGAAACTCGTCGAAAACTCCGAAAAAGTCAAAGTTGACCGCCGCGTTGACCGCCGCCCACGGCGGCGCCACCACCAAACGGAGAATTTTCCGGCGGAGCAACCCCTATTCCATGCAAAACCACCCACTGAGCAACTTTCATAACTGCAACAAAGTCCAATTCAAACTCTAACTAGCTCAATTTCATGAAAACCCGAATTTGTACCAAATCTTCAACTCCAAAATTCTCCATGTACACATCGAATTGAAACACGAAACTTACAGGGGAGCATCAAGGGGATGAGAGCTTCAAAGCCAACTCAAAGTTGCAGCTCAATTCGGCTTGAATCACAAACCACCATTAAACCCAAAATCTTCAAACTTTGGTTCAAGCTTTCTCTCTCCACCATGAGCCACGCCGTGCATGGTGGCCAAGGATGAACTCGGGAGGCCGAGCCGAAGAGAATGGGACCGGAGCCATGGCCGGAGGTGGTTGGAATCACCTCGCCGGAAATGAGCATGTCGGCCACCGTCGTTCTCTCCCTCTCTCCACCGAGTTGACCGAGTCAACTCGGTCAAACATATTATTTCCTGTTTTTGACTTTCCCTTTATGGCAAGTTGCTATTTATAGCCTTTCCCGATTAGGAAACTTGTAATTATCCGTTTAAACGAACTTCAAACGCGCGTAACTTTCTCGTCGTAATTCCGATTCCGATAATTCTCGCGGTCACAAACTCGTCTCAACATAATCTTCAATAATCACCGGAAGTCAAACACATCGGCCAAACGGATAAAAAGTCAACCCTTCGAACCAACACACATTTAAATCGACTAATTAATCAACAAACGGAAAAATTCGCAACTAATTCCTCGTAACTCCAAATCATGCTCCGGAAGTTCCCACGAACTCGAAATTAAATTCTGAACAACTTCCATGAAGAAGCCGAGACCAAATTCCCGTCCAATAATTTAGTCGTTAAGTAGCCCACCATTTAAATCTGAACTTCAAATATTCATAATTAATTCCTCGGTCGTCCAAATAACGATCCAGAACCGCCCACGAACTCGTAATCACACGTACAATGACTCTCGAGAAGAGACCCGGCTCCAATTCTCGGCCAATAATTTAGTCGTTAACGAGTTCGGCGATTCAAACAGCTGTCGTAAACCTGCGACTACGCAGTAACTCACGTACATAGCTGATCATACTGGTGATTCTGGTCCGGGTCGTCACAATTTATTTTCGTCCACTCACTCTAACAGTTTATATGTCTTTCCCTGGGCTCTTCGTTTTCTTTGCTCAGTTTGCAGTTTGGATTCAGGTGTCGCACATCGAGGTTGGAGGCTTAGTATTCGAACTACCTTTCCTTTCCCAGTAGGTTTCTGTTTGGCCTACTATAGTGTATATATGTAAATACTAGAGGTCACTCTGAATACTATTGTATTTATATTTTCAAATGATTTTTCCCGGATCTCTGTAAAGCTATAATTTTGTTTATTGCTTTACGTTATGTTATGTTTTTGAGAAATCTGGTTGGGATTGGTACCCACGGTTTGACTTTTGTGGCATAGGATGAAGTGTATTTTCGGGTGCAGGTTAATGGCAAGCGCGCGTTATAGAGGAAACTCTATCGAAATTTTTGGTTTTTTGAAAGTTCACGTTTTTAGAAAGGGTTTGATTCCGGTTTAGGAAACTAAATTGTGGTTGGGTCCTTTCAGTATTGATCGCATGACTGTGTTTGATGTACTTTAATTAGGGTATGCCAAAGCAGCTAGATGCAGTGCAATGTGGTAATTATATCATGAGGTATATGAAAGAGATCTCGGACAATTTTGGTTTAAGTGGTATAGTTAAATTGGTTGTATTTTGTCATATGACTAACTTAAATTTTTTGCTTCACTTTCAGTGGGAGAGGAGATGTAACTGGGAGTATTCTCAGGCCTTGTTTGATGAGATGCGAGGCGAATGGGCCGCGTATGTTCTAAAAATGATCTGTTGATTTTGGTTAAGGTTTTTATTTTACGGATTTATAACTTGACATGTTGGGTAGTTATAGATATGCTAGATAGCTAGCATATGGTTCCCATGAACAATTAGCTAGTGTACTTTACTTTATATGTCATTTCCTGGTTTAGATATGGCCGGTATGAACAATTAGGTATGGTATTTTGTTGGTTTAGATGTCATTTTCTCGGCTTTGTTTCAATGCAAGAAATATCCATCTTTTAGATTGTAATGACATACTATTACATTTCAATCTGGAGGAATCAGTTTCAATGCAGGATTGCAACTCAGTTTTGGAGCTAGCATTAGATAAATCACTGTTCATATGATACAAAGTTTGGACAGACGGCAGGTGAATGAAAATGTGTTGTGTCATATATAGTACACCCAATGGTTAAAAATGACCAGTATGGTTCACAAAAGCCATCCCACAATGGTTAAAAATGACTAGTATGGTTCAAAAAAGCCATCACACAATGTATTATGTGACATGATTCACGACATCCATCACCAAATCTATTAAAATGGCTCCAACTATTATCTGATTAACCATCACACAATGTTCAAAAAAGGCTCAAACCATTGTTTGATATTTTATCACACAATGATGAAATCAAGGCTCTAAGCCTTGTCTGATAAAAACTGATGTGTGATACTTGTTATGCCATCGGCCTCATGGCATTCATTATGTGTGGACCACCTTGACATGACATGGCATTCAAAAATCAGACAACGCTTTTTAAGAAATAAACGCTGTCCCAAAAGCTAACAGATAATGGTTATGCACCGTTGTCCCGAAATTTCTTTAGACAATACACGTAAAGACAACGGTAATTTTAAATATCAGACAGTACAATTTGACTGTTGTGTGATGCAATTTTTGTAGTAGTGAGACTTATTGGTCTATACTAATTACCACTATCTGAATTTTCCACCTTTGAAATTAAAGCAATATTTGTATGATTAATAATGTCCAGGCAAGCATTCCCTTTAAAAAAAACTCTTGAACTAAGGGGACTAAAACATCACATACCTCTAACTAATTCTTTTGAAAAAACACAGCATGGATACCATCTGGGCCTGGGGATTTTAAGCCACTAATAGAGTTTAAGGCTTCCAAAATTTCCATTTCTGTTACCTGCTTCAACAAGTTATTGTTCTTATCCTCTATAATACAAGGTGGAATGACACTTAGAAAATCAGCCAAGGTTCCAGCATTGATGTTTGCAGACTTTGTGAATCTTTTCCTGAAATCCTTCACAAAAACATCACCAATTTTGTTAGGATCATCAATTACAAAATCACTGTCATCCTTAACAGAAGAAATCCAATTCCTTCATTTTCTAATTGAAGATTGAGCATGCAAAAATTTCGTATTTTCATCTCCTAGTGTCAACTAATTTGATTTGACTTTCTGAGCCCACATCAATTCTTCATTCAAGTACAGCTCACTGAGCTCTGCATTTAGCTCACAATTCCTTTCCTGCAAGGTGAGAGACGTAGTGTTAGTCATTAGTTGAGATTGGATAACATCAATTCTCTCTTGAGTATCCTTTATTTTTAGCTTGAGATCTCTAAAAACCTCTTTATTCCATGATTTGGCTAAGACACCAAATTTATTTGCAATCATGGAATAATTTCTACATGGGTCCGAGTGAAGTTGCTGGCTCCAAACATTTTTAACTAGGTTGGTAAAATTAGGATGTGATATCCACATAGCCTTAAATTTAAAAGCAGAAGGAAATTTCTGTTTATATTTTTCTAAAGAGATACATATGGGACCATGGTCAGAGCCTACAATAGACAAATTTTCCACTGAAATATTTAGAAACACGTTACGACAATTAGCATTTCCACAAGCTCTATCCAATTTCTGAAAGATAATAGTGTGATCCTTATGATTATTAGATCAAGTAAAAGGTAATCCAAAGCTAGGAATATGCAAGGGACCGTTGTTTTTAAGGAAAACAATAAAATTTACCTTGTAAGTAGTAAAAGTGTTTGTGCCTCCACTTTTCTCAGTATTTAGACTCGTAATGCAGGAAACGACTTCTTTCCACCTACTGTGGACATTCAACAGCAGTAGTGTACACCACGCATCAATCTAAACCATCAATTTAAATTCAAAGTTTCTTTTGGAGATTAGCATCTTTGGGACTTGACCAGTTTGTTCCCAGTGAAATCAGACGCCTCTGCCTCCCATCCCATCTCGTCGGTCACGATCTTTGACCGATCTTGCATAATGACATCATCAATGTTGTGAATAATTAGGTAGAGGCTGTGCTTGTGGTTGATGGAGACCCTAAACCCATTGGTTTCAAGCAAAACTTCAAAAAGCTCTGAGTAATTTTTTTCTTCCGTCGATTCTCATCCTCGACCCGATTTCCGATGGGTTTCAATTCCAAAACCCCCAACGAACTCCGAGTTGAGGATCCTTCTCCTCTCACTGCCACGACCGATGAAAAAATCCCAAACAACCCATTCCAACTAACGCCAGCGTTGACTACTTGACTGTATCTTCTCTTTCGTCGACTTGTTGTTGGGCTTCGTTGTTCTTCTCTATCACTCTTCATCGTGCCCATATTGGACTTGAATACATCAAGGGCCTGGTACAAACGAGGTTCCTGGATTCGGTGAGTTCAAAATGGGCCGTAGGCCATTTTTTCCAAGACTGCTGCACAGGTAACAAAATGGGTCAGCATGTGTGGTAGGGCCAAAAAATAAAATCTTTGGCAAGTGAAGCACATGTGGAGGTGGATGGAACTGGCTCCGAGTAGTGCAATTGAAATCACTAGCTATAATCCAAGGTTCATCATTCAGAGGTTTCCATTGCGAGATTTCATAATACAAAGAGAGTTGCTTTTCCTTTTGGGGATAATCATACACAAATGTCATAAAGCATTTAGTACCTGTACGTGATGTGATTTGTAATTAAATAGTGAATAAATGATCATGGTGAAAAATAATATTTAGATTCACGGGACTTGATTTCCAAAACAAAATCTAACCTCCACATTGGCCTACAACATGCACTACAAAATAGTCTGCAAAAGGAAAGTTTCTAGCAAGGTTATTCCCTGCATCCTCTGAAGCTCTAGTATCAAGAACACAAAAGACATTGCTAGCTAGACTTGACATATACCCTAAGGCTTGTGCCCGGAAACCAGACCAAACATCGCTAGCTAGACAACATTATCAATCTTAGAATTTACATAAGCCCAATGAAAGGCAACTGGATGTAAATGTAACATCTTAAGGATATCATTTCATAAATTCGAGGTGGCATGATTAGTATCATGTAGACTACAAATATAGTTAATATAACCAGTAATGAGGTCCGTGCTATGCTGCGGGGGGTGTTAGAAAAAAAAAATATAGTAATATATGTCACTCATGTAAATTTTATATAAAACAACATTATCGATATACATTCGATTTGTTATAAACTATGGTATAGTACGAAAAATTATCATTTGATGGAGCAAAGCATATACTTGGTACAACTTGGATGAAGCTGTATAAGCTTTGTTGCTAGGCTTCTTCAATTCTATTAGTACATAGTAGATGACCAAAGCCATTATAATGCATTAGTCCATGCAAAAGAGATCAATCTTTCTATAGCGCAGATAGAACACTCTTTTTCCATTGGTAGGGATACAAACGTAAGCTTACTGCTTCATATGTTGCGCTTTGTCTTTCTGACGACCAAAATAAAGTTGAAAGCCTACGATTGAATGATTTATGAAATTAATAAAAACAGATTAATAAATTAAGGAAAAATAGATACCCAAAACGAATAATCAGTGATATACGCATTTTATGCCCGTTTCTTAACGCATTTCCCTTTTCGTTTAGCTATGTTATTATCTTAGTTTTTATGTTTTCCTTACTTAAATTGTTATTTTGAAGATATTTACGGTGGAGATTAATAACGGCGCAATTCGGAGGAATTTCGGCGATTTTGCGATTTTTGCGATTTCGGACCACGAAAAATGGGCCGGCCCAAAAAGCAAATTATGGGCCGATTTCTCAACTCTTGTTTCGGCCCATTAACAAGCCCAAACCCATGTAATTCGGCCTAGATGCCTTTTGGTGAAGAGGAAAAGTCTTGTTTTGAAAGGGCAAGTCAACATTATCAAGCTAATAATCACAAATGGTGACTACACATGGTGATTCATGCTTAGGGTTCCCAAATGGTGACTACACTAGGTGACTCTTGCTTTGCATTGAATGAAAAGATGACTTGCCATGGTGACAAGCTAGGTGATTCATGCTTAGGGTTCGGCAATGGTGACTAAGTGTGTGACTTGCCTTAATGATCATTGCATGCATTAAATGGAGGAGGCAAGGTGGAAGAGAGAAGGCATGAATCCCTTGCCTATATAAGGGAGGAGGCAGCCATAAAACAGATCCATCACTCATTTTACTAAGCAAAGCTCTACACAAATACTCCTCCACCATTAAACACTTAAGAGTTCACACACCAAGCCGAAGCATCATCTTCCTCCATTCAAGGCCGAAGCAAGCTAGGGTTCCTCCATCCTTCCAAGCCGAAGCAAACCATCCTCCATCCCTCACAATACGCTAAGTCCCTTGTGAAGGAAGTCCATCTCCACCGTAGTTCATCAAGCACTCAAGATAAAAAGTGTAACCATGATCTTCACTTTCATTTCTTTAGCTTTGTATGTGAATCTTTTGATGTATTGGAATAACAAGTTTAGAAAGTTTAGATTTGTGTATCAAATGAATAACAAGTTTAGATTTGTGTTTCATGTGCCTAAACCGATTTGTAATATGCATGTGTTTATGATTTATAGCTTTTTATGCATGTTTGATACAATCTTAAAGCTTCGAATGCATGTATTAGAAAATACGCTAAGTCCCTCTCTTTTGCATGTTTCGATGATCGTATGTTGTTTAGGATGTTTATACGCTAAGTTGCATTCCTACACAATTATCAAGCATGTGTACTTAGTTATAAGTTATGAATTTCGCAACTTACACAAAGGTTTGATGCATGAAAAGGGTAGGTTAATAAGATGAGTTGATCACATGTAATTAATAGTGTAACTTCTTATTTTTAGCAAGCATAATTAGACTTTAAGTTTCTTGATTGTTGAAACTTGTCTATGAGTAAAACATGTTAGATGCCTAAGAGTTTTAGTTGTGTTTGCATGTTATGTACTTTAAATTCGTAGATTAAATAACCAACTTCCAATCCCCCCAAATATTTACATTTCCGCATAATAACGAAACCATGCATGCGCCCTTAATTCCCCGGATAAAGAACGATCCCTACTCGCCAATATTATAAATGACAAAAGAAGGGTTTAAATTGCAATGCGCGTAATCTGTGCTTTTAGGGTCTACTTTGTGTTAACGTTAAATGCATGTTTTGTTCGTATCAATTTTTGGCGCCGTTGCCGGGGAATTAGAATGTTTTTGTATGTTTCGTTGTACATTTGTGATTAAAAGCATGTCTAAATTTTCGAAGTACATACTTGTTCATTTTTTTATACTTAGAGAAATTTTCATACATGTTTACAATGCCTACTTTTACTTAGCCGAATTTATTCATACTTAGTTTATTTTACACTTGCATAATTTATTTCCATGTTAAAGGATAGTCTTTGATTTAATTTGAGTACTAGTACTTAGTTATTAAATAAATCTCTATGGAATAGGTGGTGCCTCTTTTGTTTGTCTATCTCCTTAACCCTTCGTGATGTGTGGATTTCATCACCACACGCCATAACCTAAGTGAAGTTATGGGCACGAGGTTGTGGGCGGAGTTTACAAACACTTGAGATTGTATACTATCTTGTGAATTCGAGTAAGAGTTGGTTATGATGTCTAGAAGGGTTATGAATGGTGACGGGTTTTGAACTAAGAAAACAGAACACCAATGGAGTACATACTCTTACGAGTAAGCCTCGGGGTGTTTCTAAGAACAACAATGGAGTATATACTCTCACGAGTTAGCCTCAGGTTGTTCCCAGAAATTAGTTCTCACCTCTCGCGTTACATCTATCCCAACTGGTCATTTCCAACAATTACGAGGATTAATGATAGTTGGTATACATTTTCGCGCGGGCCGCACGGACAAGAGATTTATTCAATACCTGAGTCGTGTATTCCTTTTAAATCATAGGCGCAATCAAAATGTAGACGTACTTAAATTGATTTGTATTGATTACGAGTATTGGTTATTGAGTTTAGTTCTTCGGAATAGGTGGTGCCTCTTTTTCTGGTTTATCTCCTTAACCCTTCGTGAAGTGTGGATTTCATCGCCACACGCCATAACCTAAGTGAAGTTATGGGCACGAGGTTGTGGGCGGAGTTTACTAAGAACTTGAGATTGTATACTATCTCACAAATTTGGCTGATTGTTGGATATGGTGAGTGGGTTTATGATTGGT
This sequence comes from Geum urbanum, assembly GCA_946800695.1. Classification (NCBI taxonomy): domain Eukaryota; kingdom Viridiplantae; phylum Streptophyta; class Magnoliopsida; order Rosales; family Rosaceae; genus Geum; species Geum urbanum. The sequence goes on from OX326997.1 coordinate 41,071,970, forward strand.
GCCGGGTTTCGGATCTAAGCAATAGAACACCATTGGAGTATATACCGTAACTGGTTAGCCTCGGGGTGTCTCTAGGAACAACATTGGAGTATATACTCTTACGAGTAAGCCTCGGGTTGTTCTAAATATTAGTCCTTACCTCTCGCGTTATCTCTATCCCTACTTCCATTTCTAAACGTAACTAAGCTGAATTGTAGTCGGTATACATTTTCGCGCGGGCCGCACGTCCAGGAACTTTACTTAATGCTCAATTCGCGTTCTCTCTGTAAATCATAAGTGCATACGAATACGGATAAATACATGAACTTAATACGACATAATCCTTTAAATCGATGGTATATCGGATTAAGCATGCTTAGACCTCTCGGAATCAGACTTCATCTTCGGATGAACGAGACCCATTGCACAGTTGAGAGCCTCTGCACCACGTACCATCGGGGCCAAAGGAAATAAATAAAACTTAGTCAAATTTTTGTGTTTATATGTGCATTAAAAACTGTAAAGGACTAACAACCACTACTTAGCTTGCATAACCTCTTTTTAGGCTTTATGATACTCGGATTTCACTACCGAGTACCCTAACCTAAGTGAAGTTAGGGGCATAAGATCGAAGAAGAGGTCATTCTTTTCATTCATAGTTTAAACACGTAACTCGTTTGTTTTCTGCAGGTTCTAACGTTTTCTCTTATGCATTCACTCCATCTTTCACGTAGGATTGTTGTTTAATGCATTTTATTGCAAGAAAATGTGTGGTGCATAAATTCAATGTGAATTATGGTTTGCTTGTAAATGAACCTTGTTTATACATGTTCTAACTAAATTTTTTTTTTTTTTTTTTTTTAGGTTTAGCATTATATAGTGTTAATTTGCAGAAAACGTGTGTTTTAAGTTTATTACATTCTTGTGCATAGCCCCTAAAATCAATTAAATCAATTGCATTACTTAGTAAAATACATATAGTGTCTTAACTATTATAAATTTTGTGTATTAGTAGTTTTTAAGTATTTGTGTGTATTTATAGTATGTTTTGATAGTTTTACTATTTTATTTGTTATCCCTTTGTTTTCTAAATATGCTTTACAATTTTTGTTAGTATTCCTCTATATATCTCATATTAATTGTTGATACTTACACTTGGTCTTTGGTGGATGTCAGGCTAATGAATGTCCGATCAGAATCCTGGACCATCTAGAACAAACTTTGAGGAGATCGCAGAGAGAATAGCGAGACTTAAAGCTCAAACTGACATCCTGGATTTTCCCATCATCGAAGAAGTTTCCGAGTCTTCACATTCATCAACCGACCACAATTCAGAAGTAGAAGCACAACAAGTCAACATGGCCAATGCAGGACAATCTCTTCGCCAGCGCACCTGCTCAACCGAATGGAGCAGCGGGCCTTCGAGCATTGCTTTTCCACAACCGGAGGAAAACATGAAGGATATCGAGCTAAAGAGTGGCTTCCTCCACCGACTACCCATTTTCCACGGACTTTCCAATGAAGATCCGAACAAGCATCTCAAACAATTCCAATTTGTTTGCAACAGCATGAAGCCATCTGATGCTGATACGGAGCTCTTCAAGCTGAAGGCATTTCCATTCACCCTAGTCGACAGGGCCGAGTCTTGGCTAATGGAACTACCGCCGAACCATATTACCTCATGGAAGCAACTTGCGGATATGTTCCTAGCGAAGTACTTCCCGGCCTCAAAGATCACCGTCTTGAGAAAGCAAATCACTGGCATCACACAGAAACCGGACGAGACCTTCGGCCAATACTACGACCGATTCAAGGTTTTATGTGCCACTTGCCCATCGCATGGATTCTCCGAGACCAATCTCATGAATTACTTTTACGATGGTCTCAAGCCGATCGATAGGGAATTGCTGGATGCAGCAGCCACCGGTGCATTCATGGACTTAACCGAAACCGAAGCTAGAGCTCTTCTAGAGAATCGGGCGAATAATGATGCACAATACGGAATGTCCAACAGACGAGCAGTCGGTGAGGCGAGTTCAACAACCGACGCGGACGAGAAGTACGACAAACTAGCTCATATGCTAGAGAAGGTGTTAGAACTCGAGACGACAAGAGCGAAGGCAACTCAACGGCCTGTTTGCGGCATATGTCAAACACACGGTCACCACAATGACCAATGCCCTCAAGCGCAGGAGCAGGCAAGCGAGCCGGAGCACGCTAACGCCATCGGCGGATATCAGGGAGGACAAAGGTATAACAACTACAACAACTATGTCAACCGTGATCATCCAGGTTTTAGATGGAGCAGCAACGAGGGAACTTTGAACCCTCCAGCATCTCAACCTCAACAAAGCTACCAACGCCCTCCATTTCAACCACGACCACCGATGCAGCATGGTTCGTCATCACAACCCTTCACCAATCCGGATTACGACAAGATGTTGTCTCAACTTTCGGCCTCAACTCAAGTTCTCCTCGACGGACAATCGAAGACAAAGGAGACACTTGACTCACATGGCCGCGACATCACCGAAGTGAAGAAGCAGCTTGGCCAGCTTGTTGATTTCATGGGCCAAATCAAGGAAACCGGTCGGCTTCCACCTCAAACCACTCCTAATCAAAGAAACGTGAATGCTATAGTCACAAGGAGTGGGAAGATACTTGAGGAACCAAAGACCAAGCGATCTCATCTTGATGAAGTCACCATCGAGGACATCACCAACGAAGAAGAAGATGAGATCGATCCGGCAATTCAAGAGGCCGAGAAAAAGAAGGTGACGCCTACTGTCACCAAGGCACAATCACCTCCACAACCTACCCCAATCAAAGGTAAAAGCCCTATTCCTTCAAATACGGTGATTACTAATTCTCCGTTTGCTGTTGCACCTTTCCCAAGCAGATTAGCAAAATCAAAGAAGAAGGATGCCCAATATGAAGATATCCTGGACATCTTCCGAAAGGTGCAAGTGAATTTGCCCTTGATCGAGTGCATAAAGCAAGTGCCTATATACGCCAAGTTTCTGAAAGAATTATGCACTCAGAGGAGGCAAACTCGAGAGAAGGAGGTTGTGAAGGTGAACGCAACCGTTTCGGCGGTTTTGCAGCGTCGGCTACCCCCAAAACTGAAGGACCCAGGGAGCTTTGCAGTTCCCTGTGTAATCGGTGACAACCGCTTCGAAGATGTAATGCTTGATCTCGGAGCCTCCATCAACGTCATGCCTTACTATCTTTTCGAATCGATGGAGCTTGGAGATCTCAAGCAAGATGGTGTTGTCATCCAGTTAGCCGATCGCACACACAAGTATCCAAGGGGATACGTAGAAGACGTTCTCGTTCAAGTCAACAACTTGATATTCCCAGCCGACTTCTACATAGTTGACATGGAAGAGAGTCCACTGAACACCACGCCATTGCTACTTGGGCGACCTTTCATGCGGACTGCGAGGACGAAGATTGATGTTTTCCAAGGCACTTTCTCCATGGAGATTGATGGAGAAAGAATCGAGTTCAACATCCTGGACGGGATGAAGTTTCCAATGTCGAGCGTAGCTGCCATTTCGACATACGATCCCGTGGATACCTTAGCACAAGGTTACCTCGACACCATCAACGAGGATGAACTCGACATGGCCATTCAACTTGGACATGACGGCCTTCTCGAGGCCTTACTAGAGCTTGAACCTCGAATCCAAGACATGGCCATGGCCCTAAATGCCGCACCACGGAAAGTAAGCTTTTCTCCTCCTATACCAATTACTTTTGGTACTAATAAAATGGTTCCTTCCATTGTAGAAGCTCCCGTTTTAGAACTCAAGCTACTACCGGACCATCTGAAGTATGCATACTTGGGCGAGAATGAAACTTTACCGGTCATTATTTCGTCCGCGCTAGAAAAGGAACAGGAGGAGAAGCTCGTGAGTGTGCTCAAGAGGTACAAACCCGCAATAGGCTGGACACTCGCGGACATCAAGGGAATAAATCCAGCAACCTGTGTGCATAGGATTTTCCTTGAAGAAGGCACCAAGCCTACGCGGGAAGCACAACGTCGGCTCCACCCTCCGATGATGGAGGTGGTAAAAAAGGAGGTAATTAAACTCATGGACTGTGGAGTTATTTACCCTATTTCTGATAGCCGTTGGGTTTCCCCAGTGCAGGTAGTACCCAAGAAATCGGGAATCACCGTCGTCGAGAATCTGGAAAATGAACTTGTGCCACAAAGAACGATCACTGGACACCGAGTGTGCATTGATTACCGGAAGCTAAACGCTGCAACCCGCAAGGATCATTTTCCATTACCATTCATCGACCAAATGCTGGAAAGATTAGCCGGCCATGCATTTTATTGTTTTCTCGACGGATACTCCGGCTACAACCAAATTAGCATTGCGGAGGAAGATCAAGAAAAGACAACGTTCACGTGCCCGTTCGGAACGTTTGCCTATCGCCGCATGCCATTTGGACTGTGTAACGCACCAGGTACATTTCAACGTTGCATGCTCTCAATTTTCTCCGAATACATTGAAAAAATTATTGAAGTATTCATGGACGACTTTAGTGTATTTGGGAATGATTTCGATGCATGCTTAAACAATTTAGAAACTATTTTACAAAGATGCGTTGAAACGAATTTGGTGCTTAATTGGGAGAAGTGCCATTTCATGGTTACGCAAGGGATAGTGTTAGGTCATATTATCTCTGAAAAAGGGTTAGAAGTAGATAAATCTAAAGTAGATCTTGTGCGTCACTTACCCTCTCCAACTTCGGTTAGAGAGATTCGTTCATTTCTTGGACACGCAGGATTTTATCGTAGGTTTATCAAGGACTTTTCCCACATCTCTCGCCCCTTGTGTAAACTGCTGCAAAAGGAGACCCCGTTCGTCTTTGATGAAGAATGCAACGCTGCCTTCAACAAGTTGAAGGAGCTTCTTACGAGCGCTCCTATTTTATGCAGCCCTGATTGGTCTCTGCCATTCGAACTCATGTGCGACGCCTCGGATTATGCCGTAGGAGCCGTCTTGGGTCAGCGGAAGGACAAGAAGCCTTGCGTAATCTATTACGCTTCTCGGACGCTTGATGAAGCGCAAAGAAATTATACTACCACCGAGAAGGAGTTTCTTGCCGTGGTTTTTGCTTTAGATAAATTTCGATCTTATTTACTTCAAACTAAAGTAACTGTGTTTACCGACCATGCAGCTTTGAAGTATCTAATGCTCAAGAAGGACGCAAAACCACGACTTATCAGATGGATACTTCTACTCCAAGAATTCAACATCGAAATCAAGGATAAGAAGGGAGTAGAAAACGTCGTCGCTGACCACCTATCACGTTTGATAGGTGACCATGAGCCTGTCGAGATTGAAGAAACTTTTCCGGATGAAAAACTCTTCGGAATTGAGGTAACTACTTCGGAAACTCCTTGGTATGCCGATATCGTTAATTATTTAGTTACCGGTGAGTTTCCGTCTACCATGCATAAATTTCAACGTGACAAACTTAAGCATAATGCTAGAACATTTATCTGGGATGAGCCTTATTTGTGGAAACAATGCTCCGATTTAGTAATTAGGAGATGTATCCCGGATAGTGAATTCAAGCCTATTTTAGACTTTTGTCACAATGAAGCATGTGGGGGACACTTTGGTTCTAGGAGGACAGCCCTTAAGATTTTAGATTGCGGTTTCTTTTGGCCTAGTTTATTTCGCGATGCTCATGCATATTGCGCTACATGTGATAAGTGCCAAAGATTCGGTAATTTAGGACCTAAAGATCAAATGCCACAACACTACATATTTAATGTTGAAATTTTTGATGTGTGGGGTATTGACTTTATGGGACCATTTCCTCCCTCCAATGGTTTTACTTACATCTTACTCGCAGTAGATTATGTTTCTAAATGGGTGGAGGCAAAGGCCACCCGTACTAATGATTCGCGAGTTGTTGCAGATTTCCTACGAACTAACATTTTCAGTAGATTTGGAATGCCACGCGTTCTAATCAGCGATGGAGGAAGTCACTTTTGCAACCGCACGGTGGAAGCACTAATGAGGAAGTATGGCGTCAAACACAAGGTTTCCACACCATACCACCCTCAAACCAATGGAATGGCTGAAGTTTCCAACCGTGAGATAAAGAAGATCTTGGAGCGAACCGTCCGCCCCAACCGGAAAGATTGGAGTCAATGCTTAGACGATGCATTGTGGGCTTACAGGACTGCCTACAAGACCCCCATCGGTATGTCCCCTTTCCGATTAATTTATGGGAAGGCGTGCCATCTTCCGGTTGAACTAGAGCACAAGGCATGGTGGGCCGTGAAGAAATTCAACATCGATCGAGATGCCGCAGGCTTGCATCGGAAGCTTCAACTTTGTGAACTTGAAGAAATCAGAAATGATGCTTTCGACAATGCGTGGATCTACAAAGAGAAGACGAAAAAGATCCACGATCAGATGATTCGCGGGAAGAGTTTTGAACCGGGGCAGAAAGTATTGCTTTTCAATTCAAGACTTAAGCTCTTTCCGGGAAAGCTTCGCTCTCGATGGATGGGGCCATTCATAGTTTCTCAAGTCCTACCTCATGGAGCAGTTCTCATTCGATCTATCGACAAGGGTAGTGAGTTCAAAGTAAATGGCCATCGCTTGAAGCCCTATTTTGAGGCATTTGTGGAGCACACCGTGGAGGAGATGCAACTCCAAGAACCGGCCATTTCAAAACCAAACTAATGCATCACGTCCAAAGCTAACGACGTAAAACCAGCGCTCATTGGGAGGCAACCCAATAGGGAGACAACAGATTTGTTTTCTTCTCCCCTTTTACTTAATTTAATGGCTTTTGTATTTTAAACTAGAATTTTCGTAGATCCTATACTCCATGTTTAATTCTATACTGTTACTTTACTACATTGAGGGCAATGTAGAGTTTAAGTGTGGGGGAAGGGTTTATAATTTAATTATGTCTAAATTAGTGTTTTTCAGAGTCTTTAGGACGCCCTTAACTAGTCAATGATGAAATTTGATCGATACGAACACATATGGCGTATGAATCACATGCATCGAATTCTTGTGCTAATTGAGATATTCTTTATGTTTTTAACATGTAGTAGATATAAATTGCAAAACGTGGTACAGAAATCGCATGCTTGAATAAGTTTTTAATCATATGAACCCTATGTGAGCTTTTGAGCTATCTGTTCTTTATTCCTTGAGTGATCTGATCAATCCATATCATTTCGTAGTTTATAGCTTTATATATGCCTCATTTGACTGCTTGCCATAGATTTTAATGAACTAGAGAATACTAGAACTTACTCATGTCAATTTGCAAAGCTTTTAAGTTGATACATACTTTGATTTCGGAAATGATTAAAGGCATTTAGGATTTTCCACCACATTGCCATATATGCATGTATCCCAATTGTACGCACAAGTTGCGACACCCCTAGATAAACCAATTGAGCCCACGTTAAGCTTTTCTTTCATCACCATATATACCTAAACACTTACCCTAGTATAGAATATCCTTACCTTTGTTCCGGAAACTTGGTGAGAATTTTTCGAAACTAGCACATAAGATGGTGGTTCGGTAGGAAAGATTGGAAGAGTTAATGTGAGTAAGGGGAAAGACTTGTCCAAATAGCTAAAAAAAAAAGTATGTGATTGCCAAAAAGAAAAGAAAAATATATTCGAGAGAATGAAAAGAAAAAATTATTATCTCTCATGGCAATATGTTGTGTTCTAAAATAGAAACCAATTGGATTAACGTCCCCCTTATTTGCGGATTTGGAGTTTACGATAAATTGAAGGCCTAAAAATAGAACAAAATATGGCCTTTGTCCTGTCCGAAAAGCTCAAAGGGTAGATTAGCTTGAAATATACATGGTAACATTCAAATGGAGATGGAGGACTGATTATGGTGCTAGACTAAGTCGTTGGAACGTTTTTATCACCACATATCTAAATTTCGAATGCCTTAGCCTTAACCCCATTACAACCTCACTAAAAGTCCTTTATGATCCTTAAAATGAGTAGCTTTCAATTAGTAGAGTAAGTTGCATGAGTAAGCTTATGGTTTTGGTTCATTTGTGCAAGCAATCAAACTTTATTCATGTGGTTTTCATTTCAATTCATATACACTTTAAGTGAACCATTTTCATGAGTGAAAAATATGATGAGTGCATCCTTGTGAGTTGATTAAACCTTTATTCAAAGCATGCACAGCTATAACATAACCATTGTTTTCTCTATGTCTTACTTGTTCATTACATAAATTATATCGCAATTATCTCTTGAATTCGTTGAGCATACACGTTGAAATTCATGTGAGCCATCGCCATATACTTATGCAAATTCTGAGACAAATTTTAGCTAAGGGCTTAGTTGTTCTTTCTTTTGTTTTAAATTCTTAGAGAGTCTTAGTTTAACTTAGTGTTTGCTAAGGGACTAGCAAAGTCTAAGTGTGGGGGAATTTGATATACGCATTTTATGCCCGTTTCTTAACGCATTTCCCTTTTCGTTTAGCTATGTTATTATCTTAGTTTTTATGTTTTCCTTACTTAAATTGTTATTTTGAAGATATTTACGGTGGAGATTAATAACGGCGCAATTCGGAGGAATTTCGGCGATTTTGCGATTTTTGCGATTTCGGACCACGAAAAATGGGCCGGCCCAAAAAGCAAATTATGGGCCGATTTCTCAACTCTTGTTTCGGCCCATTAACAAGCCCAAACCCATGTAATTCGGCCTAGATGCCTTTTGGTGAAGAGGAAAAGTCTTGTTTTGAAAGGGCAAGTCAACATTATCAAGCTAATAATCACAAATGGTGACTACACATGGTGATTCATGCTTAGGGTTCCCAAATGGTGACTACACTAGGTGACTCTTGCTTTGCATTGAATGAAAAGATGACTTGCCATGGTGGCAAGCTAGGTGATTCATGCTTAGGGTTCGGCAATGGTGACTAAGTGTGTGACTTGCCTTAATGATCATTGCATGCATTAAATGGAGGAGGCAAGGTGGAAGAGAGAAGGCATGAATCCCTTGCCTATATAAGGGAGGAGGCAGCCATAAAACAGATCCATCACTCATTTTACTAAGCAAAGCTCTACACAAATACTCCTCCACCATTAAACACTTAAGAGTTCACACACCAAGCCGAAGCATCATCTTCCTCCATTCAAGGCCGAAGCAAGCTAGGGTTCCTCCATCCTTCCAAGCCGAAGCAAACCATCCTCCATCCCTCACAATACGCTAAGTCCCTTGTGAAGGAAGTCCATCTCCACCGTAGTTCATCAAGCACTCAAGATAAAAAGTGTAACCATGATCTTCACTTTCATTTCTTTAGCTTTGTATGTGAATCTTTTGATGTATTGGAATAACAAGTTTAGAAAGTTTAGATTTGTGTATCAAATGAATAACAAGTTTAGATTTGTGTTTCATGTGCCTAAACCGATTTGTAATATGCATGTGTTTATGATTTATAGCTTTTTATGCATGTTTGATACAATCTTAAAGCTTCGAATGCATGTATTAGAAAATACGCTAAGTCCCTCTCTTTTGCATGTTTCGATGATCGTATGTTGTTTAGGATGTTTATACGCTAAGTTGCATTCCTACACAATTATCAAGCATGTGTACTTAGTTATAAGTTATGAATTTCGCAACTTACACAAAGGTTTGATGCATGAAAAGGGTAGGTTAATAAGATGAGTTGATCACATGTAATTAATAGTGTAACTTCTTATTTTTAGCAAGCATAATTAGACTTTAAGTTTCTTGATTGTTGAAACTTGTCTATGAGTAAAACATGTTAGATGCCTAAGAGTTTTAGTTGTGTTTGCATGTTATGTACTTTAAATTCGTAGATTAAATAACCAACTTCCAATCCCCCCAAATATTTACATTTCCGCATAATAACGAAACCATGCATGCGCCCTTAATTCCCCGGATAAAGAACGATCCCTACTCGCCAATATTATAAATGACAAAAGAAGGGTTTAAATTGCAATGCGCGTAATCTGTGCTTTTAGGGTCTACTTTGTGTTAACGTTAAATGCATGTTTTGTTCGTATCAATCAGCTAGACATTATAAAGATCAATACAAAGCTTTGAACCTCCTAAACCATAATTCCATGTTTATCTTACTATGATCTATTGAAAAAAGTGAAGAAAGGGATTGGAAACGCACCAAAGGCAAAATGAATAGTTTTCAATGATTGAAAAGAGAACAATAGAAATAGGTGGGAAAAGAGAAGCCTATTCCATTCCGGCGAAAGAACTAACAACTTGTGACGACCCATAACAGAATCAGCAGTGAAATCAACTTAATTCGCGAGTTAGCGTATCATCGTAGATTTCCGATAATGGATTTACTCGCCAGGTTTGATAACGACTAAATCCTTGGCCGAGAGTTGGAGCTGAGTCTCTTCTCGAGAGTCGTTGTACGTGTGATTTCGAGTTCGTGGGAGATTCTGGATCGTTATTTCGACGACCGAGGAATAAATTATGAATATTTGAAGTTTTGATATAATCGGGTTAAATTAGTGGCTTTCTTAACGACTAAATTACCGGACGAGAATTTGGTTTCGGCTTCTTCAGGGAAGTTGTTCAGAATTTAATTTTGAGCTCGTGGGAACTTTCAGAGCATTATTCCGAGTTACGAGGAGTAAGTTGTGAATATTTCTGATTGTTGATTATTTAGTCGGTTAAAGTATGTGTTTGGGTTGAACCGTTGACTTTTTATCGGTTTGGTCGATGTGTTTGACTTCGGGTGATAATTGAAGAATACGTCGAGTCGAGTTTGTTGCCGTGAGAATTATCGAAATTGGAATTACGACGCGGAAGTTACGTGCATTTGAAGTTTATCGAAAAGTGAATTTTGGAGGTTTCCATTTTGGGAAGGTATAAATAGTGGGGTTGCCATTTAGGGAAAGTCAAAGTTTGGTCATTTATTGGGTTGACTCGCTCAAACGCAGAGGAGAAGATGTGCTCGACGGTGGCCACGCCTTCGCCGGCGGCGAGCCCCATCCGGCCACCTCCGGCCTTGGCTCCGGTCCCATTCGCCTCGCCTCGGCCTCCCGAGCCTATTCCCGGCCTCCTTTCACGGCAAGAGACGCCGGAAGTGGAGGAATTTCCGGCCAAAAGTGATGGAATTTTGGGGTTATTGGGTGAACCGATTCCGGCCGATTCGAGCTAAACCAAGTACTGGGTTTTGAAGCCCTCATCTCCATGATTCTAACCATATAGGTATGGAGTTCCAATTTGATTTGTGCTTGGAGAATTTGGGATTTGAAATTTGTGAGGAAATTCGGTTTTACATGAAATTGACATGGTTAAAGTGAGAATTAGCCTTTGATACAGTTGTGAAAGTTGCTCAGTGGGTGATTTGGAGTGGAATAGTGGTTGCTCCACCGGGAAATTTCCCGTTCGGGTGGCGCCGCCGCCGCCGGCGGTGGTCAACGGTCAACAGTTTGACTTTTTGGGGTTTTCGACAAGTTGCATGTCGTTTCACTCGAAATCACGCCCCGATCGCAGTGGGGAGGTTCGTTTTTCGAATTGAGCGTCCGAAATTGTAGCGAGGTATTGAGGTGTGATTATCAGATTTTCGACAGTTCATCGACATTGAATTATGTGTTTCCGAGAACGGTTGTTTGTCATGATTTGATTTGATTTGTCGAGTTATGGGTTTGAGAATTGGATTTTGTGATTATTCAGGGGTTCGTGATCGTTCGTTTGGCGAGGAATTTTCAGCTGGATCACGGGTTAACGCGAACTGCGTTACGCTAGTCTGTGAGTGGACAATTTCTTTTCACGGATTGATTGCGAGTCTTTATATACGTTTTACAAACTTGAGCATGCATACGAGATTTCGATTTATATGAGCATGTGTTATACGATTATGCCTATACCAGAATATATTACGTATATGTACTTATATGTTGTTTCATGCATTTGCATTGAACTATTTACGATTTGGTTTACACAGAGTACAGTTTATATATGTTGTTGTATCGATACACTTGCATCCCAGCTGATCCCCGATGATGTTTACCGGGGGAGGCTGTGACTCCTGACCCGAGGCGTTTACCAGGGGGAGGCAGACCTCTGACCTGAGGCCTTTCTGGCTCGAATCACGTGTGGGTCTAGGATCCCGTGATTCAGACTGTACTAGCACGGATATGTCCACGAGTGACCCCGTGGGATTTTTATGCATGCTCTGTACGCGTGAGGAGTTAGAGTCTCCCTCGTGTACCATTTCTTTATTTATGCATATGGACTCGCATATGTTTTTATAACATATATTATTCGGCGAAAGACATTTATTTCGTCCACTCACTCTAACAGTTTTCATGTCTTTCCCCTGGGCTTTTCGGTTTCCGTGCCCAGTTTGCAGTTCGGACTTTGGTGTCGCACGTCGTGGTCGGAGGCATAGTATTCGAGCGATGTTTCTTTTTATGGTAGGTTCTTGGTTTGACCTACTATTTGTATATGTATACTAGAAGTCGCTCTGAGTATTCTGATATGTATTCTTATACAATTTTTCACGGATTTCTGTAAAGTATAGCTATATTTACTACTTTACATTATTGTTGATATATTGTGAAATCCGGTTGGGATTGGTGCCCACGGTTTGATTTTTGTGGCATAGGATGAAGTGTATTTTTCGGGTGCAGGTAATGGTAATTCCGCGTTAGTAACGTAACTCTGCCGAAATTTTGATGGTTTTTGTTGGTTCACGTTTTCAGAAGGGGGTCGATTCCGGTTTAGGGAACTAAATCGGGGTTGGGTCCTTTCAGCTTGGTATCGGAGCATTTGGTTATAGGTTCTGTAGACTTCTATAGTCGTGTTTACTAAGGATATTTGAGAATGTACAGCATGTCTGGAGTGGTGACCCGACCGGCCGTCGGATACTCATCAATACTCCGGGTGTTGTATACTTTCAAATATTTGAAGTTCCATGATTACGTTCTACTTGTTGTGAACGATATTTTATTCATTAGGATGCCTCCTTGACGTGCTTTCCATGTCGGTACGGTTGTGGATCCTATTGAGGATCAATCGACGCGTGATTTGCCAGTGAATTGTGGATTTGGATGAGTATTCTGAGTTCAGAGATTTGTGTGGCACGGTTTGCCTGGTTGTGTGTGTATGAGCGTCTACATGTTGCCTCAGAGCTGAGAATGGTGGCAGTTGATGTTTGCCTAAGCCAGATCATTGCATTTGGTGGGCTGGTATTGTGTGAGTTCCTGTTGCGACTCCATGGCCTACATTCAGGGTGTTGTTTTTACGGCAATGGTTTTATCAGGCTACCCAGCAATCGAATGAGGAGTGTTTACCCACCTGAGGCAGAGATGCATTGTCCACATGTTTGTCCCTATTTGCACGAGTTATGTGGCTTCAGAGGAAGCGGTGCACGAGGTTCGAGATGAGTTGAACCTGAGCATCAGAGAGAGTCTGATTGATATGCCTCGAGACATCCGTGAGGAGCTTAGTGTGCTGCACTCAGTGGTGAGGCTATTGAGAAGGAAAGGTGTACGCGATTTTCGATATGTTGGTTTGAGGAAAGTGGACTTAGTCAAGATTTTGATGAGGTTGAGTTCAGGCACCTCGGAATCAGTGATTTCATCAGGCTGTGGCCTTTTCGATTATGTTGAGGGTCATCAGATCAGGCAGAGGATCCGTTTGACGATGGCGGAGATCACAGAGTAGCGGACTTGCTCCTGTGGCGTGAGTTCGGGTGATCGTTGGTGATCCTTCCACACAGTAGGTGTCGTTGTGATTTGTGTTCATGGAGCACTTTCGGTTACTATTGTGGTGGCCAGGAGGGTCACGTTACGAGGGAGTGCCCTCAGCCAGCTGTTCTAGCGGTTCGACAACTCAGAGTTCACGAGGAGGTCATGATGCTATTCCTGGAGTTTGATCAATGCAGCATTCTGGACGAGTTAATTAGCAAGTCGCAATTGACGTGGGCGGCTAGTTGGGCATGTTGGAGTTCGTACCATGACCTTGTATGAGAATGGAGTTTCTTCGAGGTTACTGTTGCTTGATATCAATGGCTATTGTACCTGCATCTCCACTTCCGAGGTTTTGGAGAGTATTGCATTCATCCGGAGGTTGCGAGATCCTTGTTAGAGGTTATGTGTTAGCCGCTGAGCTGTATTGTTGGATACCGTTGACTTTAGTGTGATTGTGAGTATAGACTTACTGACGACGCATTTGGCTGTGTTCGAGTGCCTTGAGAAGGTGGTTGTGTTTCGACGACCAGACTTTTCCTGAGATACTGTCTCAGCGGTGATGGTCGAGCGGATGGTGGAGACGAGTTGTGTTGTTTGCTTAGCTCATGTTGTGGATACTACGGTTGCTGTGCCCGACATTGGTGACATTGAGGTGGTTCCCGAGTTTCCAGGTGTGTTCCGGAAGAGTTACCAGGTGTTCCTCCAGTTCGGGAGACTGACTACACCATTGAGCTTGTACCGGGCGCTAGACTCATTTTACCGGCATCTTGTCGTTCGGAGCCAGCGGAGCTGATAGAGCTATAGTTTCGACTCCAGGAGTTGCTGGAGGAGGTTTCAGGAGATTTTGTGCGACCCCGCGTATTTGCATGGTGTGCTTTTGCATTGTGTGTACGGATGATGAATGGTTTGACGTGGTGGTGCGTCGACTACCGGAAGCCTGATTCAATTCAGAGGAGAGCGAGTATCCTCCGCTTCGGATTGACGAGTGGTTTGTTCAGCTTAAGGGAGCTTCACTCTTTTCGAAGATTGATTTCGGGTCCGGATACCATCAGTTGAGGTTTGATGAGTCAGATGTGGTTTGGACAGCTTTCGGATCTCGGTGCGGGCATCAGGAGTTCTTGGTCACGTTGTTTGGTTGACCAATGCCCCAATAGATCTTGTGGACTTGATGGACCAGGTGTTCAGACGGTTTCTGGACGAGTTTGCGGTCATGTCCGTCGGCAACATCCTGATATATTCCAGGAGTGTGGGCCAGTACTTGAAACAATTGTGAGCGGTTTTGCAGAATTTGCGAGATGACCAGGTGTTTGTGAGGTTCAGTAAGTGTGAATTTTGGTTGATTAGCATGAAGATTTTGGGCCACGTGATGTTAGCTGAGGGAGTTAGAGTGGATCCTGACCAGATAAAAGCCGTGTTAATTTGGGGATTTCCCTACCATTGTACCAGAGATCGGGAGTCTCTTGGGTTTAGCAGGCTACTATCGGTGCTTTGTGCAGGATTTTTCCGGATTGCCACTTCACTTTCCGGATTGAAGAAGAAGGTGTCAAGTTCGAGTGGTGCGATGCACGCGAGGAGAGTTACTTACTCCTGAAGGATGGTTGACCGTTGCTTCAGTTTTGACCTTACTAGACGACCGCGACGAGTTCGTGAGTTATGGCGATGCATCTAGATTTGGATTTGGTTATGTTTTGATGTTGTGTAGCAGAGCGGTGGCTCATGGTTTCAGACAGTGGAAACTTTATGAGGCTACGTATCCTGTGTATGGTATTGGGTGTAGCTGTCTTTATGTTAGCATCGAAGAGTTCGAGACATTACAGCTATGGCGTGCAGCGCGGTGTAGGACGTACACTGATCACTTGAGTTTCATCCACTTGCATTTTCGGCTAGATTTGGGCTTGAGGCAGTGTAGATGTATGGGGTCGATTAACGACTATGGCTACACCTTTGAGTTTGTTCGAGAAAGGCTAGTGGTTGAACTTTGACTATCCATCTGGGATGTTGTTGCTGATGCATTAAATTGGAAGTCGGAAGCTTTGGTGTTTCATATGTGTGTGTGTAGCTCGAGTTTCCGTGTTAGCCGAGTTGCGTGCTATGAGAGCTGAGTTCGAGTGTGATGATGTTGAGGCTCGTGGTTTTGCGCGCGTTTGGCGCTAGTGGTACGGAGATGTGTCTGATACTTCGAGTTTACTACTCGTGACGCAACATGAAGAGCAATGTAGCAGCATGTGCGTGTAGATGCCACATTTGTCGGCAGGCGATGGCTAAGAGGCGAAGACTTGCTGAGAAGTATTAACCATTAAAGATTTCTGGTTAGACGTGGCGTTTGTCGCTGTGATCTTATGTGCCAGTACGGACTTTGGTTTGTGATACCAGTTGTTAGGCCTTTGTGGACCATTTGACGAACTCAGTACATTTCCTGGTACTTTCGGAGATGATTTCAGTGGCAGACTGGCATAGTTGTGTTTGACGGAGGTTGTCCATTCCCGTGGTGTACCTGTGTCCCAGTTTGCTGGTCGAGGTAATCAGTTACAACTGAGTGTTGGCAAGCTTTGCAGCGAGCATTGGGAACCAGATTACAAGTTAGTACCAGTTCTTATCCTCAGATTGGTGGGCGATCTTTGAGGACTATTAAGACCTTGGAGGGCATATTGTGGACCTCGGTATTGCAGTTCCTGAGGATTTGGGACCAGCAGTTTCAGTTGTTTGAGATTGCATGCAGTACCAGTTTGTTGACTACTATGATTTTGATGTTGCATGATATCGTTTTGAGGAACGATGTTGTACTCCATTATGCTGGAGCGAATTTGGTTTGAGTTTGAGTTGACATTTGATTCAGACTTTGTGGAATGTGCTACCACAGACTTTCGGATTAGCAGAAACAGGTTATTAATTGCCCGAGTTTGATGTTTGAGCTATGTTGATGTAAGCAGGTTGAATTGTGATTTGCCACGTTATTTTGATCCGTATGTGATCATGGGCGAGTTTGTGTTATGCTGTATAGTTCGGCGTCGCCTATATCGTTGGCTTTTGTGTGTGTTGTGTTATGTATGGCGGAACTATGTTTCAGGTTTGTTACGTGTTATGTACCCTATCTGTTCCTTATGCAGGAAAACTTGGTGACCGTGTAGAACCAGTTCAGATTCGAGATTTGAGGGTACAGGGATTTCAGCACGGAGCTATCTCCTATTGTGGAGTCTGTTGTCAGAGTTGTTCAGTTGACGTAGCCATTGGAGAGTTGAGCAGTATGCAGAGGCAATGCTCCTACTTTTAGTCAGCAGATTTGGAAATTTCGAGGTCGAATTTTTTTTTAAGGGGGGGGTAGATTTGTGAAGACCCAGAATAGAATCAGCAGTGAAATCAGCTTAATTCGCAAGTTAGCGTATCATCGTAGATTTCCGATAATGAATTTACTCGCCAGGTTTGATAACGACTAAATCATTGGCCGAAAATTGGAGTTGAGTCTCTTCTCGAGAGTCGTTGTACGTGTGATTTCGAGTTCGTGGGCGGTTCCGGATCGTTATTTCGACGACCGAGGAATAAATTATGAATATTTGAAGTTTTGATATAATCGGGTTAAATTAGTGGCTCTCTTAACGACTAAATTACCGGACGAGAATTTGGTTTCGGTTTCTTCACGGAAGTTGTTGAGAATTTAATTTTGAGCTCGTGAGAACTTCCGGAGCATTATTCCGAGTTACGAGGAGTAAGTTGTGAATATTTCCGATTGTTGATTATTTAGTCGGTTAAAGTATGTGTTTGGGTTGAACCGTTGACTTTTTATCGGTTTGGTCGATGTGTTTGACTTCGGGTGATAATTGAAGAATACGTCGAGTCGAGTTTGTTGCCGTGAGAATTATCGGAATTGGAATTACGACGCGGAAGTTACGTGCATTTGAAGTTTATCGAAAAGTGAATTTTGGAGGTTTCCATTTTGGGAAGGTATAAATAGTGGGGTTTCCATTTAGGGAAAGTCAAAGTTTGGTCATTTATTGGGTTGACTCGGTCAAACGCAGAGGAGAAGATGTTCTCGACGGTGGCCACGGCTTCGCCGGCGGCGATCCCCGTCCGGCCACCTCCGGCCTTGGCTCCGGTCGCATTCGCCTCGCCTCGGCCTCCCGAGCCTATTCCCGGCCTCCTTTCACGTCAAGAGACGCCGGAAGTGGAGGAATTTCCTGCCAAAAGTGATGGAATTTTGGGGTTAATGGGTGAACCGATTCAGGCCGATTCGAGCTAAACCAAGTACTGGGTTTTGAATCCCTCATCTCCATGATTCTACCATATAGGTATGGAGTTCCAATTTGATTTGTGCTTGGAGAATTTGGGATTTGAAATTTGTGAGGCAATTCGGTTTTACATAAAATTGACATGGTTAAAGTGAGAATTAGACTTTGATGCAGTTGTGAAAGTTGCTCAGTGGGTGATTTGGAGTGGAATAGTGGTTGCTCCGCTGGGAAATTTCCCGTTCGGGTGGCGCCGCCGGCGGCGGCGGTGGTCAACGGTCAACAGTTTGAATTTTTGGGGTTTTCGACAAGTTGCATGTCGTTTCACTCGAAATCGCGCCCCGATCGCAGTGGGGAGGTTCGTTTTTCGAATTGAGCGTCCGAAATTGTAGCGAGGTATTGAGGTGTGATTATCAGATTTTCGACAGTTGATCGACATTGAATTATGTGTTTCCGAGAACAGTTGCTTGTCGTGATTTGATTTGAATTGTCGAGTTATGAGTTTGAGAATTGGATTTTGTGATTATTCAGGGGTTCGTGATCGTTCGTTTGGCGAGGAATTTTCCGCCGGATCACGGGTTAACGCGAACTGCGTTACGCTAGTCTGTGAGTGGACAATTTCTTTTCACGGATTGATTGCGAGTCTTTATATACGTTTTACAAACTTGAGCATGCATACGAGATTTCGATTTACATGAGCATGTGTTATACGATTTTGCCTATACCAGAATATATTACGTATATGTACTTATATGTTGTTTCATGCATTTGCATTGAACTATTTACGATTTAGTTTACACAGAGTACAGTTTATATATGTTGTTGTATCGATACACTTGCATCCCAGCTGATCCCCGAGGATGTTTACCGGGGGAGGCTGTGACTCCTGACCCGAGGCCTTTACCAGGGGGAGGCAGACCTCTGACCTGAGGCCTTTCTGGCTCGAATCACGTGTGGGTCTAGGATCCCGTGATTCAGACTGTACTAGCACGGATATGTCCACGAGTGACCCCGTGGGATTTTTATGCATGCTCTGTACGCGTGAGGAGTTAGAGTCTCCCTCGTGTACCATTTCTTTATTTATGCATATGGACTCGCATATGTTTTTATAACATATATTATTCGGCGAAAGACATTTATTTCGTCCACTCACTCTAACAGTTTTCATGTCTTTCCCCTGGGCTTTTCGGTTTCCGTGTGCAGTTTGCAGTTCGGACTCTGGTGTCGCACGTTGTGGTCGGAGGCATAGTATTCGAGCGATGTTTCTTTTTATGGTAGGTTCTTGATTTGGCTTACTATTTGTATATGTATACTAGAAGTCGCTATGAGTATTCTGATGTGTATTCTTATAATTTTCCACGGATTTCTGTAAAGTATAGCTATATTTACTACTTTACATTATTGTTGATATATTGAGAAATCCGGTTGGGATTGGTTGTGACGACCTGAACCAGAATCAGTGGTATATGTGGCACGATTCACGAGATTATGTTTAGTCGCGGTTTTACATTATATGTGAGGTTTGTCGGTTTTGCTCGCGACTTTATATTCGGCCGAGAATTTGAGTTGTGTGTCTTCACGGAAATTGTAGAGTACGTGATTTCGAGCTCGTGGGCGGTTCCGGAAGATTTTTCCGATAACCGAGGAATATAATATGATTATTTGAAGTTTCAGTTTTCGACGAGTTTATCCGATTGTTTCGTGTTTATCCGAATCGTGATGGTTATCCATTTCGAATAATCGATCGACCCGAGGCGCAAGTATAAATATCGGAAATAGTCGAGAAATAGTCGTAAATCACTGTTTGACGTTGACCGGGCTGTTGACTTTCCAAAAACAGAAAGTTGACCGTTGACCACGAAAAGGGGAAGTTTCCCGTTTTGGCTTGGCCGTCCGACCTGCTTATTCCGGCCACCTCCGACCTCGCGAAGGGTATGGTTCTCACCCTCTCATGATTTCGAGTTGGTTTGTGTTTGGATTTGTGGAAATTAATGGGGTTTTGGAGGAGAACGGTTTGAGGCCGAACTGGGTTTATCGCCGGTGATGGTTTTCAGTTTTTCGGCGAGCCACGGTGGTGGTGGTGGTTAGGGGGGTTCGACTCCCCTTGCCCCTCTGAGGCTCGTGGTGTGTTTAATTTTGGCTTAGATTGAGTTTTTGTTGGAATCCGATTAGGTTGCCGGAGTGTTTTCCGATTTGAGTTCGAGCTGGAATTTGGGGTGGTTCGGATGAGTTTTGGTCTTTATGGTAGTGGAAGAAAAGGAAGGGCTGGTTGTGGGCTTCATTTCTGGGGCTTCCTCGCTGGAAAGTGTCACCGTTGACGGCGCGCCAGCGGCGGCGGCGGCGGTCAACGACGGAGCTCCGGCGAAGAGCTTACTTTTTGGTTTTCGACGTTTTTAATGTCATTTTTCTCGTAATCGCGCATTGATTATCGTCCATAGGTTTTCGGATTGATTTGGGTAGCGGATTTTCAGTCAAGGGTTTCGAGTGTAGATTCCGGAAATTTAGTCGGTTATTTTGTACAGTTTAATATGTTTCCGGGAACGGTTGGTTTCCGTGGTTAAGTACAGAGTTGTGGGCTATGGTTTTGATCAGTTGTGTTTTGTGAATATGCAGGAGATCGAGATCGAGATCGTGCTTCAGGCGAGGGATCTTCCGCCGGGCCACGAGATTAGCGCGAGTGCGCGCTTGCTGATCTGTGAGTGGACAATTTCTTTTCACGGATTGATTGCGAGTCTTTTATATACGTTTTACGAACTTGAGCATGCAGTATGATTATGGTTTTACGAGCATGAGATTGCATACGAGATTATGTTTATTATGAGCATGTGTTGTACGATTATGCTTATATCAGTATATATTACGTATATGCATTTATATATACTGCTTTATGCATTTGCATCGACTTGTTTACGATTTGGTTTACACAGAGTACAGTCTCAGTTACGTTGTTGTATCGATACACTTGCCTCTCGGCTGATCCCCGATAGAGGCCTACCAGGAGGGGCAGTACCCCGACCTGACCGGCGAGGGGCAGTACCCGGGAACCGAGGCCTTTCTTGCTAGAATCACGTGTGGGTCTGGGATCCCGTGATTCGGACTGTACTAGCACGGACGTGTCCATGAGTGACCCCGTGAGATTTTTCATGCATGCTTTGTTCACGAGTTGGAGTCAGCGTCTCCTCGTATACTATTTGATTTCATTTATTTATATTTCGACTCGCATATGTTTTTTTATAATATATATTACTCGGTGAAAGACATTTATTTTCGTCCACTCACTCTAACGATTTTCATGTCTTTCCCCTGGGTTTTTGGTTTCCGTGCCCAGTTTGCAGTTCAGGTTCTGGTGTTTCACGTCGTGGTTGGAGGCTAGTGATCTGAGCTACCTGTGTTTTTCAGTAGGTTCTTGTTTCGCCTACTGATGTATATATTGTATATATTTACAGTAGAGGTCGCTCTGATACATTCTGATACATGTTTTATGTGGATTTTCTCGGATATATATATATATATACTACAGTATGTTTACTGTTTATTGATTATGATATGATGTTGAGAAATCCGGATGGGATTGGTGCCCACGGTTTGGCTTTTGTGGCATAGGACGAAGTGTTATTTTCAGGGTGCAGGTTTATGCAATTCCGCATTAGTAACGTTACTCTGCCGAAATTTTAAATGATTTTTGTTGGTTCGTATTTTCAGAAGGGGTTCGATTCCGATTTGGGCAACTGAATCGGGGTTGTGTCCTTTCAGCTTGGTATCAGAGCATTAGGTTGTCAGATTCTGTAGACTCTTGTAGTTGTGACGCTTAGGTTATTTGAGTTTGTACATCATGACTGGAGTGATGACCCGACTGGCCAGCGGTACTCATCAATACTTCGGGTGTTGTGTGTTCTCAAATATCTGCGGTTTCATGATTACGTTCTTTCTGCTTGTACCTAATGCATGTCTTGTATCAATAGGGTGCCTCCTCGACGTGGTCCCCGTGTTGATCGGGAAGCGGATCCTGATGAGGATCGCCAGACGTGTGACTTGCTGATGCGAGTGCTGCGTCTGGAAGAGCGTTTTGACCCTGTTGTCAAAGCTCGTACAGCTGGTGCTACTGTGTTTTCAGGTTCAGTTGATCCAGAGATATGTGAAGCATGGGTGGTTCAGGTTGAACGTGTTTGTGAGCGTTTGCGGTTTACTCCTGAGCAGATGACAGTGGCAGCAGTCGGATTACTTGAGGGTGATACATACTTTTGGTGGGTTAGCACCGACAGAGTTCCAGTTGATACTCCGTGGACTTTGTTCCGTGATTTTTTTATGCGGAGGTACTTTAATCAGGCTACCCAGCAGCGCAAGTATGAGGAGTTTACGAACTTGAGGCAGGGCAGTTTGTCTGTGCTTGAGTACCGGGACAGGTTTACCCGTTTATCTCGTTTTGCGCGTGATATGGTGGCTACTGAGGAAGCAAAGTGTTGCAGGTTTGAGCTGGGTTTGAACTTGAATATCAAGGGGACTCTGACTACGATGCCTCGGAACAACTTCGATGAGTTTGTCAGTGCAGCACTCCGAGGTGAGGACATAGAGAAGGAGAGACAGCAGAGGTACCAGCCGAGACGGTTTGAGGAGGGTGGACCGAGTCAGGGGCCTTCAAAGAGGCAGAGTTCTGATACTTCCGGTTCAGCTTCATCCTCGGGCGGTGGATCCTATAGATCAGCAGCTGGTGCATCGAGGCAGATACCGAGATGGAGGAGAGATCGACCGCAGCGACCATAGGCTAGTGGGGGTTTCAGCGGTTCTAGTTATCCTCGGCGTACTGGTAGCTCATTTGCTGTACCGAGGGAGTATCCATTGTGCAACTTGTGCAATAGGTATCATCTTGGTTCATGTCAGCGAGGTACCCTCATTTGTTATCATTGTGGCCAGGTGGGTCACTATGCGAGGGCGTGTCCTCAGTTAGTTGGTACTGGAGATCAGGCGGCCCAGAGTTCCGGAGAAGAGCGAGGTGTCACTTCAGGAGCTCGACCAGTACAGTATGCGGGCCAGGGTAGACAGCAGGGACAGCTTCAGCGAGGACGACCAGCCGGACAGACGAGGGTTCATGCAATGACTCTACGTGAGGGCAGAGCTTCACCGGAGGTCGTTATCGGTACGTTACATGTCTTTGGTATTCCAGTACTTGCATTGTTAGATCCAGGTGCCACACATTCATTTATATCATTTAGACTATCATCATTAGCTACGGTACCTGCATCTCCACTTCCGGGGTTGTGGAGAGTGTTGTATCCATCAGGGGAGATTGTGAGTATCGGTTGGGTATATAGAGACTGTGAGGTGTTTATTGGAGGCCATGGTTTAGCCGCTGATTTATTGTTGCTTGATATTGTGGATTTTGATCTGATCTTGGGTATGGACTTCTTGGAGACGCATTGGGCCATGTTTGACTGTCACAAGAAGGATGTCGCGTTTCGACAACCAGGTTTACTCGAGATACTGTTTCGCGGCGAGAAGAACACTTCCTTACCGTGTTTGATTTCCGCGATGAGGGCGAATCGGTTGATGAAGAAGGGTTATGTTGCTTATTTGGCCCATGTTGTGGACACTACACAACAGCTGTACCAGATCTTGGTAGTATTGAGGTAGTTTCTGAGTTTCCGGATGTGTTTCCAGCGGAGTTACCTAGTATACCCCCTGTTCGGGAGATTGATTTTGCTATTGAGTTATTGCCGGGTACGGGACCGATTTCACAGACACTGTATCGGATGGCGCCAGCGGAGTTGAAAGAGTTACAGGTTCAGCTCCAGGAGTTGTTGGAGAAAGGTTTTATTCGACTTAGTATTTCTCCATGGGGTGCTCCGGTTTTGTTTGTACGGAAGAATGATGGGTCCATGCGGTTGTGTATCGACTATCGGAAGCTGAATCAGGTTATGGTGAAGAACAAGTATCCGTTGCCGCGGATTGATGATTTGTTCGATCAGCTCAAGGGAGCATCAGTCTTTTCGAAGATTGACCTTCGATCCGGATATCACCAGTTGAGGATCTGAGACTCTGATGTAGCCAGGACAGCTTTCAGGTCGTGGTATGGACATTATGAGTTTTTGGTTATGCCATTTGGGTTGACCAACGCCCCCGCAGCTTTCATGGACTTGATGAATCGAGTGTTCAGACGGTTCCTGGACAAGTTCGTCATTGTGTTCATTGACGATATTCTGATCTATTCCATGAGTGTGGGCCAGCATAAGAAGCATTTACGAGCAGTGTTGCGGACTTTGCGGGACCATCAGTTGTTCGCGAAGTTTAGCAAGTGTGAGTTCTGGCTGGATAGTGTGAAGTTTCTGGGCCACATGATTTCGGCTGAGGGAGTCAGCGTCGATCCTGACAAGATTGAGGCCGTGCTGAACTGGAGTAGACCTACTACTGTACCGGAGATCCGGAGTTTCTTGGGTTTAGCAGGCTATTATCAACGATTTGTACAGGATTTCTCCCGGATTGCTACACCACTGACCAGATTGACGAAGAAAGGTGTCAAGTTTGAGTGGTCTGATACGTGCGAGGAGAGTTATTTGCTCCTGAAGGAGAGATTGACTACCACACCGGTTCTGACATTGCCAGACGACAGTGGTGAGTTCGTCGTGTACAGCGATGCGTCGAAGTTGGGGCTTGGTTGTGTGTTGATGCAGCATGGTAGAGTTGTGGCCTACGGTTCTAGGCAGTTGAAACCACATGAGGTCAACTATCCGACGCATGATTTGGAGTTAGCCGCCATCGTGTTAGCGTGGAAGAGTTGGAGACATTACCTGTATGGAGCTCAGTGTAAGATCTACACCGACCACAAGAGTCTTACCTACTTGCAGACGCAGCCGGATTTGAATATGAGGCAGCGCCGATGGATGGAGTTGATCAATGAATACGATTGCACATTTGAGTACCATCTAGGGAAGGCCAACGTCGTGGCTGATGCACTTAGCCGGAAATCTGGAGCTTCGTTGTTTCATATGTGTGTGTCCAGAGTGTCGATGTTAGCCGAGCTTCGGGCTACGGGTGCCGAGTTCGGGTATGATGAAGAGGGAGCTTTATTGGCCAGTTTTCAGGTTCGACCCGTATTGGTTGATCAGGTACGAGAGGCTCAGGATTTGGATTCTTACCTGTTGGGCAAAAAGACCATGATATGGAATGGTGTGCCTACAGAGTTTCATTTGAGCGACAACGGTACGTTGTTGTTCAGAGGCAGGTTGTGTGTGCCCAGAGATGAGAGCCTGAAGAAGGAGATTCTGGACGAGGCTCATAGTTCAGCGTATGCGATGCATCCCGGAGGTACGAAGATGTTTTGTACACTTCGAGCATATTACTGGTGGCGCAACATGAAGCAGGAGATTGCCGCGTATGTGAGCCGATGTTTGATCTGTCAGCAGGTTAAGGCGGAGAGGCAGAAACCTGCAAGGAAACTACAGCCACTTGAGATTCCGGTTTGGAAGTGGGAGCACATTACGATGGATTTCGTCTATCAGTTGCCGCGTACTTCGGCTGGCAACACTGGCATTTGGGTTATTGTGGATCGACTGACGAAATCCGCTCACTTTCTTGCACTTCCGGGGAAGATATCAGTCGGCAGATTGGCCAAGTTGTACTTAACCGAGATTGTTCTCTTGTATGGTGTACCTTTATCGATTGTTTCTGATTGAGATAGTCAGTTCACCTCTGAGTTTTGGCAGGCATTGCAGCGAGCTTTGGGCATGAAGTTGCGATTTAGTACAGCTTTTCATCCTCAGACTGATGGGCAGTCCGAGCGGACTATCCAGACACTTGAGGATATGTTGCGGTCTTGTGTGTTGCAGTTCCGTGGGAATTGGGACCAGCAGCTACATTTGATAGAGTTCGCCTACAACAACAGCTATCAGGCCAGTATTGAGATGGCACCGAACGAGGCCCTGTACGGGAAGCAGTGTCGCACTCCATTGTGTTGGAGTGAGGTGGGCGAGCGATGGCTTATTGGCCCTGATCTGGTGAAGAGCACTATGGAGGATGTTCAGATTATCCGGGATAGATTGAAGATTGCCCAGGATCGCCAGAAGAGTTATGCGGACGTGAGGAGGAAGAGTATAGAGTTCGAGGTTGGTGATTGGGTCTTCCTGAAACTATCTCCGTGGAGGGGAGTTGTGCATTTCGGGAAGCGTGGTAAGCTTCGACCACGATACATTGGTCCGTACGAGATTACAGAGAGAATTGGGGCTGTTGCTTACAGACTTGAGTTGCCGGCTGAGATGGCTCGTGTTCATGATGTCTTCCATGTTTCGATGTTGCGGAAGTACATCTCAGATCCTTCACATGTGTTAGCCCCACAGCAGTTACCGATCAGAGAGGATTTGACATACGTGGAGGAGCCTGTGCAGATTCTCGATCGTCGTGAGCAGGAGTTGAGACACCGTGTGATCCCGCTAGTGAAAGTCTTGTGGCAGAACCACTCAGTTGAGGAAGCCATCTGGGAGACTGAGCAGCATATGCAGGAGCAGTATCCTCATCTGTTCACTTGACAGGTACGTAAATTTCGAGGTCGAAATTTTTTTTAAGGGGGGTAGATTTGTGACGACCTGAACCAGAATCAGTGGTGTATGTGGCACGATTCACGAGATTATGTTTAGTCGCGGTTTTACATTATATGTGAGGTTTGTCGGTTTTGCTCGCGACTTTATATTCGGCCTAGAATTTGAGTTGTATGTCTTCACGGAAATTGTAGAGTACGTGAATTCGAGCTCGTGGGCGGTTCCGGAAGATTTTTCCGATAACCGAGGAATATAATACGATTATTTGAAGTTTCAGTTTTCAACGAGTTTATCCGATTATTTCGTGTTTATCCGAATCGTGATGGTTATCTATTTCGAATCATCGATCGACCCGAGGCGCGAGTATAAATTTCGGAAATAGTCGAGAAATAGTTGTAAATCATTGTTTGACGTTGACCAGGCCGTTGACTTTCCAAAAACAGAAAGTTGACCGTTGACCGCGAAAAGGGGAAGTTTCCCGTTTTGGCTTCGCCGTCCGACCTGCTTATTCTGGCCACCTCCGACCTCGCGAAGGGTATGGTTCTCACCCTCTCATGATTTCGAGTTGGTTTGTGTTTGGATTTGTGGAAATTAATGGGGTTTTGGAGGAGAACGGTTTGAGGCCGAACTGGGTTTATCGCCGGTGATGGTTTTCAGTTTTTCGGCGAGCCACGGTGGTGGTGGTGGTTAGGGGGTTTCGACTCCCCTTGCCTCTCTGAGGCTCGTGGTGTGTTTAATTTTGGCTTAGATTGAGTTTTTGTTGGAATCCAATTAGGTTGCCGGAGTGTTTTTCGATTTGAGTTCGAGCTGGAATTTGGGGTGGTTCCGATGAGTTTTGGTCTTTATGGTAGTGGAAGAAAAGGAAGGGCTGGTTGTGGGCTTCATTTCTGGAGCTTCCTCGCCGGAAAGTGTCACCGTTGACGGCGCGCCACCGCCGACAGCGGCGGTCAACGGTGAAGCTCCGGCGAGGAGTTGACTTTTTGGTTTTCGACGTTTTTAATATCGTTTTTCTCGTAATCGCGCTTTGATTATCGTCCAGAGGTTTTCGGATTGATTTGTGTAGCGGATTTTCAGTCGAGGGTTTCGAGTGGAGATTCCGGAAATTCAGTCGGTTATTTTGTACAGTTTAATATGTTTCCGGGAACGGTTGGTTTCCGTGGTTAAGTACAGGGTTGTGGGCTATGGTTTTGATCAGTTGTGTTTTGTGAATATTCAGGAGATCGAGATCGAGATCGTGCTTCAGGCGAGGGATCTTCCGCCGGGCCACGAGATTAGCGCGAGTGCGCGCTTGCTGATCTATGAGTGGACAATTTCTTTTCACGGATTGATTGCGAGTCTTTTATATACGTTTTACAAACTTGAGCATGCAGTATGATTATGGTTTTACGAGCATGAGATTGCATACGAGATTATGTTTATTATGAGCATGTGTTGTACGATTTTGCTTATATCAGTATATATTACGTATATGCATTTATATATACTGCTTTATGCATTTGTATCGACTTGTTTACGATTTGGTTTACACAGAGTACAGTCTCAGTTACGTTGTTGTATCGATACACTTGCCTCTCGGCTGATCCCCGATGGAGACCTACCAGGAGGGGCAGTACCCCGACCTGACCGGCGAGGGGCAGTACCCCGGAACCGAGGCCTTTCTTGCTAGAATCACGTGTGGGTCTGGGATCCCGTGATTCGGACTGTACTAGCACGGACGTGTCCATGAGTGACCCCGTGAGATTTTTCATGCATTCTCTGTTCACGAGTTGGAGTCAGCGTCTCCTCGTATACTATTTGATTTGATTTATTTATATTTCGACTCGCATATGTTTTTTTATAATATATATTACTCGGTGAAAGACATTTATTTTCGTCCACTCACTCTAACGATTTTCATGTCTTTCCTCTGGGCTTTTCGGTTTCCGTGTCCAGTTTGCAGTTCAGGTTCTGGTGTTTCACGTCGTGGTTGGAGGCTAGTGATCTGAGCTACCTGTGTTTTTCAGTAGGTTCTTGTTTCGCCTACTGATGTATATATTGTATATATTTACAGTAGAGGTCGCTCTGATACATTCTGATACATGTTTTATGCGGATTTTCTCAGATATATATATATATATATACTACAGTATGTTTACTGTTTATTGATTATGATATGATGTTGAGAAATCCGGATGGGATTGGTGCCCACGGTTTGACTTTTGTGGTATAGGACGAAGTGTTATTTTCAGGGTGCAGGTTTATGCAATTCCGCGTTAGTAACGTTACTCTGCCGAAATTTTGAATGATTTTTGTTGGTTCGTATTGTCAGAAGGGGTTCGATTCCGATTTGGGCAACTGAATCGGGGTTGGGTCCTTTCATTGGTGCCCACGGTTTGATTTTTGTGGCATAGGATGAAGTGTATTTTTTGGGTGCAGGTAATGGTAATTCCGCGTTAGTAACGTAACTCTGCCGAAATTTTGATGGTTTTTGTTGGTTCACGTTTTCAGAAGTGGGTCGATTTTGATTTAGGCAACTAAATCGGGGTTGGGTCATTTCACAACTAACAACCCCCTTCCTTGTAATCGAAAAGTCTCCAACTTAAATCAACCAACCATCTCCTTATATTATCCCCTTATGTCAAATCAAAACCAAATAGACCTATAATACCAATATTACAAAATGATGATTAAAAGGGCACAACTCAATCCAATCAATAATATTTCACCATTTCGTCATCTAAGTTGTCTTCGTAAAGATAAAACCATCTACATTTATTCTTAAATAATTCATGTAAGACAATCTAACTATTACAAACAGCCTAAACCCTATTTAATTTCTATAAGACATTAGAATTATTACCAATTCAAAACACTCATCGGAATTTAATAATTAGAATATATATTAATACAAAAACACTTAATTTAATTACAAACATACTATTTATTACAAAAATTTAGATAACAATATTTAGCAGCAATCACAGGTAGCATAATCTGCATCGTCTGAATCTTCCTCCTCACCTAGCTCATCTTCCTCTTCATCCTCATATTCGTTGTCACCTTCCAGCTCCTCTTCAAAGGCATTAATATTTGCTAGCTGTTCGATCTCAGTTAGAGAAAGATTCATGTAACCTTCAGTACTGGGTAAGTGTTCGTTCATGTGAATAAGTTGATATACGTCGGGGATGGCAGCAGTATTAAACTCTTGATATGCATTGACATTATTCACTTCAATGTCACTCTCGGTAGTGCTAGGTGTCTTTTCAAGTGTTGTATCACTCCATATATTTAGGTGAGACATGTGGTTAACTATTTTTCAACCTTCATCCTCCTTCGGATAATCTAGATAGAACACCTGTCTGACCAAGGTGGCAAGAGCGAATGACTCATCTTCATACCAGCTTGTGTTAGTATCGACTGAAAAAAGGCCAAGATCTTCTTTCGTACGCTTGAACCATTTGCATTTGAAAAACACAACAGGCATTCTATCCCCATATAGTAGCTCAATGACTTTATCAAGAACCCCGTAGTATACATCATTGTTTTTCCCTACTGAGATTCCACTGTTTTGTATTCTTTTGCCTTCATTTCGATTCAATATTAGAAACTTTACCCCATTGACAACACAAGCATTATAAATATTTCTGCCACCGGCTTATAAGCCAATAAGTTCAACCCAAATGACCACCACTCGCTTTTAAGTTTTCTTCTTCTAGTTTTATCTGCAAAATTGTCAACAAGTACAATATGAGTGCCTAATTCTTCCGAAAATTTGACATAATTTCGCCTAAAATTAAAGGAAACCAAAAATCTGTACGAAAGAAAATACTTAAAATAACCAAATTCCAAAATAAAAAATCCAAGGCACCTATTCCCATCCGGATTTCTCATGTTCAAAATAATGAAATATTAAGCCAATAATTAATTAACATACCCATTTCTTGAAATAAGTAGGGAATTTCTTCTTATACTCCTTATCACACTAGCTATGACTCTTGTTCGGATTGTCTCTCTGAATTTTGGATCTATAAAACTTAAATAAATCATCAACTTGATCACAGTTCCGCAATGCTACCCAATGAGCCTCAATGATTTTCTCTTTACTTAAGCTTTCATTTTATACTGCTCCAGGCGGTCGTACAACATTTATGAAATCTGAAAGATTATAGCAATCATGTGTATTGGAGGCGGTGGAAGGGACTGGATCTTTGAGGTACATGTCATAGTAGGTTACACACTCATATGCAGGGTATGTTTCTGCTATAGAGCCATACAGAGCAGAACAATTTTTGACAAATCATTTATACTGTCTGAGTTATCTGCAAAATTGTTAAATTAATATGTAAGACAAGAATAGATATATATGATGAAAACCATGTTTAAAAAATTTGCGTTACATGACATATTGTACATTTATTGAGGATACATCCACATGTAGTGTACCAGACCAGTAAGTAGCACTTTTTCAGGAAGTTGGATCATGAGGTGAATCGTGACGTCAAAGAAAGCAATGGGGAAAATGCTCTCTAATTTGCAAAGAATGTAGAGAATATCTTCTTTCAATTCGACCACATTTGACTTCTTCAACTCTCTAGTGCATAACTTCTGCCATCATCTGCACAATACTACTATTAGGTCGACGATGTCACAAGGCAAATATGCTCGAAATTACCACTAAAATTATATGTAGCAGCATAACATGACAATCGTGACTCATGATCGAGTCTTTAAACGATTGAACTTATGTTCGCTAACTTTTACACATCGATATATATTTGCTGCATAATTAGACAGATACCAAACACCTTTAAACTAGTTGAATACGTTTCCCCTCATTCCCTTTTTCACTGTGTAAGGTGCATTTTACATCTTTTCCCAGTTTCTTAACCACAAGTGACGACGTAAACGCATAGATTCCAAATCTTTACGCCCTTGGGCAGTATCCTATATCCTAAACTTCATACCGAGAATTGTTCTCACCACATTGTCATATAAATTCTTTTCTATGTGCATGACATCTAGGTTGTTCCTGATTTACAATTTTGATCTCACATGAGTCCAATATCTAAGATGTTCGGGAGGGTATGGATTGTATGTTGTCGCTGAATCATCATTTCTCAACACATCGAAATAGAAGCCAGAAAACCTCTCAAAATTCTCATCACTAGATCATTGTCGGGGTTCCGGATCATTCTCTAGTGTCTCGTCGAACTTATCCTTATGCCTTCGCCATTTGTGATCCCCAGGAAGCCATATACTATGACCCATGAAACATATATTCCCCGCATTCCAACTAGAGTTAACATTGTCTAAGCATACATGACAAGCCTTGTAATCTTTATTTGTGTTAGATGCTAACATCCCATAAGCAGAAAAATCGCTAATGGTAGACATCACTGTTGCACTCATCATGGACATTGTTCTAGTGAACCTGTCATAAGTTGGGATTCCGATTTCCCACAATTGTATTAGCTCATCAATCAAAGGTCTTATGTACATATCTAAACACTTTCCAGGAGACTTTAGACCTGGAATTAGCTGAGTAAGGAAATTAAATTCTTTGTTCATACACATCCAATGAGGCAAGTTATATGGCATGATGATAACTAGCCAAGTGTTGACCGAGGTGCTATTATTACCTCAAGGATTGAATCCATATGTAGAAAGTCTGAATCTACATTTCAAACTTCTGCTGCAAAGTATGAAAATTCTTTGCCAAAATTTTTGAAAGCCTCCACACAATTCTGAATCTAACATTTC
This sequence comes from Geum urbanum, assembly GCA_946800695.1. NCBI lineage: Eukaryota > Viridiplantae > Streptophyta > Magnoliopsida > Rosales > Rosaceae > Geum > Geum urbanum. Next base: position 41,104,159 of record OX326997.1, read on the forward strand.
AAACCTTCGCGCGAGTCTTTTCTTCTTGAAGGAAAATCTGGGTATCTCTCAAAGACCTTACAATTATGTCCTGCTCTAATCTAGTGAGTCTACCTTCTCACAAAGTTATCCTACACCTCTGCAAATTTTAGTAGATAGGACTCATAAGGTGTCGCCTTCTAGAAGAAAGATGCACGAAGGAGACCAGAGAAGAGTGGCATAAGTTGTGTAAGGATAACAAGTTGTCAGCCAGAGTAGGAACATGTAGCACAGTGTTAAGTTTGAAAGTATGAACACTAGGTTTTATAGAATAAGAACCAATATGAGCAATGTTTAAACTTGAACCATTGCGAATAGTGATGGTGTTCTCAGTGTTGTATGGTTGAACAATGGTGAGGTTTCTGAGATCAGATGTCATATGATGTGTGGCCCCAGTATCTCATATCCATACTTCATGATGTGCAGGGTACTGTGATGAACCACCATGACCAGATGAGGACCTCTGACCATGTTCATAAGTGCTCTGAGCAGCTATAGCAGTCAAACTTCTTGGTGGTTCACTGTCTTGATGAGAAAAAGTACCCCTATGATGACAATCCAAAGTAACATGGCCTTTGATACCACAGATTTAGCAAGCAATCACTATCATAGAAGGATGTCCAAATTCAACATTTGTCTTGTAGTAGCAATTTACAGTTGTATGTCCTGTCTTTATACATATCTGACACTCAGGTACAGGGCCTGCATTGTTTGGTGTAGTGACTCCATTATTTTTTGGAGGAGATGGTTTGTGTGTTGGTTTGTTATGAAACATCTATTGTCCATATACACCTCAGCAAAATGGTGTAACTGAGTGCAAGAATAGACATATTGTAGAGACTGCCATCACCCTCATGTCTACTACCTCTCATTTTATGCCCTTATGGTTTCATGCAGTTGCACCCTCAGCCTTTCTTATAAATCGCATGCCTTGCAAATCTTTGAAGATTGAGTCTCCTTAATTTCCAGGTTTTATTTGCTAAACCTCCTGATAGTTCAAACCTTAAGGTTTTTGGATTGACTTGCTATCCTTATCTTAGACCTTATGCTCATGATAAGCTTGATCTAAGGTCTTCTCAGTGTGTATTTTTTGGCTATGCATTAGGGTATAAGGGAGTGTTTTGTTATTCTATCTCTAAGAATCGTTTATGGATGTGTCGCCATGTGATCTTTGCTGAAACTGTGTTTCCTTTCAAAGCACTTTTGAGTCCCTCTTCTCCGAATACATTTCATGTCTCCTCTCACTCCTTTACCTTTCCATCTCATATAGCTCCTACTTCCCAATCTCCACCTTCTACATTCCTATTACAGATCCATCTCCACTTCAGGCTGTTCTTGATATTCCAGCACCCCTAGCCTTTTTTGACATGGCTATGGTTTCAGAGGGGGGATCTGGGAGTCTTGATACTGATACAAGTGATGAAAGGGTTAATATTGGAGAGAATGCAGAAGTAGTGAATGAAGAGGAGGTAGTGAATACTATTGGTAATAATAGTAACGCAGATGAGATGTTACATGTAGAATCAGACTCTATTAATGGCAACAATGAAAAAACTAATGCTGATGCAATTGCAGGTGAGAATGATTTGAGAAACTATGATCAATATGATGAGGTAGCAGCTATTATGAATGATGGAGAGGGAGATATATTACATGATGTGTTACATGGTGAAAATGGAATGATTGGTCCAGAGAATAATGTAGGAGTTGAACCTATTGATGTTGTTGGTGTAGAACTGCAGCTTCCACCTGAATATCAATTTATAGTGGAACAAAACTATAATAATCAGAACATGATGACCAAAGCCAAGAATGGAGTTGTAAAGCCTAAAAGATTGGATGATTATTGTGCTTTCTGATGCATTATTTAGCAGAAGCTTTATGATGAGTTTACATTCTTTAATGGATTCACAACTGTTATTGATATTGAAGAAGTGACTGAACCTAAATCTTACAATGCTGCTGCAAGACATATAGAGTGGCATAAGGCAGTGAAGGAAGAGATTGAGGCTCTTCGGCATCAGGGGACTTGGACTCTTGTTCCATGTCCAAAAGGGAAGAACATTGTTACGAGCAAGTGGGTCTACAAGATAAAAAAAAAGAAACCAGGCGGTTCTGTTTCTAGGTACAAGGATAGGCTGAATGCACAAGGCTTTAGCTAGGCTAAAGGGCTGGACTATGATGAGACCTTTAGTCATGTAGTGCATCATAGCCCAGTGAGAATAATTCTAGCATTGGCTGCTATATCAAGCTGAGAATTGAGGCAATTAGATGTAAAGAATGCCTTCTTGCATGGTGACTTGATAGAGGAAGTATACATGCATCAACCATACGGGTTTATGGATCCATTGAAACCTGATCATGTGTGTTTATTAAAAAAATATCTCTATGGTTTAAAACAAGCTCATAGAGCTTGGAATGATAAATTCACTAGTTTCTTGCATGGTTTGGGATTTGTGTTCTCACATACTTATCCTAGCTTGTTTGTTAAGAACAGCAGAAGCAGGAATTGTGGCTTTGTACCTGTATATGGATGACATTGTCGTCACTGGATCATATTTTGAAGGCATTAGAGAAGTGATTGTTGAGCTAAGTGCAGTCTTTCATATGAAGAATTTAGGGCCTTTATCTTATTTCTTGGGACTTGAGGTGACCTATACTGCAAAAAGGTTGTTTGTGTGCCAGAGAAAATATGTCAAAGATCTTCTAGTCAAGTCTAGTATGGAGTCTACAAAATCTTGTAGTACTCCTTGTTTACCTCATGTACAGAAGCTAAAGAATGAAGGTGAATTATTGCAGGATCCTACAAAGTATAGAAGTATAGTGGGGGCTCTTCAATACTTGACTTTTACTCGGTCAGACATAGCATATGCTGTAAAAACAGTATGCCAGTTCATGACATCTTCTACTGAGGTTCATTTTGCAGCTATAAAATGCATCTTATGTTATCTACAAGGAACATGGCAAAGAGGTATGGTGTATCTTAATGTAGCTCAGCCTTGCAAAAACACTGGAACTCTTGCATATATTAATGCATTTTGTGATGCTGATTGAACTAGAGAGGTTAATGAATGAAGATCAACAACTGAATTTGTGGTTTATCTTGGTTCTAATTTGGTGTCTTGGCAATCTAAAAAGCAAAGATCGGTTTCTCGAAGCTCCACTCAAAGGCGGAGCTACACTGGGGCGAACCCCGGCCATGGCCCCACTGACTTCAAGAAACTCACCAATATATATGTGGTATACTATATATTCTGTCAGTTATAACTAAACAATTAATAGTGTAAGAATTGTCCAAGTTCTCATCCACAGACAACTAACACCACCACGTAATTAGTGTAAAACATAATATATAAATATAAATAATGACAAGTATCAGGATGACACCACTAGCGAGGCCCTCGTATGTTACCGACATACAAAATTGATTCAAAGCATATTAACACGCGTCTATTTTTTTCAGACAATAATGACAAGTATCAGGATGACACGTGTTGCCTAGTTATTGGTTGAAAATATTATCTGTAAATAAAAAATAAAAATTTTAAATAATAATGAATAGTAATAGGAATCCTATTTTTTGTACCGCTGCACGAAAAACAGGAATATGACTTCCTATTGAAGAGGAATTCCTCAAATGGGTGAGGAATTCCTCAAAATAGGACTTCCTCTCCATTTCATGGGTGCGGATGCTCTAAGGTGTGATAACTTGCCAGCTATTGCTCTTATCCAGTGTTTCACTCCAGAATTAAGCATCTTGAAAATGATTTCCACTTTGGGTACAAAGGTGTGACTTGTTGCTGCAATATGTTCCTACCACACTTCAGACTGTAGATGTACTTACTAAAGGCCGCCATTCACGTGTTTACAGAGCTCATTGTACCAATCTCAGTCTAGGAACCCTAGCTGAGTGTTTGCTAACTCAGCCTATCATCTCGAAATTTCCATAACCATTCTGTTAATTGTTGACGTATGAGCTCACTATTGGGGAAGAGATTTGAGGCGACGAAGCTTCATGGTCGCCTTGGATCACTTTCTCATAGCCTCGATTTGTTGTCACCAAAACTTCGTCGCTTCGATACGTCGCCTGAGATTGATCCCTTCACCATTGGGGCGACGAAGATTGAAAAACTTCGTCGCTTCATTTTATTTGAAGCGACAAAAAAAATATACGTCACTTCAATTTTTCGCCGCGAAGATATAAACGTTGTCGCTTCAGTTGAAAAATGAAGCGACGAAGATTGCTCAATCTTCGTCGCTTCAATCTAAAACGAGGCGACGAAGATTGATCAATCTTCGTCGCTCCATTTACATTGAAGCGACGAAGATTGATCAATCTTCGTCACCTCACTATATTTAATTTTTATTATTTTTCTTTTTCACTCAATGAAGCGACGAAGATTGATCGATCTTCGTCGCTCCATGTACATTGAAGCGACGAAGATCGATCAATCTTCGTCGCGCCAATGTATTTAATTTTTATTTTTTTTCTTTTTCACTCAATGAGGCGACGAAGAATGATCAATCTTCGTCGCCTCATTGAATGAAAAGAAAAAAAATAAATATTAAATACATTGTACCAAGTCACGACCTATCGCAATTTAGAAACACAAAAACTCATTCAACAAATCAAGTTATATAGAAAAATATGCCACAAATCAAAACGTTAACAATTTATACAAAGCCTAGATACTATTGTTCGATTCACACAGTAGACTCATGCTGGGGGACGGCAATGCAGCTCGATTACAAGCCAGGAGGTGGTGGAGGAGCTTGAGGTTATTGACTCCTAGCCTGGAATGATCGCATTAGGGCCTCCATTTGTTGGACCCTTTGAGCGAGCTCATTAAAATCCTCTCTGGCTTTGCGCGCCACCTCGCCCGATCTGCGCGCCGCCTCTCTGGCTTCAGCGACCTCCCTTTTTAGGGCTTGGGTTTCCTCTACTCGGGCCCCTCCTCTCGGTTTGGGGTCGCGTGTGAGAGCACGCCCCACCTCTGTTACGTTGAACAAGAACAAATATTAGTATTGGAATAGTAAACAAAAATAAAGCAAAACGTAAATCGAGATGAACGACGGTGGCTTGTTAGAGTATTACCTCTTATAGAGGTCCCGGGCCTTGAACCCACCTCTTCCTCTATGATATTTATTTGTGTATCAAGAGGAAGATGATGGGGTTGGGAAACCGCATCGCCGTCTGTGTCACCCGCAACACTATGTTGTTGCGACAAGACTTCATCGAGTCTTCGCTTCACTGCCGCCTGCTCAATTAAAATATATTAAATAAATAATATTACAATATGGTAAACAAAAATAATTGTAATAACGTAACGAAACATATTTTCGCTTACTACTTTCTCAGCCGCATTCTTGTCCGGCTGGTATACGTTAATCCACGTCTGGACGGCGGGCGCTCTATGACCCTCCTTCTCCAACACCTCGCTTCGGTACGAGAGGGCGAGAGATCCCGAATGGTGGTTGAGCTGCTGCTCCTTGTTCTTGTTTCGGTTTCCTCGATTCCGTTCGCACAATCGCTGCCACACACACACAAAAATCATTTTAAAATAAGAATAGATAAACATGTATATTTTTAAATTGTTGGCTACCAAAACTCTTCGAAGTGGGCTTTTAACCACGCTCATTGGTCTTCCCTCCCGAGAAACTCGGTCGGAGTCTCCTGGCTGACGTGGAGATAATGTTGATGGAAATCATACTTCCAATCCTTGTAGATTGTTTGCGCCGTTGCATCAATAAAGTTCCACATCTCCACGTCAGTCGTCGGGATGTCATAGTTCGTCTAGCACAAGACATTTAAATTCCGTTATGTAAAAGTTATATTTACATAAACCATAAAGTAACAAAGTAAGCTAAGGGCAGTAAGTATACCTCAATATTTGTATTGATGATATCGCGATGTAAATCGCTAAGTCCCAAAAAGCTAGGTGGAAGCATTGGAACTTTTCCGCAGATGATGCTACCGATGTCTCTGGACATCAGACTCCTGAATTCCCTCATCGCAGGCCCCCAATGCCTCGTAGAGTAAGCGACTTGTAGTCGCCTATTGTTGTTCATCCGGACGAGGTACTCAGTCTTCGTCCCGACAACGACTCCGCGCTGTTGCGTCGTCGGATCTCCAGTTGCCATGTCCACCATGTCGGGGAGTTTGGTCTTCTTGCACCGGATGCTGAGGGCGGGGAGGGTGCTATGAGGCCGTAGTGGCGTCGCTGTCATCCACTGCTAGAATCGCATCCTCAAGGTTTGGGGCGGGCGTTAAACCCCCTACTGTTGGAATCGTCGGGGTCGCAGATTGTCCCGTGGGGCAGCCCGACCCGGAAGCCCCCTCTCTGCTGAATGGTCGCCACACCACCTCTACATCCTCCGCAGCTGCCGCGGCCGCTTCACGATGCTGGATCGCTGCTTTCCTCCTTTGGTGACTTGTATTTCCGGGAGCCATTCTGTTAAAACATTAAACAAAAATTCCAACCAAACCCAGCAATATAAGCAATAAAGTCCTACAAGATGTTCTTTTACTTTATCAATAGATGCTAACCAATAACTTAATCATAACATTTACACACTCATCACAAGCTACCACTTGAAGTTAACATATGAATCGATTTTGTAAAACAAACCTACACGATGAAATTAAATATGATACCAAATGCTTCAAAGTTTCAAACCTACACATGTTTTACATGCATAACTCATACAAACGTACATCAGACTTCTAATATGTATCCATCAACGTACATGCATAACTCATACCAAGATTTCTACCAACTTGTTCATGTGAAGTTGATTTCTTTGAAGTGAGGCAGAAAGCAAGGTAGTGGGTACCAGTAAATGCAGTAGTAACTAGTCCGGATATCCAATGTCGTTAAAAGCCCACTCTACTACAAACTTCAATTTGCAACATTACTTCATTATTCAATTGTAAATGTTTTTTTTCTCTTTAACAGATTACAAATGTAACAAGTTAGGAGATTTATTTACAAATGTTCTCTTCACTTTGCAATGCTCACTAACCATAATTCTACCCCCATAGTACTCTGCATTTCACAAGCTTCTAAAGTAATAGAACAACCAATAAATAAATTAATGGGTGAAACCTTTCCTAACAACTCTCTAATATAGATCGACACAAAGTTGCATGCTACAATTATTGGACTGCAAAATCTGGAATGCATGTAAAACTTCTTACAAATGTATAATAATGATGAATCTATCTACTAATAAGAGTTATGCATAACCCTGCACATATATGCATAACTCATACTAAACTGTTGCAATGAACTTGAATTCTACTCAATCATCAAATGAATCATAACTCCTACATGAAGCCATGGAATTGACCACCCTCACCTCGATCTGGTCCTGAATTTTCAAAGTCATTCCCACCATATTCCTACCATAGTACTACTACTACTATTACTGGAATCAACCATTCTATCTCCAAAGACCCTCTCTTTTCCTCTACCTCGCCTCAAGTCCATCACTTTCTTCTCAATCTCAAACAGTAGAGAACAGAATCACTACCCTAATTTCCTCTACCTCGCCTCAAGTCCATCACTTTCTCCTTAAATAAACCACTGAAACCATTCCAAACTCCATGAATGACATCACTAGCATAAATCACATCTTCCTACACTAGCATAAATCACAACACTAACATAAATCACAACAGTCCAACATAAATCACATCTTCCTAGCATAAATCACAACAGTCCAATACAAATCACAACTCCATGCTTTGATATAATACACCGATGGAATCATCAAAAAATTGAAAGGAAAAAATTGAAAAAAGAAGAAGATGCTTACCGAGCTTTTAAGAAGATGATTAGAGAGATTTGAAGATGCTGATAAGAGAGCGAAGAAGATGATTACAGAGCTTTGAAGAAGATGATTAGAGAGGTTTCTCGATCCACTGTTTCGGCTTCGAATTCGACGGCGAGTTTAGGGTTTTGGTGGAGGGGAGGGAGGGGGTTTAGGGTTGAGGTGGAGGGGATTTAGGGTTTTGGGGATCAGGTTTAGGGATTTGGGGCGAGCTGAGGTCGATTAGCGTTGAAGAAGGAAACAAATACGAAATGAAAAGAAGAAGAAAGAAACTGTGAATCTGGAATTATAAAGCCAACGAGGCGACGTATATTGACATCTTCGTCGCTTCAATAAATTGAAGCGACAAAGATTTCATTGTTCGTCGCTTCCTCTAATTTGAAGCGACAAAGCATTCAATCTTCGTCGCTTCAACGTATAGAAGCGACGAAGATTGCATTCTTTGTCGCGTCAAATGTATTGAAGCGACCAATAATGCAATCTTCGTCGCTTCAATCAGTTGAAGCGACCAAGATTGCAATCTTCGTCGCCTCTTATCCTTCATTTTGTGTTATTTTTTACAAATTCAAAAGTTAGAAATATTTTTTCGAATACATAAATTATGCTTTAAAGAAAATACGAATTTAGGTTTCAAATTCATCATAATATTAGTTTAGTCCTCTTCGTCTTCCTCGTCCTCGTCGTCTTCCTCGTCCTCGTCCTCGTCCTCGTCCTCATCCTCGTCCTCGTCTCCTTCTTCGTCCAAAAGTAGTTGAAAATCTGGGTAAAATTGTATCACCGTGGGAGTGTCCTCTTGGTAAGTCTCGAATATATGATCTCCTGTACGCGATATGTTTTCATCTATGGCAAGTACGTCAACGTTGTAGACATTGCTGTGCGACATTTCTTGTACTACCTTCCAAGTACCACCAGCCTTTGGATCGTCTATGTACAATACCTTTTTTGCTTTGGTTGCAATTATGAAGGGTGAATCCTCATAGTAACTGTTGTTTGTATTCACTGATATCAGTCCATGATCTTTTATAATGGTGTCAAGATCTTCCTCGTCGTCGGAGTTGTGCCATGTGCACTTAAACAACACCACTGGCATACGGCCTGCATATAATACTTCGACCACGTAGTTAACATGGCCGTAGAACTTGGATGAACCCATGTCTATCATGACACCGCTGTTTTGAGTCACGGTTCTTTGATCTCTATCAAACGAGGTGAACTTGACACCGTTCACATAATACGACTTATAAACCCGGAATTGCTGAGGTCCTTGAGCTATTGACTTTATTCCTGCAACCAAGCTCGGGTCCGAGTTTTTTTCTTTAAGGGACACCTGAGAGATAAGTGTTAAGAGAAGTTAAAGATAAGTGTTATAAACCCTCAAAGAACCTTACAAGAATTAATGGTTGGATGTACCCATGTTAAGAACCATCGAAGAAAACTCCTCCTCCGACGAAGCTCGTCGAAATCTTCACCATTTTTAGCCTTAAACCTTCTGAGATGTTCTTCTAGGTAAGGTTTGACTTCGTCTGTTTCCACCAAGACTTGCCAGTGAGCCTCAGCAGTCTCTGCCTTAGTCAACCTGAACTGGCAACGAGTCTCGATAATATCTGGTCTTACTAAGAGTGAAACACAGCTGATATTCCACTCAGGGGAAGTGTCGATATCTTCGTTGTCCATCCGTCTGAGATAAGACTTACAATACGTCACCGACTCATGTACGAGGTACTGTTCAGTAATACTACCTTCCGGGTAACGTGTATTCCTCATTGACTTTTTATATTTTCCTAATTTCCTGCAAAAACACCCTCAAGATTAGTACAATATTTTCCTAATTGCCGACATATTACATAACAAACATAATATTAGCAATGAAAAATATTTTACCTTTCAATTGGATACATCCATGTATAGTGTACTGGACCTGTAAGGAATACTTGTTCGGGCAGATAAACCATGAGATGAACCATAGATGTAAAAAAATGTGGAGGAAATATGAGCTCCAAATTGCAGAGAATCATCACTATCTCAGTTTCCATGTCACGCACAACCTCCTTCTTAAGCTCCCTACTACATAGTTGACGAAACCAATTTGACAGTGCTATTAATGGCTTTACAACGTTTTCTGGTAGGAACCCTCTGATAACCACAGGAAGAAGACGTTGAAGCAACACATGGCAATCATGCGTCTTCAATCCATAAAACTGTGACGGGGAACTTACTTTCACCTTACTTCTCAAACTAGCTGCATAACCAAGAGGATACTTAACATCTCTGAACCACTGGAACACATCTTCTAGATCATCCTTTTTAACTAAAAAGGGTGCATGAGGAACTTTCGCCGTACCCTCGTCACCCGCTCTTTGCCACTGGTTTTTTCGCACATTCCTCTTCTTCAAAGCAGCGCGAGCTTTTGGACCATCCTTAGACTTCTTATCAATCGCAAAAATGGTTCCAAGGATGTTGTCACACACATTTTTTTCAATGTGCATGACATCTAAGCAATGTCTGATCTTCAATGATGACCAATAAGGCAGCTTCCAAAATATGCTTTCGTGAGTCCAACACTGTCTGTTATTCGGATTGTACGGCACCTTCAAGTCGTCATGTTGGCTAAGAATAGGGTAAACGTGTGACCTAACGTCCTCCAAAATTTCATCTCCACTCTTCTGATAGGGTCTTCCGCCAAACTCCACCTTCCCGTTAAATGCCTTGCTCAATCGCCAAGGGTGATCTTGGTGGAGCCATTTTCGATGACCTTCATAAACTATCCTCCCACATATATGCTCTGAAGTTAGCTCATCTAGACAGATTGGACATGCCTTGTACCCTTTCACAGTTGACCCCGCAAGCATCCCTAAACCTGGAAAGTCGCTAATAGTCCACATTACCGCTGCCTTCATCAAGAATACCTCATTGTCTACTCGATCAAAAGTATGGACTCCAACGACCCATAAATGTATTAGCTCCTCGATCATCGGCTCAATGAGTACACTAAGGCACTTTCCGGGAGATTTAGGGCCTGGAATCAACACTGATAACATGTTATATTCCTTCTTCATGCACATTGATGGTGGTAGATTGTACGGCATCACAACAATGGGCCATGTACTATGCAAAGTTCCCATTGTTCCGAATGGATTGAAACCGTCTGTTGCTACTCCAAGGCGCACATTCCTGCAGTCCCGTGCGAAACCTGGAAAAGTTCTGTCAAAATGTTGAAACGCTTCTCCATCAGCTGGGTGGCTGAGGCTACCAGCCACGCATATCCGCTCCCCCAGCCATCGCATATGCTTGGCAGTGTGTGGGGATATAAAAAAATGCTTCAACCTTGGTGTTAGAGGGAAGTTACGAATTATTTTTTTGGGAATATCATTCGTATATGGCTTATATCTTTCAGAATAACACACTGGACAAATCCTCTCGTTTACAAGAGCCCCCCTGAACAACACACAGTTAAACTCACACGCATCAATTCTTTCGTAACCCAGTGAAAGATCACTCAAGATTTTTTTTATTCTCGAGTATGAACAGGGGAATGTGTGCCCTTTAGGAAGAAGTTTATTAATGTAAATACATAAAGAGTCAACACTAGTGTCCGACCATCCATTTTCATTTTTCATTTCCATTACATCTAATATGGCACTCAAAACAGTTTCCTCACTGCCTTCATATAATGGGGTCTGTGACTCCTTCAATAATCTATCGTACTTTTCATAATCAACGTCTACCATGTCATTGAAGTTCATGCCCGAATTATCTTCCACTAATTGTTGGGGCGCATCTGCATGGTATCCAGGATAATAAGGATATGCATCATGTAGAATCTCCAACTGCGGGTTCACTGAAGGACCGACACCACTAGAAGGACCGACTCTGTCTTGAAGCCACTGTTTTTGTTGACTGAGCATTGTCGGTTCACCAGATACTTCCCCGTGAAGGTGCCAGGCAGTATAATCCGGACTCAAAACACTGTGTGATAAGTGATGATACATGACATCCATAGTAACCTTGAATGGACCGTTCTTACAACGTTTGCACGGGCAGAAGTGATAATCGGCTCCGTTACTATGTCGCTGGGAAAAATTCATAAACTGGAATATGCCTGTGATGTACCTTGGATCAGCATGATGATATGTCATCCAACTTTTGTCTGGGTGTCCGTCCATGTTTCCTGTCAGCATAAACAATCAATATGAACAAAGTTACCACGCCACAGTTGCGATTCAACCAAAACCCCACACTTCTTCGCCTTATGCCTTCGGGTTGGGTCCTATCCCCTTCAGGGGAACACGACATTTGTCAACGCTCTTGCACCCATGCGTTTCAGCTCCAGTTTAGGGAAATTTTGGCAGCATCTCCCTACAGTTCCCCGAGTGCACACATATCTAAACAACCTAATTTGCACTCGGGAACACATTGAAAGGAGACACTGTCGAAACCATATCCCAAAACTGAAACTGAAATCACATGAATAGCAAAAGGATCAACAAAGTCATGTTCACCTAAAATGTCCAAAAATGGGACAATTCGAGAATCAACAACTCAACTCGATCAACTAGATGAGTTGTTGATTCTCAAACGGGAGTTCTAAGTTGATAAACACCACAATTATATATAACCATACGCTCGATTTCATGATTAACACTAATAACACTACTAATTAAGGCTCGAATACACCTAATCTACACTAATCATCAATTAATTTCACTAAATTTAACCAAATTTCAAACATTAATCATGAACCCATAACATGATTTATCACAATTCAATGATTCAAACACTAAAACTACAACATAAGACCAAATTCAATTCAATTTCAAAAATTTCACATCAACATCATTTTCACTTCTAATAATCAATAAATTTCACTAAACTTAACCAAATTTCAAACATTATTCATGAACCCATAACATGATTTACCACAATTCAATGATTCAAACACTAAAACTACAACATAACACCAAATTCAATTCAACTTCAAAAATTTCACCAAAACTTCAATTTCACTTCTAATTTAACATATTATGGTCATAAAGAGGGTTAAAGAGATACAAATCAAACTAACCTTACTCAAGAATCAAATCAATGGCAAGAACAACCTTCTTTCTCAATTTCCTAAAATTTCTCCCAAAATCGCACAAGAACAGCTCCAGAACGCGAATGAGCTGTTTTTCTAAAATTCTAACTTTATGAACGGTTTGACTTTAAAAAGAAGAGTAGATCCAGATTTTAAAAAAAACGAGGCGACGAAGAATGCACAATATTCGTCGCCTCGATTTTCTTCGAGGCGACCAAACTAATCTTCTGAAAGAACCCAACCCTGATTTAGCTCCCTAAATCGGAATCGAACCCCTTCGAAAACACGAACCAACAAAAACTTTTCGAAAATTTGGGCAGAGTTTCGTTAATAGCATGGATTTACCATTACCTGCACGCGGAAAATACACTTCATCCTATGCCACAAAAAGCAAACCGTGGGCACCAATCCCATCCGGATTTCTCAATATCTCAACAGTAAAGTAAACAATACATATATTAGTACTTCACTGAAATCCGGGTTTAAAATCGTATAACATATTCAACAGAAAACTCAGAGCGACCTCTAATACAAAATCATATAAGTATACCACAGTAGGTAGGACAATAAACCTACTGGAAGAAATAAGGTAGCTCGAACACTATGCCTACGACCACGACGTGTGACACCAGAGCCTGAACTGCAAACTTGGCACGGAAATCGAAAAGCCCAGGGGAAAGACAATAAACACGTTAGAGTGAGTGGACGAAAATAAATGTCTTTCACCAAGTAATATATATACATATAAAATCATATGCGAGTCAAATGCATGAAAATCAAATGCTACGTGAGGAGACTCTGGCTACCACTCACGTACAGAGCATGCAACGTAAAACATATCGCGGAGACTCTCGTGGGCTTCCACCCGATAGCACAGTCTGAATCACGGGATCCCAGACCCACACGTGATCCTAGCCAGAAAGGCCTCGGGTCAGGATATCTGTCCCCACCGGAGCGTACTCTGGGATAAGCCGAGAAGCCAATGTGTATCGATACCACAACATTTACTGAGACTGTACTCTGTGTAAACCAAATCATAAATCCTTTCCATGCACATGTATAAAACATAATATGTACGTATATGTATGTATTTGTATACGTATATTCGTATATGCATAATCGTAAAACACATGCTCGTAAAATCATAATCAATCTGCATGCTCAAGTTCGTAAATCATAAGTAAAAGACTCGCAATCAATCCGTGAAAATAAATGTCCACTCACTGACTGGCGTAACGCGTATCGCGTTAACCCGTGATCCGGCGGAATATCCCTAGCCAAACAAACGATCACGAACCCCTGAATATTCACAATGTCCAATATTCAAAGTCATAATCCGACAATACAAATCAAACCACGAGAAACCACCGTTCTCGGAAATACACAATTCGAATACGACGAATCGTCGAAAATCCATATATATACCACCTCAATACCTCGTTTTACGTTCGGACGCTCAAATCGAAAAACGAACCTCCCCACTGCGATCGGGGCGCGATTTCGAGTCAAATGACATGCGACTTGTCGAAAACCCAAAAAGTCAAACTTGTTGACCGTTGACCGCCGCCGTTGACCGCCATCCACGGCGGCGCCGCTGCCGGACGGAGAATTTCAAGGCGGAGCTGCACCTATTCCACTCAAAATCATGCACTGAGCAACTTTGTCAACTGCACCGAAGTCCAATTCTCACTCTAACACATCCAATTTCAAGCAAAACCGAATTAGAACACAAAATTCAAACCCAAAATTCTCCATGCTCAAATCGAATTAGAACACCACGTATATATGGTTAGAATCACATTGAAGAGGGCTACAAAACCCAGTACCTCTTGATGTTCAATTCGGCCGAAATCTCAAAACCCGAATTCACCTAAAATCCACCAATTTCTCGCCGGAATTCCATCCTCCTCCGTGAACCACGCCATGCGTGGTGGCCGAGGGTAGACTCGTAAGGCCAAGGCGAGCAGAAAGGGCTATGCCCCGAGCCGTGGGGTTGCCGGAATCCCATCGTCGCTGGCAAGGCCGAAGTCACCGTCGAACCTCACCTCCTCCATCGGTCAATCAAGTCAAAACATAGTCAACACAACAATTAAAACTTTGACTTTCCCTTTTAGGCAGGTTACTATTTAAAGCTTTCCCAAAACCGAAACTCATAATTATCCATTTCGACGAACTTCAAACGCGCACAACTTTCTCGTCGTAATTCCGATCCCAATAATTCTCGCGGCCACAAACTCGTCTCGACATATTCTTCCAATATCACCTGAAGTCAAACACATCGGCCAAACGGATAAAAAGTCAACTGTTCAACCAAACACACAATTAAACCGACTAAACAATCACAATCGGAAATAATCACAACTTAAACTCCGTAACTCAAAATCATACTCCGGAGGTTGCCACGAACTCGAAATTAAATTCCGAACAACTTTCGTGAAGAAGCCGAAACCAAATTCTCGACCAGTAATTTAGTCGCGAACAAACCTGCCATTTAAATCTGTTTCCGTTGAAACTTCAAATATTCATAACTAATTCCTCAGTCGTCCAAATAACGATCTGGAACCACCCACGAACTCGTAATCACATGTAGAACGTCTCTCGAGAAGAGACCCAGCTCCAATTCTCGACCAATAATTTAGTTGTTAACGAGTCTGGCGATTCGAATAATCGTCGGACAACTGCGACTACGCAGTAACTCATCGATCAAGCTGATCATACTGCTGATTCTGGTCCGGGTCGTCACAAATCCACCCCCCTTAGAAAAATTTCGACCTCGAAATTTCCGAGTCTGCTGGCTAAAAGTAAGAGCACTGCCTCTGCATACTGCTCAACTGCCCAGTGGCTACGTCAACTGCATGACACTGATAACAAACTCCACAATAGGAGATATCTCTGTGCTGAAATCCCTGTACCCTCAAATCTCAAATCTGAACTGGCTCTACACAATCGCCAAGTGTTCCAACATAAGGAACAGACAGGGTACACAATGCAAAACCAACCTGAAACATGGTTCCGTCACACGGAACACAACACACGTAAAGGCCAACACTATAGGTGACGCCGAACTATACGGCACAACATAATCTCGCCTATGACCACATACGGATCAAAACCACATGGAAAATCACAACTCAATTTACACACATCAAACTCAAGCAATTATCAACCCATTTCCGCTAATCTGACAGTCTGTGGTAACACATTCCACAAAATCAGGATTAAATACCAACTTAAACTTAACCCAACTCACTCCAACACAATGGAGTACAGCATCGTCCTCAAAACGACATCATGCAACATCAAAATCATAGCAGTCCACCAACTGATACTATAAGCAATCTCAAACAAGTGAAACTGCTGGTCCCGAATCCTCCGGAACTGCAATACCGAGGTCCACAACATGCCCTCCAAGGTCTGAATAGTCCTCGAAGATCGCTCGCCAATCTGAGGATTAGAACCGGTACTAACTCGTAATCTAGTCCCCAATGCTCGCTGCAAAGCTCGCCAACACTCAGCTACACAGCTGATTACCTCGACTAGCAAACTGGGACACAGGTACACCACGTAGATGGCCGATCTCCGTCAAACACAGCTATACTAGCCTGCCACTGAAATCTTTCCCGAAAGTACAAGGAAACGCACTAAGTTCATCAAATGGTCCACAATGGCCCGATAACTGGTACCACAAACTGAAGTGCATACAAACACATACAACCACAGTGACAAACTCCAACTACTAATCGGAAATCTCTAATGGCTGTAACTCTTCAGCAAGTCTCTGCCTCCTAGCCATCGCCTGTCGACAAATGTGGCATCTGCACACACACAAGCCGTTACATTCTTCTACAGGTTGCGTCACGAGTAGTAAACTCGAAGTATCTGATACATCTCCACGTCACTAGCGCCAAACGCGCGCAAAATCACGAGCCTCAACACCATCATACTCGAACTCAGCTCTCTTAGCCCATAACTCGGCTAACACGGAAACTCGAGCCGCACACACATGAAACACTGAAGCTCCCAACTCACAACTGAATGCATCAACAATAACAACATCTCAGACGGATGGTCAATGTATAACCACTAGCCTTTCTCGAACAAACTCAAAGGTACAGCCATAGTCGTGAGTCGACCTCATCCATCTACACAATCTCAAGCCCAAATCTGGCCGAAAACGCAAGTGGATGCAACTCAAGTGATCAGTGCTAGTCCTACACCGCGCTGCACGCCATAACAGTAGTATCTTCAACTCTCTAATATTAACATAAAAACAGCTACACCCAAACCACACATAGGATACGTAGCTATACAAAGTTCCACTGCCTGAAATCATGAGTCACCCCTCTGCTACACAGCATCAAAACGTAACCAAATCCAAACCTCGATGCACTGCCGTAACCCACGAACTCGTCGCGATCGTCAGGTAAGGTCAAAACCGAAGCAACAGTCAACCAACCTGCAGGAGTAAGTAACTCCCCTCGCATGCATCGAACCACACGAACTTGACGCCTTCATCGTCAATCCGGAAAGTAGAGTGGCAATCCGGGAAAATCCTGCACAAGCCTGCCAAACCCAAGAGACCTCCGATCTCTGGCACAATAGTATAGCAAACTCTGAATCATCACGGCTTTAGTTGATCGGAATCTACGCCAACTCCCTCGGATAACATCACACAGCTCAAAATCTTCATGCTAATCAACCAAACTCACACTGGCAGAACTTCGCAACAGCTACTCGTCTCGCGAAGTCCGCGAAACCGCTCACAATTGCTTCAGGTACCGGTCCACACTCCCGGAGTACATCAGGACATGGTCAACGAACATGACCGCAAACTCGTTCAGAAACCGTCTAAACACCTGGTCCAACAAGTCCGTAACACTACGGGGCATTGGTCAACCAATGAAGTGACCAAGAACTCCTGATATCCGCACCGAGATCTGAAAGCTAACATAGTCACGTCTGACTCATGGATCCACAACTGATGGTATTCGGATCCGAAATCAATCTTCAACAAGACTGAAGCTCTCGCTAGCTGATTAAACCACTCACGCATCCGGAGCAGAGGATACTCACTCTCCTTTGAAACAAATCAGGCTTCGATAGTCAATGCATCACCTCGTCGAACCAACCAACATCCGTATAAACAATGCAAGAGCATACCACGCAAATACGCGGGGTCGCATGAAATCTCCTGAAACCTCCTCCAGCAACTCCTGGAGTCGAAACTGTAGCTCCATCAGCTCTGCTGGCTCCGAACGATAAGATGCCGGTAAAATGAGTCCAGCGTCTGGTACAAGCTCAATGGCGTAGTTAATCTCCCGAACTGGAGGAACACTTGATAACTCCTCCGGAACACACCTGGAAACTCGGGAACCACCTGAATATCACCAATGTCGGGTATAGCAACCATAGTATCCACAACATAACTAGGCAAGCAACATAACTCATCTCCACCATCCGCTCGACCATCACCACGAAACAGCATCTCGGGGAAATCTGATCGTCGAAACACAACCTCCTTCTCGAGGCACTTGAACACAACCAAATGCATCGTCAGTAAGTCCATACTCTCAAACACACCAAAACCATGATGTCCAGCTATAACAGATCCACGGCTAAGCCATATCCTCCAACAGGAATCTCGCGACCTCCGGATGGATGCAACACTCTCCAAGACCTCGGAAGTGGAGATACAAGTACAATCGCCATGAATATCAAGCAACAATTACCTCGGAGAAAAGTCCGTCCTCAAACAAGGTCATGGAACGAACTCCAACATGCCCAACTAGTCGCCCACGTCATATGCGACTTGCTGAAGGATTCGTCAAAAGGGTACATTGATCAGATTGCAGGAACAACATGAGGATCTCCTCGCGAACTCTGAGCTGTCGAACCGCTAAAACAGCTGACTGAGGGTGCTCCCTCGTAACGTGACCCGCCTGGTCAACGAAACAGCAACTGAGAGTGTTCCTCGAACATATGTCACAGCGACACCTGCTGCGTGAAAGGATCATTCAAACTCAAGCCACAGGAACAGGTCCGCTACTCTGTGATCTCCGCCATCGTCAAACGGATCCTCTACGTGATCTGATGACCCTTAATAATATCGAAAAGACCACAGCCTGATGAAGTCACTGATCCCGAGGTGTCGGAACTCAAACTCATCACAACCTCTCTACTGAATCCACTTCCCTCAAACTGTCACATCGAAAACCGTGTACATCTTTCCCTCACACTAGCCTAGCCACTGAGTGCAACACACTAAGCTCCTCACGGCTATCTCGAGGCATAACAGTCAGACTCTCTCTGATGCTCAGGTTCAAACTCATCTCGAACATCGTACCCTACTTCCTCTGAAGCCACATAACACGTGCAAACAGGAACAAACATATGGACAATGCATCTCTGCCTCAAGTGGGTAAACACACCACATTCAATTGCTGGGTAGCCTGATAAAACCATTACCATATAAACAACACCCTGAATGTAGGCCATTGAGTCGCAACCGGAACTCACATAATAATAGCCCACCAAATACAACAATCTGACTCAGGCAACATTACTACCACCATTCTCAGCTCTGAGGCAACATGTAGACGCTCATATACACACAACTAGGGAAACCGTGCCACACAAACATCTGAACTCAGAATACTCATCCAAATCCACAGTTCACTGGCAAATCATGCGTCGATTGATCCTCAATAGGATCCACAACCGAAACGACACGGAAAGCACGTCAGGAGGCATCCTAATGAATAAAATATCGTTCACAATAAGTGGAACGTAATCATGGAACTTCAAATATTTGAAAGCATACAACACCCGAAATTTGATGATTATCCGCCGGCCGGTCGGGTCACCATTCCAGACATGCTGTACATTCTCAAATATCCTTAGTAAACACGACTACAGAAGTCTACAGAACATATAACCTAATGCTCTGATACCAAGATGAAAGGACCCAACCCCGATTTAGCTCCCTAAATCGGAATCGAACCCCTTCAAAAACACGAACCAACAAAAACTTTTCTCAAATTTGGGCAGAGTTTCGTTACTAGCATGGATTTACCATTACCTGCACGCGGAAAATACACTTCATCCTATGCCACAAAAAGCAAACCGTGGGCACCAATCCCATCCGGATTTCTCAATATCTCAACAATAAAGTAAACAATACATATATTAGTACTTCACTGAAATCCGGGTTTAAAATCGTATAACATATTCAACAGAAAACTCAGAGTGACCTCTAATACATAATCATATAAGTATACCACAGTAGGTAGGACAATAAACCTACTGGAAGAAATAAGGTAGCTCGAGCACTATGCCTCCTACCACGACCTGTGACACCAGAGCCTGAACTGCAAACTGGGCACGGAAATCGAAAAGCCCAGGGGAAAGACAATAAACACGTTAGAGTGAGTGGACGAAAATAAATGTCTTTCACCAAGTAATATATATACATATAAAATCATATGCGAGTCAAATGCATGAAAATCAAATGCTACGTGAGGAGACTCTGGCTACCACTCACGTACAGAGCATGCAACGTAAAACATATCGCGGAGACTCTCGTGGGCTTCCACGCGATAGCACAGTCTGAATCACGGGATCCCAGACCCACACGTGATCCTAGCCAGAAAGGCCTCGGGTCAGGATATCTATCACCCCCAGAGCGTACTCGGGGATCAGCCGAGAAGCCAATGTGTATCGATACCACAACATATACTGAGACTGTACTCTGTGTAAACCAAACCATAAATCCTTTCCATGCACATGTATAAAACATAATATGTACGTATATGTATGTATTTGTATACGTATATTCGTATATGCATAATCGTAAAATACATGCTCGTAAAATCATAATCAATCTGCATGCTCAAGTTCGTAAATCATAAGTAAAAGACTCGCAATCAATCCGTGAAAATAAATGTCCACTCACTGACTGGCGTAACGCGTATCGCGTTAACCCGTGATCCGGTGGAATGTCCCTTGCCAAACAAACGATCACGAACCCCTGAATATTCACAATGTCCAATATTCAAAGTCATAATCCGACAATACAAATCAAACCACGAGAAACCACCGTTCTCGGAAATACACAATTCGAATACGACGAATCGTCGAAAATCCATATATATACCACCTCAATACCTCGTTTTACGTTCGGACGCTCAACTCGAAAAACGAACCTCCCCACTGCGATCGGGGCGCGATTTCGAGTCAAATGACATGCGACTTGTCGAAAACCCAAAAAGTCAAACCTGTTGACCGTTGACCGCCGTCCACGGCGGTGCCGCTGCCGGACGGAGAATTTCAAGGCAGAGCTGCACCTATTCCACTCAAAATCATGCACTGAGCAACTTTGTCAACTGCACCGAAGTCCAATTCTCACTCTAACACATCCAATTTCAAGCAAAACCTAATTAGAACACAAAATTCAAACCCAAAATTCTCCATGCTCAAATCGAATTAGAACACCATGTATATATGGTTAGAATCACATTGAAAAGGGCTACAAAACCCAGTGCATCTTGAAGTTCAATTCGGCCGAAATCTCCAAACCCGAATTCACCTAAAATCCACCAATTTCTCGCCGGAATTCCATCCTCCTCCGTGAACCACGCCATGCGTGGTGGCCGAGGGTAGACTCGTAAGGCCAAGGTGAGCAGAACGGGCTATGCCCCGAGCCGTGGGGTTGCCGGAATCCCATCGTCGCCGGCAAGGCCGAAGTCACCGTCGAACCTCACCTCCTCCATCGGTCAACCAAGTCAAAACATAGTCAACACAACAATTAAAACTTTGACTTTCCCTTTTAGGCAGGTTACTATTTAAAGCTTTCCTAAAACGGAAACTCATAATTATCCATTTCGACGAACTTCAAACGCGCACAACATTCTCGTCGTAATTTCGATCCCAATAATTCTCGCGGCCACAAACTCGTCTCGACATATTCTTCCAATATCACCTGAAGTCAAACACATCGGTCAAACGGATAAAAAGTCAACTGTTCAACCAAACACACAATTAAACCGACTAAACAATCACAATCGGAAATAATCACAACTTAAACTCCGTAACTCAAAATCATACTCTGGAAGTTCCCACGAACTCGAAATTAAATTCCGAATAACTTTCGTGAAGAAGCCGAAACCAAATTCTCGACCAGTAATTTAGTCGCGAACAAACCTGCCATTTAAATCTGTTTCCGTCGAAACTTCAAATATTCATAACTAATTCATCGGTCGTCCAAATAACGATCTGGAACCGCCCACGAACTCGTAATCACATGTAGAACGACTCTCGAGAAGAGACCCAGCTCCAATTCTCGGCCAATAATTTAGTCGTTAACGAGTCTGGCTATTCGAATAACCGTCGGACAACTGCGACTACGTAGTAACTCATCGATCAAGCTGATCATACTGCTGATTCTGGTCTGGGTCGTCACATCTTCGTCGCTTCGAATGTAAAAAGTGGTCGCCTCATATTATTGAAGCGACTAAGATCAATATACGTCGCCTCAATTTGTTGAAGCGACGTAATTAATATCTCAGGCAATCTACGTCACCTCATTGAAATTGGAGCGATGAAGAAATATAACTACGTCGTCCCAACGCTCTCCTCCAGTAGTGGCTAGATATAGCTAGCTTATGATTCACGCATAGCTTTAGATATTTCCATTGTTCTAAGCTTCTCTATATATAGCTATAAGTTGTACTAAGATCTTATCATTAATGTAAGGCTACGAAGCTCTGCTCCATTTTACTCTTAAATTCTCTAGCGGTAAATCTACTTCATTTCGTTTGTGATTTCGATCTTGAGCTTGTAGTGCTTCTGATGCCATGGTTATCATGATTTAATATTTTTGAAAAATTACAACAGCACTTGTTTTTTCTAATTACAGTTATGGAGAGACCTTATTGGAAGCTGTTGTGTAAATTGGCAGGTCTCTCGATCTAGTGGTCTAGTGTTATTGGATCTGTCAAAGTGTAAGAGATCGAGTTCAGATCGATGTTGACGAAGCATATGCACGTTTGTAGTCTCTCAAATGGTGTATGAGTGGGGAAATTGGTCAACCCATTCCTCCAGACAAAGATGCTGATAGAGGTCTTATCCTCGTTCCCATTTTTCTTCTCCGACTCTTCTTCCATGTCGGCCGGAATAGTGTACCGGCACGTACACCGAACACACTGGACACATGCCGTGATCCTTGAGCCACTTCTCCCACATTCATCGTGAAACACGTGCTTGCACGACATATCCTTAGCCTCACCGTCGACCTTGAACTGGTCCAAGTAGATTAGACATTCGCCACTGGCCTCGGCGATCGTCACCGTCGGTGATGGAGGCCTTGGACGCCGGAGGGTGGGCGAGCTCGCACATAAGGGATTGTAAGGGGAAATAATATACACTAAGCTTATCATAAACTTAATCAGTTGTAAAGAATTTCGACTTTTTCAACCAATCATAACCTAACGCGTGACAATTTAGAAAATCAGCCATGGGATGCTTAATAATAGACTGCATTACATCGTTATGCACAAAAGCTATCAAAAGACCTCAGTCAGATTCTTATTGTTGATAGCATGCAAGCCTTTTAGTTTTCTATGAGATTGTTCTCCTGAGGGAGAACAATTAAGGGACAAAAAAGGTTTCTAATCCTAATCCTTGGATATAGATCAGATGGGTGTAAAGCAACCAAGAGATTCTTATCCAACAGTAGATGGAGCATCCAATAGATCAGATGGCTGTCGTTCTCCCATCCCTTTTCATCCCACAAGAGAGCGGGCCTGTAGTTTTCTGCTACCTGCAATCTTTGAACGGTGTTCAATGTATTCCGTTTTCTGCTGGACATCTATATGATGATCTGCAAGTAACTCAATTGCGTGCACATTTTATGAAAATAGTTTAACTCTATAAAATTTTGCTCTGACTATATCTTTTGCATTTCATTCTTCGCTGTGGATCCTTCTTTAGCTCTTGGAGGTCCTGTTAGTATTGTATCATTAGCTGTACGATTAACATATTTATCCAATTAAACAGATTAGCAACACCTACTCGACCAAATGCAAGACCACCAAGGAGGCTCCAACTTCACTCACCGGACCCACCCCTTCCGAGCGCGCACGCGCCCAGAGGAGGCGCGCCCGAATGAGCAAAACACACACCAGGAGTGCAGGTTGTCCCACATCGAAGAACATCACCAGGTTCCAAACTCAACCACCTATATATATCAGGTATTTATTACAGGTAAGATGAGCCATCGAGAGCCAGCTGACTCACTCGATTCATATCATTCTATTCGCACGTTCGCTTGACTGTTATATCCAACACATCATCTGACTTAGGCATCGGAGAGTTGAAGGCGGGCTACCCCGTCTCGACCCTTGACCGTCTATTCATTGTTGTATTCTTCTAACAGCCGCACGTGAACCCACGCCCACCCGATCACCCGAAGGAAGAAGAAGCGCACGACAGGATATTCACCCGCCCGACATGAGAGTCACCCGCACGAAGGAAGAGAAGTCCGCACGCACAAAGGAAGAGAGGAAGCACAACATCGTTGCTTCTGCCCCATTGCGCCCCCGCGCGTAATTCGGTAGAAACATCTGGCGCCTCTGTGGGAAACTTACAAATTGCAAACCTCGTATAAACACCACCGAAACCAAAGGTCCACATGCTCAACCCGGTGACTAACGGCAGCAACACGCCCGACGGGGAGACTCCGCGGGACTCACAGGAGCGGAATGTACAGGCGACCAACGGGAACGACGACGAAAGGCGCATCAGCGGCATGGTCCAGGAATTGCGGGAGGCAGCGCTCGAGAGAGTAGAGGAGCGCCAAATCCGCCGAAGGATGGAGGAACGACTGGAAGCGCTCATCAGCCAGCAGATGGAACAACACGAAGAAACCCAGGAGACCGCCAGCGAGGAGCGACATCCGTTCGCCAGAACCAACGCCCAAGCGGCCCGAGCGCCCTCACCTGTGGAGGAGTCGGCACCCCCGACGAACAACGATCTGATCCTGCAGAGGATGGAGGAGCTGGCGGAAGAAGTCTCGCGCTTGCGCAAGGACAAGCTGGCCGGTCAGGGCGGGACGTTCGCCCCCCGGGTCAACCCGTTCTCAGCGCACATACTGGAGAGGGGAAGGGACCCCCACACGAAGATAACGAAGATTGCTCGGTTCGACGGGAGCGGGGATCCACGAGCGCACGTGGACGAGTTTCGGTCCACCACGGACGGGACCCGATATTCAGATCCAACCTTGTGTTTCCTGTTCCAGGAAACACTGGCGGAGGAGGCACGGAGCTGGTTCTACGAGATCTCGCCAGGATCCATCCACTCGTTCCTCGAGCTGGCGGAGAGTTTCCAGAAGCGCTATCGGCTCCAGGGGAAGTACAACACCACGGGCATCCTCCTCAAGGTCCGCCAGGGGATGGACGAGAGCCTGTCGGGCTACATCAACCGATGGAGGGCGCTCCCCAGCACGTGCAGGGACCTTGACAAGCGAGTGGCCAAGGTAGCTCTGATGGACAATCTGCTCGCCACCCCATTCGTAGAGAAACTTGTGAGGAAGGAGCATCTCGACTACGACGAGATTATGGATCTGGTTGTGCAGAAGGCGTTAGTGGAGACACGAGTGTACGGGTCCACCTCCGAATCCAGAACCAACAGGCCAGAGGAGAACGCTCAGCCTCGACGGCCCTCAGGCAGTGGAGGGACTCCAGCCAGAGGATACATGAGGTACCAGGACGCACCAGGACAGAGCAGTCAGAGGCCCCTCTTCCGCAAATCTCGGGCGGGGGGATCGGCGCGGCAAGGCACCCGCCAACCAGCAGGGCAGGAGGTCTTTACAATTGACGGACAATCACCCGAGCAGCTCCTCCACCTACATTGGCGCCAGCTCCCACCACCAAGCGGCGTAACGGCAGCAATGGCCCCGGTCGGCCGGATCCCGAGCATTTGGTGCGAATACCACAACGCCGACACCCATCACACCAACAACTGTCCTCTGCTGAGGAGGGCCCTCGAAAATATGAAGAACGGTCGTCCCAGGGTGGGGGGACGACAGCGCCAGACGAACGCCAGGACCCGTGGGACCATCAACACGATATCCGGGGGCAAGCGCAAGGAAAGAGCACCATCGCCCAACCGCGCGGGCAGGGAGGTGTTGACAATCGGGGCAGGGAGAGCGCCCAAGGCAGGGAGAAAGGAAGCGCCCACCATCAGCTTCACAACAAAAGATGAGGAGGAGAACCCGAAGGACAGCACCCTACCGTTCGTGATCGACGCGATCATCGACCAATTCCTTGTGAAGAGAGTGCTGGTTGACAACGGGGCGTCCGTCAACATAATCTACTTCGACGCATACAAGGCGCTCGGAAGGTCCGCACGAAAGATGACGCATGACCATGAGGGCATCGCCAGCTTCACGGGCGAGACCTCATATCCCATCGGGAGCGACAGCCTGCGGGTCGAGATTGGCGCACCCGACTCCCCACGCAACGAGATCCGAGCAGACTTCATCATCATGGACACCCCCTCCCCCTACAACGCCATACTCGGAAGGCCGAGGATCTGCAGGCTGAGGATGATCATCGCAACATACATGCTCTTGGGACGATTCCTGACCGAGCACGGGGTCGGACATGTCCGGGGGTACAGCGGCGAGGAGGTAGCGGAACCTTGTAGCAAGCATGAGGTCCTCGCCCTGGAACCCGCGCCAGGATCAGAAGTACCCGACGATCCCCGCGACGGGCTGATGGCCGTATCACCCGTCCCCGAGCGCGAAGAACTGAGGACGATCCAGCTATCCTCCGAATGCCCGGAGAGAACGGTCCAGATCGGGGCATCATTGGCCCCCGCGATAGCCGAACGACTGATCGTGCTGTTGAAAGAGAAGCAGGAAGTGTTCGCCTGGTCGTACAAAGACATGCCCGGGATCAACACGAGCATCATATCCCATCGACTGAGCGTCAGCGCCAGCGCCCGGGTAGTGAAGCAGAAGCGGCGGGCGTACAAAGCAGAGCATTACGCGGCCATGCACGAGAAGGTGGACCGATTACTAGGCATCGGGTTCATCCGGAAAGTGGATTATCCCGAGTGGATTTCCAACGCGGTAATGGTGCAGAAAAGCAACAAGAAATGGAGGATGTGCATCGACTACAGTAACCTCAACAAGGCATGCCCGAAAGACGGCTTTCCGCTGCCAAGGATCGATCAGCTGGTGGACGCGACGGCGGGGCACGAGCTCCTATCAATGATGGATGCTTACTCAGGCTATAACCAGATCTTCATGGACCCCGCGGACCAGGAGGCAACGACGTTTGTCACGGACAAAGGCCTTTATTGCTACGTTGTCATGCCTTTCGGGCTGAAGAACGCCGGCTCCACATACCAAAGGCTTATGAATACAATGTTCCATGGCCTCATCGGCAACATCGTGGACGTATATGTGGACGACATATTGGTGAAGAGCGTCCAGGCGGTTGACCACGTCCCGAACTTGGGGACTGTGCTCGACGTCCTCATCAAGAATGGCATGAGGCTGAACCCCGCCAAATGCACCTTCGGGGTCACCAATAGCAAGTTTCTGGGGTATATTGTCAGCCAGCGAGGGATCGAAGCCGCACCAGCCAAGGTCAAGGCAATCATCGACATGAAGCCACCCGTCAAGAGAGTGGACCTGCAGAGCCTCACAGGGAAGCTCGCGTCCCTAAACCGTTTCATCTCGCGCTACTCAGACAGATGCGCACCATTCTTCAAGGCCTTGAGAACCACGAACAAGCGCGAGGTTGTGTGGACGCTCGAGTGTGAGGAATCTTTCCTTCATATCAAGGAATACCTGGCGTCCATTCCGCTCCTCTCCAGGCCCGTCCGAGGGGAAGTTCTGTACCTCTACTTGGCTGCTTCCCTCACCGCCGTCAGTTCCGCCCTCGTCCGCAGGGAGGACTGCACGGAGTTACCCGTCTTTTTCTCAGGAAAAGGCATGACGGGCGCTGAGACGCGATACCCAACAATCGAAAAGATGGCACTCGCACTCGTAACCGCTGCCCGACGGTTGAGGCCATACTTCCAGGCGCACAGCATCCACATCCTCACCAACGTACCCTTACGCCAGATACTCCAATCGCCCGACCACAGCGGCCGCCTGGCGAAATGGGCCATCGAACTTAGTGAATTCGACCTCCAGTACAAACCTCGCACGACAATCAAGGGGCAGGCCGTAGCGGATTTCATCGCTGAGTACACGGAGGCAGAGGGGGCGCTATCCCAAGCGTCTGACGGTCCAACTGTAGAAGCGCCCACCAAACCAGAGGTCAAGGAGCGACCATTGTCGGAGTGGAACCTCTACGTCGACGGATCCTGCACGAAGAAGGTGAGTGGCGCCGGTATAATCCTAACCGGGCCAGGAGGGGTGAACGCGGAGTACGCCCTCAAGTTCGAATTCAAGGCGACGAACAACGAGGCCGAGTAGGAAGCGCTCATCGCGGGTCTACAACTAGCCAAGAACTCAGAGGCGCCCAACCTCAACATATTCAGTGACTCACAGCTGGTGGTGAGCCAGGTCGAAGGGGAATTCCAGGCGAAGGGGGAATCCATGGTCGCCTACCTGAAACACGTACAGGCGCTGATCAAAGGGTTCGCGTACGTCAACATCAGCCATATACGCCGGGGATTCAACGCAAAGGCAGACAAATTGGCCCGATTGGCCACGGCGCCTGTGCACACAGGACCAGGGCAGTGCATCGTCGAAGTGCTGCGACGACCAAGCATCTCAGGAGCAGAGCAGGTCCTGACAATCGAACCGCACGAGCGTAGTTACATGGACGAGCTCATCGCCTATAAAACCAGGGGAGAACTACCGGAGGACAAGAAAGAGGCCAGGACCATCGTCGCACGAGCGGCCAACTTTAGCGTACGGGACGGGCTACTTTACTGCCAAGGTAGGACTTGGGCGAGCCTCAAATGCGTCACTCCGACAAAGGGCGGCTCGATCTTAAAAGAGATCCACTCGGGCACGTGCGCCCATCACGCGGGCGCCAGATCGATCGCGCACAAGGCCCTTCGGCACGAATTCTGGTGGCCCACCATCCACGCGGACGCCATAGCCCTGACGAGCAAATGTCACCAGTGCCAACTCCACTCACATCACCACCACGCGCCTGCCGTCCCACTATCCGTCTTCCTGTCGCCCGTTCCATTTGCACAGTGGCGACTGGACCTGATCGGAGAGCTCCCAAAATCAAAGGGGCAATATAGGTATTTGATCGTCATCATCGACTACCACACAAAGTTCATTGAAGCATAGCCCATGGCAAAAATCACCACGGAGAAAGTGGAACGCTTCCTCTGGCACTTCCTCTTCTGTCGCTATGGAACGCCGATCAGCATCATCACAGATAACGGACCACAATTCAACAACACCAGACTAATAGACTTCTGCAAGCGCCAGGGGACGGACCTCATCTTCGCGTCACCCGCGCACCCCTAGATGAACGGACAGGTGGAAGCAGCAAACAAAATCATCAAGTCTGGCATCAAGAGGAAGATCGAGGACATCGAACCTGGGGATGCAGGTTACGGGCGTTGGCCCGATGTCATCCCAGAAATCTTGTGGTCCATCCGAACGACCGCCAATGCAGCCACAGGCGAAACCCCGTTCAGCCTGACGTTCGAGACGGAGGCCGTGCTACCCCTAGAAATTACCCATCAGAGCCCACGGATCGAGGGGTACGACCCGCACACAAACGGTGAGGGGCTCAGGCTCAATAATGATCTACTAGAGGAACGCAGAGATATGGCGCACCTGCACAACGCCGCCAACAAACAGAGGATCGCCCGGTTATACAACCAGCGCATACGGGCTCGCCCAATCCAACTGGGGGACTGGGTAATGAAGGCAATCCAACAGAAGGTGAAGGCGCTTCGCCCGTTGTGGGAAGGCCCGTACGTCGTTGACAAGGTGGTAAGCGACAGCACTTTCTACCTTAGGGACATGCAGGGTCAACGACTGCGCCACCCGTGGAACATCCAGCACTTGAGGAAGTACTTTCATTAAGTCTTACCATGTATTTTCATCCAAGTGTAATCACTGTCGCATGTCCTTACCCCGCCCGCCTATGTACTCGGGGGACTGGGGATAGGCTACTTGCAAGGACATAATAGGGAAGCGCGCGCCCGTACAAATTACTCAAGATGACAAACAAAGTTCAAAACAGCAAAAGGGGAACAAGGCACACAAACGGACGGAAAGGGAAGATATCATTCATTTCACCAGGATAAACAAAAAACAACATCCGGCGAGAAATCCAGAGCACGAGGGCCCGGTTACAAAAACGATCTACTATAAACAAAAAGAGAAGGAAAAAGCTGCTCTACTTCGCGCCACCCGCGCCCGCACCACCACCTCCGCCCGACACCCCCGTCTGCTCCGCCAGCCAAGCATCAAGCTCTTTTATCTTCAGGAAAGGCCCCGCCATCTCTTGGAATTGGGCGACCTGAGCCTCGGCCTCGGCGTCCATCAACTCCTTGAACTCCTCAGAATTCTTAAAGTCAGCAACAGCATCCGCCCGCGCCTGCCGGACTTGGGCTTGCGCCTCGGCCATCAAGCGGGACTCCACCTCCGCCACCCTATTATCCGCCAGAGCTTTCGCCTCTTCCAGAGCGGCAAGAGCTGAGTCACGTTCGACCTTGAGCAGTGCCTCCCGCTCGCCCGCCAGCCGCTCAGACTCTTTGCAGGCATTGGTGAGCCTGAGTATCTCCGCCTGCGCCTTCTCCGCATAGCACCTGTTGGCGAAGCGCTCGAGCGCCAAGTACATTTTGCGCTGCAGCGCCATGCAGAGGTTATAGGCAATGTCCATATCATCCCTGTTACCCTCCGCCACCTCTGGGGCCATCTCATCAACGGCCTTCATGCTCATCTCAATAGCCCGAGCCAACGGGGTGTAGTTGGCGAACGGGTCACCGGGCTGACCAGCGGGCGGTTTGACAGGCGGGTTATCTGTACGGGGACGCTTTGAGGAAGGCCCACGTGGGGGGCTGGACGGGCGCCTGCCGATTGGGACCTCGAGGAGACACGCTCGGACGATTGGGGCGTGGAAGAAGACTGGGCGCCTGCATGGGACGTACGAGCTGCATCCCGCATATCATCACGGTCCTGCCGGCGCATGTCGCGGCTATCCTGACGCTTCTCCCTATGCCGCTCGGCACGGTTCGCCTTATCTTGCGCCTTCGACCCTCCAGCATTGCCTGACGGTGGGCGACGGGCACCCGCCGAGATGGCAGGCGCAAACTCAGACACAGGAGGAAGGGGGAGCTTGGGCTGCTCAGTATTCCCCAACACCAGTTCACCCCGCTCGTCCTCCACCACTCTTCGGACCTTCGCCCCGGCATCTCGAAGGGCGGCCATACGACGCTTGACCACATCATCAATAGAAGCATTCTTGCTGGTCATCTTCTTAACTACAGCAAACAAAAAGCGAAAGGTTAGCAACAGCAAAAACAGTTGGTCAAAATCTACTCCAAACTCCTAGACAAAACGAACTACAAGCACACGTACGAGGCAGCTCGGCAAGGCGCGTCTCGGTGATGAGATCCCAATGGCAGGCGGTGTAGAACGACCTCGCCTCGGGCGCTGGGTCAAAAACAAACTTCAAACGGTTGACCCGGGCCTCTTCGGCGGGCGTCATCGGGTACTCGTTCGTATCGAGAGGATGGAAGGCTTGGGGGACTCGATCAATCAGGTGGGCGTTAGCAACATACTCACCCGAGAAGGAGCCCAACTCCCAGTTACCACCCACCAGACAGCTAATCATGCGCCAGTTGGTCGCAGAACTGGGCTGATCCGACAACCACCACTTCACGCGCGGCTCCACGGTGATGGTTCCCCAGTCCCTCTTGCGCGTAGAATAGCGCAACCCAAAAAAGTGAAGGAACTCCGCCCGCGTGGGCTGGTCCAGATCGCTCTTCCGGAAGATGTTGAACATGGCCACGAGCGTGTGGGTGAGCGTGGGCCCACACTGGCCGAGCGTTATGTTCAACAGCACCAGCATATACTGGAAGAACTGGTGCAATGGCAACTTAATCCCTGCCTTAAGATGGTACTCGCTCAGGCATACGTGGCCGGGCGGCGGGCGAGTGAAAGTATGGCCTCTACCAGGTATCCGCAACCTCACAGAGTCAGGGATATGGTAATCTCTCGCCCACCTGGCCAACTCCGAGACGGATGGCGCACACTCGGGCTCTTGGACGGGCGTGCCATCGGGGAACGCCCAGTGGACAGGTCCACCTGTCGTAGGTTGAGGAAGCGAATCTCCTCCTTCCGCCCTCTCCTCACCCCAGTGATTCGAACCACCCGACTGCTCGCCCGACGATCCAGACGAGCTCCCCAACCCCACAGTCTCGAACGCTTGCCTAGCTTCCATTGGTTGCACGGGAGAAGTATCAGGCAAAACACATTGCAGGGGCGGGACACTCAAAACAGACTCATCCGAAGACATACTCGACGTACTCGACCCGCCCGACTCACAACTAATCCACCCCAACCCCCGAATGTAGATCCGCTCACGTGACTGATCGCTCGGTATCTCAATCGGCTCCATCCTATAGACGAGCGCACGACCAACACTTAGCCAAATATCCCTCCCCACACAGAAACACCAAAACCCATGGAAAATCACCCACAAACAGATCCAAACACGCCCCACCCAAGAACACACCCTATCCCCAAATTCAAAAAACCCAGAAAAATAAAAAAAACAAAACACAGGTACAAATCAACAACAGAACCAAGGACGAGAGCCTCACCAGATTTTTGGTTTACGCACCGAAACGTTCACGTCGAGCAGGGATTCCGACAAACGAAGAACACCAACACAGAGAAAAGCTTGAGCGAATGCAAGTCGCAGAGTGATTCCGACAGAGTCTCGGCAAGTTGTGAGTGATGGAAAAGACAACGGCAAGGCAACCCTATTTATACTACTCAGACGGAACACGCCAGCAAACGCCAGTCGTCCGTTTCTCGCGTATCCACCGACAGATCATAACACGTGGCCAGGGCGGTTTACTTGCCCTCCTCAGTAACCGCGCCAACTCCTCCACTTCCCGCCTCGATTTCAAACCCTAGCACGGTCTCCCACAGCCCAACACGTGGCGCCCATGCCCCACTCCCACGCTCCCACGCGCGTGACGTCTGCCCTCTCAGCAATCATCACAAACATCAGCATTTAATACAAGGGCACGCTAGCATTAAATACGACGGCTAGGCATTTATTACAACGGTTCCCAAGGAGAAGCCAAAAGGAATGTCACCTCAAAACGTCTCATCAGAGCACCACCGAACCCAGGGCAAGGACAACACGCCACGACACCAACTATCCCTCCTGGCGCATGCACCACCCACACGACCGGACGCTCACAAACAACATCAGGTTAGTACAAGCACCACTCGGGCGCCCCGAAAGAGGGCTAACGCCTGAATTCCCTTTTGGTCGTGTCCCGAGTGAAGAGCTGCGCCGTACGGGATGGGGTTCTTCCTCTACGTACGCGCACGCATTAGCAAGCCGGATCATGCGGCAGAGGCATGGGGCACGCCCCCTCTCTGAGCGCGCGCTGAGACCGATGGGCGACACGGGCATGGGGTTCGCCCCCTCCGTGGGCGCACCGTTACATAATCGAAGAGCAAGCCGGCTGTCATGACAGAGGCATGGGGCCAACTCCTCTCTGGGCGTGCTAAGTCGATGGGCGGCACGGGCGTGGGGTGTTTCCCCTCCGTGTGAGCGCAACGTTAACATTCGACCCCAACTCGGAGCGCCAAGGGCGTGCGGTCCGACCCCTCCTTGCGCGTTCCGGGATTGATGAGCGCGGGCATGCGGTTTGTCCCTCCGTCGCGAAAGCAAGCCGGCTGTCATAACGGAGGCATGGGGTTTGACCCTCTCTCTGAGGGTGCTAAGCCGAAGAACGGCACGGGCATGCGGTCCGTCCCCTCCGTAGCGCGTTACTTATAGGTCGCGGTCTTGATCCCTCCGTTGACGCTATACCGTACGGAACGGCATCCCCGTTGATGTACGCGGTGCACCGCGCCATCCCAATGCCGGTGTCACGAAAAACATTTGCATACACACATCATACCATACATTCATGCATCATACCATACATTCATACATCATAAAATGCATACTTATATACCTGCATATATGTTGTACTTGTATATATTTGCAAGACCAATCCCATCTGGGCGCGCGGCTCCAGAATAGCAAGTCTCGTTCTGGAAGCCGGGCCCATAGGTACACCAACGAACGAATAGGCAACACCCCACGGGCGCGCGGATCCTAAAGCTAGCAAGATCAGCTTGGATGCCGGGCCTAGAACCCGAACAGGTACACCACCGAACCAACAGGTACACGCTCGGACACCCTGGTCCCACTCTGTCATGCAATCCCTTTCTTGACTGGAGAGTTGGGGGACTTGGGGGGTCACAGGATCATGACCACTGCTCAACCGGATAAGTACTCTTGTTAATCGCACACCCTTTTTCAACTCCCCAGTCAAGAAAGTTCTCTTTGACTTGGGGAATTGGGGGACTTGTTAGTATTGTATCATTAGCTGTACGATTAACATATTTATCCAATTAAACAGATTAGCAACACCTACTCGACCACATGCAAGACCACCAAGGAGGCTCCAACTTCACTCACCGGACCCACCCTTTCCGAGCGCGCACGCGCCCAGAGGAGGCGCGCCCGAATGAGCAAAACACACACCAGGAGTGCAGGTTGTCCCACATCGAAGAACATCATCAGGTTCCAAACTCAACCACCTATATATATCAGGTATTTATTACAGGTGAGATGAGCCATCGAGAGCCAGCTGACTCACTCGATTCATATCATTCTATTCGCACGTTCGCTTAACTGTTATATCCAATACATCATCTGACTTAGGCATCGGAGCGTTGAAGGCGGGCCACCCCGTCTCGACCCCTGACCGTCTATTCATTGTTGTATTCTTCTAACAGCCGCACGTGAACCCACGCCCACCCGATCACCCGAAGGAAGAAGAAGCGCACGACAGGATATTCACCCGCCCGACAGGAGAGTCACCCGCACGAAGGAAGAGAAGTCCGCACGCACGAAGGAAGAGAGGAAGCACAACATCGTTGCTTCTGCCCCATTGCGCCTCCGCGCGTAATTCGGTAGAAACAGGTCCAGCTCCCACTCATGAAACACCTCGCCCAACAAAAGAATGTGAGGCCAGTGCTTTATGAGAAATTACACATGGCTGAATGGTTTCAAATGCATGGAATCAATTTTTCTGATCAAACAGTACGATCGATGTTAGCAAGATTCACCAATGAGATGATACGTCAAACTTAACTAGATAATATTGGGTTGAAGCATTTCTCTGTAACTTTTCATTATTGTACATTGGTTTTCCTTCCGGTAAGGCCTTCTCCATAGATCGGAGTACTGTTGGTCTAAACTGTGCGATGGAAAGAAATTGGGAAAAAGAAAAAATGACGAAAAGATGGTAAAAAATGAGGGTAAAATTAGAACAATAAAAATTAATTTTCTGCAAATCAATTAAAAGTGAAAAGTGAGTCCCAATAGTAATCTTAGAGGATAAATCTAGGGAGTCCAGTATCAGCTCTCATTAATTATAATAATTCTAATGGAATTAATAACCGCATGCAAACAGACGAGCATATGTACAAATTAACTCAATTAGTTGTAAAGGAAAATATGGGATTTCTTGTTAATTTCTTTTTTCAACACTTTTTTTCTTGTAGCTAGAGAACATAACAAACGGACATTGCTTATGAAATCGATGTAAATATGAACTCTCTCTTTTTTCCTTTCGATTACATGTCTGATTGTCTGAACTCACTCTTGTCTCAGCAAAAACCAATTCCTTTTCAGTTTACCAGATACGTACTTATAGGTATATATATTCGCACTAGATAATTTAGTGCGTACTGACCCGCTTCCTTCAAGTCCTTTATATACAACATCCTTTCACTAAAGTATATCTTTTCTTGATTATTTTTAGGTATAAGATATTACACCAATATTTTCATCATATTTTACAATCTCTATTGTTCAGATCTTAGGTCTTAATGTGTAGATAAAAAATGTAAATTTTCAGCCAAAATAATGATCGTTAAGGTATTCAAAACTGCAATTGAACTTTATAAGTATGAACGATTCAGGTTTGACAGATTTGGTTCGTCCCTTGATTTAATTTAATTCGATACCTTAATGATCATTATTTTGGCCGAAAATTTATAAGAATGATCTACTCATATAAACTTAATAATTGGACGGTGAAAATGTTAAACTATGATCGAAAAATTTGTGTAATGTCGTATACCTGAAAATATGTATACTTTAGTGGAGTATACCTAAAAAGTTTGTGTAATAGCCGCTATGTCTATACATATATCTCTATGGAGTATATATGGTTGCGTAGTAAGAACAAGTATAGAACCACCCCCGCACACAGCAAATTGAAACATCATTTAAGCATGGAGCTAGCAAAATAAAATTGATGTGATGCCACTGATGCATGTTGTGCCCTCGATCTTTCTCTGTGTGTACATATGCATACACACTATATATATCAGTTTATCGCATATTTCATGGAAACTAAATATTTCCGCACGTTTCTGTCGTATCGTGGCAAACAGAAATTCAAACATGACGGCTAGCTTGAACCATCTATCTATCTACATCTCCTGGTTCTGTTTAAATCGTTGGTGATGAATGATGCTGATGTATCCCTCATGACGACTAGAACATTAATCAAGTCCAATCATGACGTAGCCTAGATATAAATTGAGCTCCTTTAGCTTTAATTTAGCCAGAAACTTCAGATCCTTCTATCTAGCTTCTTAATTGCACTTTTTCAAAAGCATATATATAGACCCTCCCAGATACACAACAAACCACCACAGCCAACAAATTGTGCTGGCTACAACTTACACTTGGAGAAAAGGAATATCGATCAAGTAGTGGTCGCCGGCCGTTGATGGGAATTTCGGTGGTTAATTCGCAACCCGTAGCCGAGCGAGTACTAATGGAGTCGACTTCATCAGCAGCAACAACCAAAGTAGAAAGGAGGGTCGTTGAGAAGAACAGGAGAAACCAGATGAAAAACCTCTACTCCCAACTCAACTCTCTCCTCCCAAACCACAATTCCAAGGTACGTACCTAGCAAGTTCCCTAATTCTATCGATGCATGCATGCATGTACTAATTAATTACTCATACTTATTTATTTATTAATGAGATAATTAATTGACGCAGGAAGCAACAAGTGTGCCGGAACAAATAGACGAAGCCATTAACTACATCAAAAGCCTAGAGTCCAATCTGAACAAGTATAAGCAAAACAGGGACAGCCTAAGTTCTGCTAGGAAGAAGAGATCATATGAAATTTGCGACAGCAGCATCTTTGAGACCAGATCAGCTCATCATCATCCCAGTGCAAAACCACCAGAAATTCAAATCCATGAGAGTGGCTCCAGCCTAGAAGTGGTTTTGAGTACTGGGAGACACAATCAGTTCATCTTCTACGACATAATTCGCATACTTGACAAAGAACAAGCAGATATCGTACAAGCTAGTTTTTCAGCTTCTGGGGACTCCATACTTCATCTAGTGCATGCAGAGGTATGCATTGCAAATAATTTGTTTCAATATTCACTCTGGATTAAGCAATTCCCAAATTAATCTTGATACTAACTACAGTATTGTGTATAAACATATATAGATGGGGAAGTTGATGCTTGATTTTGGGGCTGCAAGAATAAGCGAGAAGCTGAAAAGAATTATTAATGGATCCACAAGCGATGAAGAAGTACGGCATGATGACTATGGTCAAGATTACATCTGGGACTTCCAAATCCATCCTCAAACCTGGGACTTCTGATTAGCTACAGATTTGATCTGTGCGATTTTGAAAGTGTGTGGCCTAACTTTTTTTTTTGTTGCGTTTTTTTTTCTTTGATATTCTAAATCTAATTTTAGATAGCTATAAACTCACCAAAGTTTACCGATCTGTGATCTATTACTCCAATAAGTTGAAGTAGAGTTAATTTGTCGTATTTGTGGAGCTCAATTCTGTCACTTTGTGTCATTTCAAACGTCTACTATCATGTGAATGATGTGATAGTACTATTACATAATAATGTACGTAGTCGATCGACAATAATTTTAGAGTGAGTTCTTTCTTTGATATATTGATATATTGTCTTTCAAAATCTTCCAACTTCTCGTTGAATCTGCAAACAATTAAATACGTACGTTGCTCAACTTAAAAAAAAAAACTCAATCTACTCTCTTTCAAAATAAGACTGTTAAATTGAGAGAATGACCCCACAAAGTGTATAAAATGCTCTTGGATCAATATCTCTCAGCTTTCTTTATACGCCATTGTATTTCCCCTTCATGTATGTTTGATCCATTATAATAATTTTGCCATCTGACATATTATTAATATCATGACCAAAATCATATAGCACATATACAACTCTTTAAACAACTCTTGACTTATAGTGTCATTCACAACAAAATTATCTACTGAAAATTGCAAAACACAAAAGTGACAATAATACACAAGTAGAATAATAAGAGCTTCTCTCTCTAAAACCTAGAGAGAGAATCCCGTTCAAGAATTCATGTTCAAGAGTACAAGTGTTCAAGACCAAGCGTCCAAGAGTTGTGTCGGAGACGGCGTTGGTATGGTTTCAAGATTTGTTTTCAAAGATGTTGCGTGATAGAGAAGTTGGTTCTTTTGGATTTCTCCTCTCTCTGGTTTGTCCATGGAGATTTCCATAGGTTCTCAATCCCTTCTCTTTGATTGTCTCATTCGTTTCTTTGGAAGAGTTAGGGATGGATGTTCGGGGATGATGAAGTTGGATGGTGTTCTCTCACGCCGGTGCTGGTGGTGTACTCTTCGATGGAGGAGACTATGGTGTGGGCGGCTACAAACATACAACGGTGGAGACTAAAGTTTTTTCTGATACCCTAGAGGCTTTTTGCAACAGCATATTCGGGCCTATTTTCTTTTTTTGTTCTGTAGCTTGGGATGCATAGCTAGCTAATTAGAGTGTGAGACCTCGATTTTTTTTAGTTTTATTATACACATAGAATGTTTAGTTATGTTAGATACTTGATTAAACTGTCTAATGTAGTGTGCTCTAACATATCTATCAGGCCAGAAATTCGATGGATCTTTTGTATACTATTACCATCATCAATGAACTATTGTTTACCTAATAAATAAATAACACAAGTATATACTACTTTTAATTGCTAAACGATATAACAATTAAAGTTGCATATTCTAATGCACAAGATAGTTGAGACCCACTACAATGCCTCATGCCTAAGACAATTTCTTTTGCAAGACCGAGTTCATAACTAATAGCACAAGAACTCATAACAACAAATTTATAAGATCATTATACATGATACATCATAAAATCCACGGGCACGGAGGGAGCGAGAGAGAAAGAGAGGGACAGGCGTCGACTTTTGCTATTGTCGAGTAGCAAAATCCGTTATGTCTCTGCTAAGAGAAGAGCTAGAGATTAGGAAGGCAGCAGCTTTCGCCGAGGGGAGGAGAGCTAGAGATGAGGCAGGCGGCAACTTTTGCCGAGGGTTCCAGCGACAGAGTCACGATGGAGATTCACAGTGAACTTTTTTGGGGCAAAGTGGTGTGACAACCTGACCCAATTTAAATATCATAAAAATAGATAAATAAACAAGTGAATAAAAGAAGTACTAGGGTTTAGGACGAAACACTAGTAACGATATAGGACACACCTAAATTCTCCGTCTGCAGCACCACCACCACTAGTGGCGATACCCGTCACCACTGCCAGCCCACTGGGTCGATGAAGTCTAAATGACAAATAAATTTCACAACTATGTACGTATCGTCGATACGAACCTAATGGTATAATGCACGACTCATTTTTGAAAATATTTGTTCGGCACGCGCCACCACTGGCGAACACCACCGGCTGCGGAGATAAGCACACCATTGGAAAGCTAGAATGCAATACTTTCATTGACTCCCAAATTGGGTATTTATACAACTTTACAAAGAATATTCCTCATAGGAATAAAATATCTATGATAAATAATAAATCAATTCTAATTACAAAAAGATATTAATGTATCCATAATTCAATACTTTCCAACAACCCCCCTCATGTTGGAGGGTAGATATCAATCATGCCCAACTTGTCCAACTATTTACTAAGAGCATCATGTGATAAGCTAATTGCTCCTCAGAATACACGAAAGAGAACCAAATAATTTTCTTGTCAAGATTATTCCTTATGAAATGTCTATTAATTACCTCTGCATGCTTGGTTTTATCATGTTGTACTGGATTATGAGCAATCTCAACAGCAGTTGTATTATCACAATACAAACACATAGTCTTTCGAAGCTTGAAGCCTAATTCTTTTAGCACATTTCTGATCCATAATAACTTATATACTTCATTCGCCATTTCACGGTATTCAGCTTTTGCACTAGAACGAGCAATCACATTCTGTTTCTTACTGCGCCAAGTTACCAAGCTTTCACCCATAAAAGTAAAGTATCCAGAAGTAGATGCCATATTAGTTTGATCCCTTGCCCAATCTGCATTAGTGTAGCCTGAAACACTGATCTCACTGGTGTAGCCTAAAACACATAATTCACTGTGTCTTGCAAATAACAATCCCTTACTAGGTGTGCCCTTCAAATACCTGAGAATTCGTATGACAGCACCCATATGTTCTACTCAACATTATGCATGAACTGACTCACCATATTGAAATCATTTGCAATATCAGGTCTAGTATGTGATAAATAAATAAGTCCCCTAACTAAATGCTGACACCTTCCCTTGTTCGTTGGAACCTGATCTGGGAGAAGCTTCAGCTTGTGATTTTGGTCAATTAGATAAAGAACATACTTTCTCTGGGACAATGTAATCCCTTGTTT
Source organism: Geum urbanum (assembly GCA_946800695.1). Classification (NCBI taxonomy): domain Eukaryota; kingdom Viridiplantae; phylum Streptophyta; class Magnoliopsida; order Rosales; family Rosaceae; genus Geum; species Geum urbanum. Next base: position 41,145,096 of record OX326997.1, read on the forward strand.
GGATCTTGGTACTTCAATTCCCAAGAAATATTTCAAATCACCAGATCTTTCATATCAAACTCTTCTGACAACTGTTTCTGGAGAATTGCTATCTCACATGGATCATCTTCTGTAACAATCATATCATCAACATATATAATAAAGGCATTAACTTTACCATCCTTGTGTTTAACTAACAAGATATGATAAGAATTTCAATGGCGATACCCAAATTTCTTCATTGATTTTGAGAAGTGTCCAAACTAAGTCCTTGGTGATTACTTCAAACCATATAGAGACTTCTTCAGGCGATACACAATTTCTTTATTACTTGGTTTACAACTGATTCCTGGTGGTGTATATCTAACTTACCATTAAGAAAAGCATTTTTCACATTAAACTAGTGTAGGGGTCAATCATAACAAGTTGCAAGGGCAATAAGAATTCTTACAATGTTAATTTTGGCAACAGGTACAAAAGCCTCCTGATAATCAACTCCATACTTCTGAGTATAACCTTGGCAAACAATCGAGCTTTATAGCGAACAATGCTCCCATCGGCTTTAAGTTTCACAACAAATACCTAAAGACATCTAACAGTTTTCTTACCGGGTGGTATAGGAACCATGTCCCAAGTTTCATTCTTTTGCAAGGCTTCTAGTTACTCATTTATAGCTTGCTTCTATTTTGGATCCTTCAAAGCATCTTGTACATTACTAGGAATAAATAATGAAGATAATTGACTGAGAACAATTGCATGAGACTTAGACAATCTATGGTGAAAGATATAATTAGTAATATAATATTTGGCTTTGGCATCTATACTAGGCTTATATTATTTTTTAGGAATTCCCTTAGCAACACGTCGAGATCTACGTACCTCAGATGGAGAATTCTGAACAGAGACCTCAGTTGATGATGTAGAAATGGGAGCAAGTTCTTCAGTACTATCTCGACAAGTCGACTGAAATGTCGACCAAGGGGCTATTCTAAGTCGATGGGTCGATTGGAGTGGATCCAAGGATTTTCGATGAGTTAACTGTTCTGTCGACCGAGGGGAATTTTTCTGTTGATAATTTCGATCGACCGGCTCAGCTGCAGTTTCCCCAATCCGATTTCCAGATTAAAAATAATTTTCCAAACTCTCTAATTCTTCAAATTTAGAGTAATTTCTTCACACCTCTCTCCTCCTTAAGGGAAGACTCTAAAACTCCCCTTGAGTAATGTGGTTCGGATTCTCTAAAGGAGACATCAATAAAGACATGAGTTTTCTTGGTGAGAGGATCATAACACCTATAACCTTTGATGGAAGTCAGCATAGCCAATCAAGACACACTTCAATGCACAATGATCAAGTTTACCCCGGAGAAACTTGTGAATATGAACATACACAGTGCAACCAAACACACGAAGATCAAGATTGGGAAGAGAAGGCACGTTCACCATCTCATGTAATTTCTGGTATGGACTTTGAAACTCAATGACAAAAGGAATATGTTTGAACAAATATGCTGCAAAAGTAATCACTGCCAGAAAAGCTCACTTAGGCGACAAAACCATTAAGGTTTCGTCACCTAAGTAAAATTTAGATGACAAATGTTTTTTTTCGGCGCCTCATTTTTTTTCGTCGCGTAGGTATAATTTAGACAACAAACCAAAATTTCGTCGCCTCAGATAGGGTTTAGGCGATGACATATATGTCTGTCGTCACATTCGTCGCCTAAGATATCACTTAGGCAACAAAATAAATAGGTCATCCTCTAAAAATATATGTAAAATGAAATCTTCGTCGCGTAAGTACTGACTTAAGCGATGAAAAACACAATATGTCACCTAATGAAACCATCTAAGACGAGAAAGAACTTTTTCGTCGCTTAAAGGTTGTTAGACAACGAAGTCCATTTCGTCGCCTAAGGTGTTACTTAGGCGACGAAAAAATCAATGTAGGCGACAAAATATTTCGTCGTCTAAGTAGAATCAATTATTTAGATAAGATATTCTATCCAGATTGCTCATCTTCTCTCTCTCTCACCATAACCTATAAAAACTCTCTCAAAACTACTTCTGGCCAATCTACACTTTATACATATATGCATTTCCCGCCTTCGGAGCTCAAGATTACCCAAATATATCCTTATCAGTGAAGGTATTAACTCGTTTCTCTTCATTAATTATTTTTTTGAATTTAATTAAGTATGCACAGTGATATATAGAGTTATCCGGTGATAAATTCTAGCGAGCATTAGTTGAATTGGTAGCCAAGTAGCTAGCTAGCTATAAAGCCATTGGTATATGTATATGATCGAATATATATCATGCATGTTTAATTGATGATTAATTCCTTACTTAAATATAATTCATATATATATATATGTTGATTAAATCTTAGATTAGTTGATACTTAGTTGAATAGTTGATAATTTGTTGATAATTAGTTGATTAGTTGATAATTAGTACGTTGCTAATTTGTTGATAATTAGTTGATTATTTTATAATTAGTTGATTAGTGGCCGGATTAGTGGATTAGTTTATAATTACATGATTAAATGTTAGCTAGATTAATTAGTTGATAATTACGCACATATATATTCATCGATGGATTTATACGTGTAAAATGCATGCATATATATATTACCGTGCTATGTTATTTAACATACTATATATGATGAATATTATTTATTGTAAGCTAGTTAAGAATTACATACATATATAAGAATCTCGTTAATTAGTCTGACATTTTTTTGCAAACTGTATATTTATGGCTTATTCTATAGTTCATTTTATGTGTCGCTTAATATACACAGAAATATGGACAAGAGTTGGATACAGCTAGCGAATAAAAGTGATGACAGGTATATAGACAGAATTAGTCAGTTTATTTCGATTGCGGTACAACTGGTCAAGGAAAGAAGCGTGCAGAAGATGTCTTAACAATCAGTTTGCGACAGTTAATGTTATGACTCAACACCTATATGACGCTATGATGTGGAGTTGCACTACATGGAGTGAGCACACTGGAGTAGTAGACTACATCTCAGAACCATTTTTAAGGTCAAGGTACAGTTACCAGGGTGGCTCATCCAGCGATACCAGAGCCTTCACTTGGAACCCGCTATGGATTTCGTGTATGATGCTTTTCTTGGCATTCAGTCATGTTACACACCGACAAGAAGAAAAAGGTTACGATAATCCTCATTATGACACAGTTCCTCCGGCCTTTCTTAACACTGCTACGTCTGAGATGGATAAGTACAACAACATGTTGCTTCAAGCCCAGACCCCGGTGTACGATAGATGTGAATTGAATGTCTTGTGATCCATAGTGACTCAAATGGAGTACAAAGTGAAGCGCAACATCTTGGATGCTGGTTTTAACGATATACAACAACATATATGTGATTTTCTTCCTACGGGTCACAAGTTTCCCGATTCTTATTATAAGGTAAAAAACATGTCAATAGCCTTGGTATGAACTACGAGAAAATTGACGCGTATAGAAATGATTGTGTGTTGTTTTACAAGGATAGTGCACATCTGGACTACTGTCCTGTTTGCAACAAGTCCAGGTGGTTTAAGTCTAATGAAAATAGTTTGAACAAGAAGGTTGTTGTGAAGGTGCATCGTTATTTTACCTTGATTCCTAGACTACAGCATTTGTAAATGTCTCTAAATACAACACAGGCGATGTGATGGCATACAGAACAGAGACTAAATGATGACTTTTGTAACGATCCAAACCAAAAGTTACGCTAACTTTTACGATTTAGGTTTTTCGCGAATTATGCACCTCGTGAAATTTTGTTAATGACTTTTTCTTCGGGCAAGAATTTGATCTGACTTTCTTCATGGAAGTTTTAGAGTATTTAATTTTGTTTACGTAGAAATTTTCAGGAAATTTTTCGGGTTATCAAGCTATTTCTTTCAATTTTTGGAAGTTCGTATATGAAATTATGTATTTTAAAATATTTTTCTTGACGGTTTACTTTGGACCGTTGGATCTTCATCAGATCAAACCTCAGTCGTTGATTTGATAAGAAATTTTTGGTATTTATAGTAGAAATACAGTAGAAATATAGAGAAAATCATTAAAATACGAAGAGTGTACCTACGCGACCCGTATACCCATTTTGACCCGTTATGGATTTCGATTTCGACCCACCGGAAAATGCCACGGTTTCCGGCGTTCTGGGTATGGTTTTGAAACTCTTTCTCTCCTCTTTCCATTCATGTATATATTGTTCCATTCACGATAAACCCGTGCGTTTTCGGGTTAGTTCACTGGCGGCATTCCAACATGATGGTGGGGTGTTTCCAATTGGGTTTTGTCCCAAGAATAAAAACCTTATGGTTTGGGGGACCTTGGTGGGACGACGGCGTCGGAATCGACTTGAAAAGTTTTCCGGTGATTTTCGACCCGTGAGCTTTCAGGGTGATTTCTAGTCAATCAACGGTGATTTAGAATTTGGTCTAGTTGGGAAAGATGTTGGGCTAGTTGAGATCTTTCCAACGAGTGGTCAAATGCTCACATCGAAGGAGTTTGGACAGGAGGCGCGTGTGGTTCACGCACCACCGCAAGTGGTGGCATGTGACGGCCACGCGCCGCCGCAGCGGCAGAGCTCCGGCGAGTCAAAATTCTAATTTCTGTGGGGTTTCTGGGATGGTTTCTGAGTTGTTTTTCGCACGTTTTATCGAATTCTAAAATTAAACGAACCTGTTATTTATTCAGGAAACCGCGAGAGAGATTTTGGCGAGGGAACTTTCACCAGACCTTCGAGCTAGCCATATTCTGTGAGTGGACATTTTATTTTTACTGATTGACGTGCGAGTCTTGATTATACATTTTATGATTATGCACGTACGAGTATGCATTTACGATTATGCATGTGCATGGAAAAAAATATGATTTGTTTTACACAGATTACAGTCTCAGTGATACTAATGACATCGATGCATTGGCATGCTTAGCCGATCTTCGAGATGCTCTAGGGGGGACAGATATCCTGACCCGAATTTTTTCTGACTATATAATCACGTGTGGGTCTGAGATCTCATGATTTAGACTGTACTGAGGCGGAGGTGTCCGAGAGAGGGACCCCGCAGTTTTTAGACTCGCATCATGTTTATTTGCATATATATTTTGAACGACATGCTATTTTTATTACTATCATTTTAAAAATGAAAGTTTATTTTCGTCTACTCATTCTAACAGTTTTTATTATTTATATGCATTTCCCTGGGCTTTTCGGTTTTCTTCTTGCCCAGTTTGCAGTTTCTATCCTGTGGTTGAGCGTCGTCGTCGGAGGCCTAGAGTTGAAGTCACCTTTTTTTTCTAGTAGGTTCCTAGTTTAACCTACTAGCTTTATATATTTATAAATTAGAAGTCGCTCTGAGTACTATGTTAGGTTATTTTCCTTTCTAATGCTTTTCGAGTACTTACTGGATTTTGAATAATAAATGTAAAGAAATACTTTTACAGTTATTCAGTAGTTTGTGAATTTGAGAAATCCGGATGGGAATTGGCGTCCCACGGTTTGGCTTTGTGGAATATTTGGAAGTGTGTTTTCATTGTAGGTTTTTTGTTTACTCATTTCATAAAGTAAACTCTGGCGAAATTTTTTAAAAGGTTGTAGTGTTGTTAGGATCTAATTCCGGTTTAGGCAACTGAATCGGGGTTTGGTTCTTTCAACTTGCTTATACATTTGGCAGATGGAGAGGCTTTTAAACATTTCAACAGAAAATTTCGAGACTTTGTAGCAGAGGTTCAAAATGTTAGACTCGGACATTCTACAGATGGATTCAATCTATGGGGTAATAATAGTGCCACCGTCAGTATTTGGCCAATTATTCTCATGTCGTATAACCTGCCTCTGTGGATGTGTATGAACAAGGAATTTAATTTCTTTACTATGCTAATTCCAGGTCCCAAGTCTCCCGGAAAGTTTTTAGATGAGTACCTCAGACCATTGGTCGACAAGCTCAAACTTTTGTGGGAAAATGGAGTCCCAACTTATGACAAGGTCACTGACAAATTGTTCATGATTAGAGCAGCTGTAATGTGGACCATCAGTGACTTTTCTACGTATAGGATGTTGGCATCTTGCACAACCAAAGGATACAGTGGTTGTCCTGTCTGCTTAGACGATGTCAACTCTAGTTGACACGCGGTGAATGTGTGTTACATGGGTCACCGTAGATGGCTTCCTCAGGATCACCCTTGGTGATAGGAGAATGATAATTTTAATGGGACAGTAGAGGATAATCTGCAACCTAGACAGTGATCTATCGAAGAGAGATTTTTAAGGGTTAAGCAGATTCTATTTCGGTGTGTTGAGCAATGGTGACGATGTGAAGAAACGCAATCCACACCCTCCACACCTAGCTATTGACATCACATGAGTGTTTTTTATGAACAATCTTACTGGTCGGTAACTTGAAACTCAGAAACAACATAGATGTCATACGCATAGAAAAGAATGTGTGCAATAGCGTGGTAGGAACAATTCTAGGTATTAAGTTCAAGACTAAGGATACTCCCAAAGCGCGAAAGGATCTTGAAATTATGAATTTGCAACATGTCTTATGGTTGAAGAGGGATGGAAACGATGTGTACAAGAAGACGCCCGATGCACCTTATACAGTGAAGCCTGCACTAAGGGGTACTATATTTGAATGGCTTAAAAGTGTGATGTATCTGTCTAATTATGCAGCAAATATATATCGATGTGTCAATGTGAGGGAACAGAAGTTCTATGGTCTAAAAACTCATGACTGTCACATTATGTTATAATGTTTGATCCCAGTGGTAATTCAACCTTATTTGCCTAAAGACGTCGTCAAATCGATAATTATATTGTGTAGATGGTGGCAGAGGCTATAGGCTAGAGAGTTGAAGAAGGGATGTTCACAAACTATAACATGAAATTGTCCACATTCTTTGCAAATTAGAGTGGATTTTTTCTCCTGCTTTCTTTGACATCATGATTCACCTCATGATTCACTTTCCCGAACAAGTGCTACTTTCCGGTCTGGTCCACTACACTTGGATGTATCCTCTGGAAAGGTATAATTTTTAAATGTAATTAAATTTGTTAAACACGGGTTAACATCAGTACAAAGGATTCATCAAAAATAAATCTGACCCGGACGACTCTATAGCTAAAACATACCTAATGCATGAGTGTGTAACATACTACAGTATGTACATCAAAGATCCAGTCCATACTGCATCCAATACACACATTAGGCACCATAATTTCTCTGTTGTCACAAATGTTGTATGACTATTTAAATGAGTATTAAAGGAAAAATTAACTCAAACAGAACTTAATGAAGCACACTGGGTAGTGTTGCGCGATTGCAACGAGGTCGAGGAGTTCATGAAAATGTACAGGGAGCGCGCGGGGGGAGGGGGGATGGTGATCATGGGAAAAGGACATGTTGGCCTATAAGCCGATCCTTTACTACATTTACCCATGATATTTTGTCAATGGCGTAAAGTTTCATTCAGTCTACCAAGTTGAAGGAAGAAGAATACAAAATGGTGGGATCGCAGTAGGCGAAGGTGATGATGTATATTACTGAATTCTTGTTAATGTCATTCAGCTACTATATGGGAATGAGATAGAAAATTTTCTATTCAAGTGTAAATGGTTCAAGCGTACAAAAGAACATCTCGGTCTGTTATCAGTCGATACAAACTCAAGTTGGTATGAAGATGAGCCATTCTCTCTTGCCACCTTGGTCAGACAGGTGTTTTATCTGGATGATTCGAAAGCGGGTGCAGGTTGGAAAGTAGTTAACCACATGTCTCACCGAGAAATATAGAGTGTCACAACACTTGAAGGGACTAATACTCAAGGAAAAATGTAAAATACATATCAAGAGCCTACTACTTCCATCATTCCCGATACAAGGCAACAAATTCGATTTAACGAAACATTACTAGTACCTGATGGCAACACAAATCTTACTGAACAGGAGATCATTGACCTAGACAATATTAATGCCTACGAAGAGGAGCCAGAAGAAGAAGATTTTGTATATGATGATGATGATGGAGATTATGATTCTGAGGATGAAGAACCTGATCACAGTGAGGAGAGAGACATTAATGAAGATTATGATGATCGAAATGATTGATGCATATGTAAATTTATAAGATGGAATTCGAATAGAATTATTTAATTAATTTATATGTGTACATACAATTTATTGATGGCCGGATCGATTGTCTACTGCCGGATTGAATTTGGTTTTGTTTAATTTAGTTTAGAGTATCTGTAATAAAAGTTATGTCTTACAAGTATGATTTTTGTGTGAAACAAAAGGATGTGTCTTTCCTTCCAAAATTAATCTTAGACGTTGAAATAAAGTAGTTTCTTCATCCAAGTAAGGTTTAGACGACGAACCAACAACTGTTCGACGTTCAAGTAAACCCTTGACAATGAAACTGTGCCAATCGTCGCCTAAGGTAAAACTAATCCCTAAACCCTAATCAATAAACCTAAACCCCTAAACCCTGACCCTCAAAAATATAGACGATGAACCGGGTAAAATTCGTCATCTAAGGTTCCACTTAGATGACGAAACCCCACTATCTCGTCGTCTAAGAACAATTTCATTAATTTTCTCCTAAGAGCACGATCATTTATAGCATCTTAAAATGCATTTTTTTTTCGTCGAGGGCATAAAGTACATAATTATTTACTTTTGAGTGTTGACCGTTACAGATCAGAGTTGAGAAGATTCAGATATAAAAGTTTTCGTTTCGTTGTGTATTTCGACTTTAGGGTTGACTCTGCCGATCAAACTCTTAACAAATTTCGTATTTCCTAAAAAGTCGTCCACCAACATATTATGTTATGATGAATATATCCAACGATTATTGTTTCCAAATTTAATTTCTATAATATTCATGTTGAGTGAATAGATATGTATATATATATACGAACACTTAGTTTTTTCCAACTAAGTTATACAACATTAGTTGATATATGACAAGTTTGTAGTATTAAATAAATTTTAGATGTCAAATTTCAATTAATCTCTGTTTAGTTTATAAATTAAGTTTTTACGACAACACAAACACCTATAACGTTAAAAACGGGTGGACGATTTATTTTTTACGATCGATTCCGTTATTTCACTATTTTTTACTAATTAATCATAAAATTTAATCGCTCGAATCCTAAACTAATCCAAATTTGGTTGAATTTTTTTCTACAATATTGTATCAATGTAATGGTTATATCTAACGGCTGTTTTTTGATGATTTAATTATAAGCAAGTATAATAAATTAATTTGATATATATTTAAAATATATATATATATAATTGTATTTATATGACGAATATATTCATTTCGATGTCTAACCCCAAAATTTTGGTGCTTCATATTTTCCACCCAAATTTTGGGGAAATTTCATAAAAAAAACTTAGGCGACGAAAAAACGTTGTTTCGTTGTTTAAGTGAACATAAGCGACGAAATAACGCTATTTTGTCGTCTAAGTGTACTTAGACGACGAAACATTTAGTTCCGTCTCCTAAAAGCTTGTATCAAATCGACTTAATCGATCGATCTCCATCCCCAAATTCAAACACAAAAAAATTCCCTAAATTGTTTCCCCCAATTCTCTCCGGCCACCGTCTATCCCAAAACCTTAGCCGTTGTCTCTAGCACATCTCCGGCCACCCCAAATCGACTCCGCCACCCTCTCTCTCTCTCTCTCTCTCTCTCTCTCTCTCTCTCGCTCGCTCTCGCTCTCGCTATTGTTTTATGCCTGATTATACCTAATGGATTGTTGTATAGAATCTAATGATTGATGATCAATGGAGTTGTGATAATTAGTTAATTACTATGATATAGGAATGTGATGTGTTACTGTGACATAGGATTGAGTAAGGTAATGCATGAACCATGATTTGAATTATGGATGAATTGCGACATGTTGATCAATTTGGATTGGTTGCATTGTGAAATAGATGAATTGATAGTGAATAGATGAATTAATCCTATTCAATTTTGAGTGATAATATGATAAATTATTTGGAATGGTATTGTACATTATGTGTTGATGTTGCTTATACGTGCATATGGTATGGACATGTTTTGAATGATTTTGGTTGCGGAATAGGTACTTAAGATGCCTGGCAGAAAGAAGAGGCAAGCCGAATACGAGCAGAGAACCGCATTGCAATCCTCATTCCAACGGTTGGGTTGGGGGATCAACGGTCAGAGGAAACTGTGACGGGTCAAGAGTTGGGTCACAGGTTATCGACCATTCCCATTCAACCTAATTACCAGTCGCCTGTAATTGATGAGCAGGCGAGTCTGTCTTCAGACTCCGGGCCATCCACACAAAAGTCTTGTTGCATTAGCGTCTGATGCAAAGCAACGATTGAGGACCCCTCAGCCTCTGCCCCTAAATGTACTCGGGGAGTTTCAAATGGGCGTAAAATAGAGGAGACAAATAGGTGGCTTGGGAAACGGATTGACGTAGCGTACGATGTTTTCACCAGAGGCCCTCAGTCGAAGGAGCTCACTAGCTTGACGGCGACTCAGATGTAGTAAGATACGTATGATAGCCCCTACTTGGGAGCAGCTGGAGGAAGCTGAGAGGATCAGAGTTGTCTGCGAACTTTTGGTAATAAATATGAGATATTTCATTTTATATATTTTATAAATTATTTTAAATTACGGGGTTTATCAATTAATTCAAAGGATTTATATTTTTTTTTTCTTAGGTACACTTCAACTTGGACCAAAATGAAGAGATGTTAGAATCCGTAGAGAAGTCGGCAGCAGACATGTACAGGACGTGGAATCACCAATTGCACAAGCACTACAAAAAATACGGCGCAGCCCCAGAGGAGTTCCAGGAGGAAAGGAGAGCTGAGTGAGATTGGTTGGTGAGCCACTTCGGGTCGGATAAGTTTGTGGTTTGTAATTATTTACTTTTGGTTTGTTAATCAAATAATACTTTCATAAGTTATCTTATTACTTAATTCTCCTGGTTTGGGATCCACGAAGATTGCCTACCTTACAAAGGCTCACAGAGATAAGGGTTGGAGGCACCCACATCTCTCCGCCTCCGTGGATGCTTACAATAGGCCCGACCAAGAAGAAGATGTCGGGACTTAAAACGTTGTAAGTAACACTTATTCCGAAATAGAATAAGTTGATTATTATTATTGGATTGATGTAATTGAATTATAATCACGACATTTAATTAGGTTAATTTTTATCGTCGTCGTCGTCGTCGTCGTCGTTGTTGTTGTTGTTGTTGTTGCTGCTACTGCTGTTTTCGTCATCTTGAATATTGGTATAGTTAGATAAATTAAACATGATTATGAAGTGGAGAAATCCGGATGAGAATCGGTGCCCACGGTATGTTATTTTTAAAATTGAGATGTTATTCGAACCCATACAGGTTTTTGGTTTCCTACATTTTAAGGCAAAATATGTCATTTTTTCTTCTTCAGAAATCGATGTTCATGTTCACGATATCCATTTCAAGCAAGAGTGCAACAAATGGTACAAGAGGTAATGGCACGCATGCTGGAGGAGAACCCGAGGTTGACTCTAGAAGAGTTGCCTGCGCTGCCTTTGAAGACTGAGATCGCTATTGCCGATATAGTTTTTGGCTGCCGACATGGGAAAGAGGTTCGAGGCCTCGGGCGAGATGTCCATTGAGATCTGAGTCAGGTTTCGGCAACGAGGCGATAGAGTAGCATAGTGACCAAGGAGCGGGCCTAGGCGGATGAAGAGCAGGCTCTGGCGGTCGAGGCAGTGGCTTAAGCAGGAACCATGCATGCACAAGCGGTGACCCTATGGACTGATATGTACAGGAAACGCTAGATAAGTTACTCCAGTTCCTCAATGTTCCTGATGATGTTTGTCAGTCGAGTGTCCCTTTTCGGCAGCCAAATATCAAACTTAAACTTAGACTCATCAACACCTAAAAATAGATGGAGTTATAACTTCCTTAAGATAACCAAAAGAAAGATGACCCAAACAACGATGCCATGACCAGATGGTTTCCTTGGCTTTATTTGGACTGCTAACACTGTTGGCTTGACTCAACTAACTCAGCTGTTTTTCGCCACTGGATGTCAAATCGAGATAGTACAGCTTCCTCCTTCTAGAACCATAACCAAGAATCTGTCATATCAGAATGTCCTTAAATACAAAAAACTTGGGATAAAACGTGACAGAACAAGAGTCAGCCATATTGATTTGACTAACAGATATAAGGTTATAGGCTAGACAAGACACAACAAAGACAAAATCAATTGTTAAGTTAGGAGAATGAGTAATAGAGCCTTCACTAATGACAGAAGAAGAAGAACCATCAGCAATAGAGACACTAGGTAAAGAGGGGGGTGAATAGAATAAACTATGCTAAGAGTATTGATCATATGATCAGATGCACTGGTGTCAATTATCCAAACATTAATCCCAGAAGATATAGCAAGAGATGCCTAGTCAGCCATACTTGATTGTACTACATTGGCAGAAGCGGTAGAAGTACTTTTAGACATGCTAGCAGAACGAAGAGTCTTGCATGGGTGATTACCCCACCAATCTGGATACCCAATAGTGGCAAAGAAGTTATCCTTAGAGTGGCATTTATTCTTGGACAGAGAGTATATAGAATTAGCAAAAGGATTTAAAGAAAGAACACCAAACCTGGCGGAGTCAGAGGAGTGGAAGGAGGACGGTGGCGGCCGGTGAGACACCGTAGACTGAGAATCGGAGATCGATGCCGGTGAGGGTGGATGGACGATGACGGTGGTGGTGATCATGACTTCAGGCTGAGTAGGAGGAGCAGAGTGAGTATGACGATTAGTATGAGCCCGGCGAACATGAGAATAGGTCATGCCAAGACTCAATAATTCCTCCCGATGAAGAAGTTATCCTCGAATTTGATCAAACTCATGATCCAAGCCGTAATGCTCTGATTTGCCCCTCATCAAATTCAACACAATACATGTGTTGAGATTTTTTATAACTCAAGTCCTAAGAACCCACAAGGAAAAATAAAAGTAAAACTTATCTGTAAAATAGATAATAAAAAAATTAGCTTGCGGAAGCATTTATTGAAAATGAAGTGAAAACGAAGATAATCATATATTGAATCATTTTAGAAACAAATACAAGTGCCAAAACAATTATCGAATAGTAGTCCGACTCAAGCCAAAATTTGAGTAATTGTGTAACGACCTGAACTCAAATTTAGGTGTTAATTATCATCATCGCACTAATTATCGAACGTGACAGTCCGTGTCACGCTTTTCGAGATTAGTCGCAGTTTAAAAATCACCAATGTCATAGAGGATATCATTGCGAGCTCGTACGTATTTTATTTGAAATTTTTCGAGACTCGAGCTAACTTCTATGAATTTCTGTAGTTTTCCGGAAAAACTATATACGGAGATGTTCTTTTTCTTTTTCCCTATTTTCTCTTTCTTTCCCCTCTCTTTCTCGCTCCTCCCTCCCGTGTTCTCTCTCTCCCTCTTCTCCGGTCACTGGTGACCTTCACTGGCCGCCACTTCTACAGTGGATCTTGGCCTTAATTTGTTCTCCTTAACCCCCTTGTATCATTCCCCACCACCACGACCTCCATCTCTCTATCTCCGACGTCGTTTTTGGATGAGAATTCAGGGAGAACCGACCTCCTCCGCCGGTGCCGCCACCAACATCTAATTGCCTCGAGGTTTGAGGGCTTTTGAAGCCTACCCCTCCAGGAGTCAAATTCCACTCTTAGCATGACCCAATTTTTCCGAAGTACGGCGTACGGGCAACGCCGAATTTCGGCGAGGGTTTGGAACTTTGAGGAGAGATTTCGACTTTTTTTGACTAAAATTTTGCTTAGGATTGAACTACAATGTTGTTAGGCTTATTGAACTGAATCTTTTGATATGCAGGTCGGGCTGATCTGGGTCGGTCGAACTCCGGCCACCGTCGGAAGTGGCTTGTGGGCCTCACGCGCCACGGAGCTGTAGCGACCAGAATGCCCTTTTCTTCACGGGTAATTTTCTACGATGATTTGGGGTAGTTTTCGATTAGTTTCGTGTCGTTAGGTTAATTCACTAATATTTTGGCTATGCACAGAAATCAAAGCGATTCGACACGCCGGCTTAATCATCTGTCCGCGTGTCGAGTCGAAACGGAAGCTTGGTAGCATACAAATTATGGTGTATGACGTTCTAGATTGAGGTGTGACTTATCACATGTGTGGATGAGTCGCAATAGCAATAGTTAGCTGTTAAATTTAAATATGAGTTTTTCGATAAACAGGTTGACTCAGATTTCTCTATCTTATGTTAATGACACGGTAAGATTGAATAGTAGATAATATACATTTTACTATGGTCTAAGAATGCTGAATACGAATTCCGAGCTAATGGATAGACTAGTCATTCTTCAGGCAATCCAGGTGAGTGGACTTTTATTTTTTACTGTTGCTTGCGAGTCTACTTATGCATGGAGGCACTTCATGTTTTATGATTTTTATGCACGACACGGATACGATAATGTATCGATGCATCAGCTACTCGGCTGATCACCGAGTGGGCACCGGGAGGAATAAGATCGAATAACCTACCTGATGACATGTCTGGGAGGCTCTCTGGTTCGCCTGCCTGTGACCCTTATACATTTTGCCTCCACACGCGATTGCATGATTTTATTCAGACACGCTCGGTTTTTATATTATGTTTTTAGTGAAGGGCATAAAATTATGTTTAATTTTACAATTTCTTAAAGTTATTTATTTTCGTCCACTCACTCTAACGGATTTTCATGTTTTTATATGCCTTTTCCCCCTAGGCCTGCGATTTCTAATGCCCAGGTCGTAGTGTCTTACTGGAGGTTAGGGATGCACATGGATCAAGGCATAGTTGGACCCATCTTAGGATCAACTTCGATCCTACGGATTCGTGTCTTAGTTAAGTTAGATAAATCAAGCGTCTGGTTGTAATGTTTGGATAGAAATTTTAAGTGTTCAGTTCTATAATTTAGATGTCAAGTATGTTTAGTTGTGGTTGAGGGCCTAATCCTGAATTTGGGGTCAGGTGTTCACAAATTGACAAGAGAAGAATTTTACAAACAAGCTAACAAGAGAAGAATTTACAAACAAGCTATACTTGACAAAGAACTCAAGCTAGAAGAAATCAAACAAGTAAACCTGTCACGCGGATCAAATTCGTCAATCACCTACGAAATACAAGAAAGGGAAAGTGATGCATCATCTAATTGTCTCATCTTCGTACACAGTACCTGCATGCAAAATTGTTGTAGGGGTGAGCTTTCATCCTCGCTACTCAATAGGGCTGTACCCAGCTGGATGCGAAAATGATTGAAGTTATAAACGTAGGCAAGTAAATGGAAATTCATGCATATGGTAAAATGCTCAAAACTATAAATCGTAGCAGTGTATAAAAATATAGTAGTGACCGGCTAATAAAGAAAAATCAAACCTGATAGCCGAACTCTATGCCAACTACCACCTTACTACGATTAATATCGTCTACTTGGCGAGGTGTAACGAGAGTGTTCGCTAACGCCTTATCGCCTAGAAGTAGTGTCACAACTCAAAGGATGTTAAACACTCTTTCATCCATACAGCCCCTCTCACTCTCAGGTCATCAAATGAAAAACTCAAATGCATTAAAACATAGTTATCATGCATTAAGAAAATACGTTCTTTTATAAAACCACTAACTGAGGCAAGTCTGGAGTCACCTATCTAGAACATCGACGCTTTGATCTCCACTCGCTTTCCTAGGCCAAGACCATCATCTTTCACATCAAGGGTAACCGAAATCCTAGTTTGACATTACTCAATGTCATTAAATCACTTCAAATCAATAACATTATGTCACCAAAGCTATGTCAAACTAGATTTCCGAAAAGATACCAACTTATTCTTCAACATCATTGTCCAACCATTTACTAAGGACACACATTTTCAAACCAAAACTCTATATGTTTTTGTCTCATTTATTCTGAATTTCAGATAACAGCTACCCAACTATAATCAACCAATTAAGTTTGGAAATACCAAATTCCAATTGACATCACTTAACTAGTTTGGCAACAAGGACACACTCCTAATATATGCTTCATAACAAATAAAGTTATCATGCACATCTTTTCCAAATCACAGCACATAATATAGAATCACATATAAACTTCCAATTCTTTAATTCACAGTTTCATCGATTGAATAAAGTAGCGCATCCAACCTTGTTTTGCCGCAAGAATCATCATTGTGAATGAACAGGGAAGCACCATAGCATCACCATAAACTTAGAACTCCGTCGAAGGTCCCAGACATTGATAAACACAACCATCAATCTTGATCAAATTCAACAACCCAATAAACCAATTAATCAATGCTAATCAAAATTCACAATTGAATGTAACATAACGCAAACCACGAAGAGGATGCTAACTTCCATACCTTGTTTCCCTTGCATGGATGATCGTAGACCAAATTGATACCAACATTGATCAGCCACAAGTCTAAATTATTCAATCTTGGTCGAATAACATCATCCGTAATGGTTTTACCCGGAACCCGCCGAATAACATCAGATGAAGATAATTTGATAGAAAGATTGAATATGTAACACAGTTAGAGACAATTTGATGTTATACTAAAAAATCATAAATTGTGTTGAATAGTCACCATATTTACCTTGATTCAGTATCATTTTACCATCGAATCGCCACAAAATTTGGATATGATACGGAAGACACAATTACAAACAACTTACATGAAGAAATCGAAAGAGAAAAAGTAATGTATCCTGTCTATTGTGGCCCTGGAAATCAAAGAGCATGACCGTGTATATCATCTTAAAATACATATTTTTTTCGTCGATGGCAGAGAGTAAACAATTCTGAGAAAGTGGGTGTTGACGGTTCGAACAACGGAGTTACGAATTTTCGTTTATGAACATTTCAGTTTCATTGAATTTTCGGTTTTATGGTTGATTAATGTTAGGACCATAATATTGTGCCTATTAGGCTCCTAACTTTATGTTTACAGCTTGTTTTCTATGAATAAAGCTTTGTTCTTATCCTGTTTTTACTAGGAAATGTGAAGTTAGCTCAAAAATGCATTAAATATGAAGAATTAGATACTTATTGGAGAAGACATATACATTTCCGAGGTCATGAGAGAATTTGGAGAAACTTTGGGAAAATGACGAAATAGCTTCACCGGAAGTAGCCAGAAGTTGCCCGTAACCCGCTGAAATTTGCCACAGCCGACCGGCCCACTTTGGCCAGCGCAATCACATGGAGGCTCATTCAGCCCATTTATGCTTACCAATCTAATTTGGAGAGAAAGAGAAGAAGTTGGACCATATGATGTCACTAATTTGGAGCTTAGCCTTCTATATCCTAAAATAATAGATCATGGTCTCCCTAATTCAAAGTTAACCCTTAGATCTTCCACCTCCTCTTTTTTTTATCATTCTAGGGTCGAAATGGAGCCTCCCAACTCAGCCAAATTCGAGCTCCCCTCTCCCTACTTACATATCTCACCTCATTTTCATATTTCTCATAGTTTTACACTCTCTCTATGCCCTTTATCCTTTTCCCAACTGAAAGGACCCAACCCCGATTTAGTTTCCTAAACCGGAATCAAACCCTTCTGAAAACACAAACCAACAAAAACCATCAAAATTTCGGCAGAGTAACGCTACTAACGCGGAATTGCCTTTAACCTGCACCCGGAAAATACACTTCATCCTATGCCACAAAAATCAAACCGTGGGCACCAATCCCATCTGGATTTCTCAATATCATAACAGTAATATAAAGTTTTTAAGAAAACTATACTTTACCGAAATCCGGAGAAAATCGTATAAAAGTATAACATAAGAATGCTCAGAGCGACTTCTAGTATAGATATACAAATAGTAGGCCAAACTAAGAACCTACCATAAAAGAAACATCGCTCGAATACTATGCCTCCGACCACGACGTGCGACACCAGAATCCGAACTGCAAACTGGGCACGGAAACCGAAAAGCCCAGGGGAAAGACATGAAAATCGTTAGAGTGAGTGGACAAAAATAAATGTCTTTCGCCGAATAATATATGTTATAAAAACATATGCGAGTCTAAATAAGTGAATATAACATAGTACACGAAGGAGACTCAAATTCCTTACGCGTACGGAGCATGCAGCGTAAAACTTTGCAGGGTCACTCATGGACACGTCCGCCCTAGTACAATTAGAATCACGGGATCCCAGACCCACACGTGATTCTACCCAGAAAGGCCTCAGGTCAGAGGTCTGCCCCCCCGGTAAAGGGGTCAGGGGTCATAGCCTCCCCCGGTAAACATCATCGGGGATCAGCCGGGATGCAAGTGTATCGATACAACAATATATACTGTGACTGTACTCTGTGTAAACCAAATCATAAATAGTTCTATGCAAGTGTATAAAGCATAATATAAATCTATATACGTAATGTATAATTGTATAGGCATAATCGTATAACACATGCTCATATAAATCATAATCTCATATGCATGCTCATGCTCGTAAAACGTGTATTAAAGACTCGCGATTATCAGTGAAAAGAAATTGTCCACTCACAGATGAGCGTAACGCAATACGCGTTAATCCCGTGATCCGGCGGAAAATCCCTCAACAAACAAACGATCACAAACCCTTGGATAATCATAAAATCCACTGCTCAAAATCATAACTCGAAACCTCAAATCATATCACAAGAAGCAACCGTTCCCGGAAACATATAATTCAATATCGACGAAATCGTCAAAATCCAATAATCACACCACAAAACCTCGCTATAATTTCTGACGCTCAATTCAAAAAACAAACCTCATCATTGCGATCGATGCGCGATTCCGAGCGAAATGACATATAACTCGTCGAAAAACACGTCGCCGGAAAAGTCGCCGCCGCGGACGGCACCGGAAATTCAAACCTGCCCAGATAAATTCAAGCTACACATGGATTTGAAGATCTCGACATTTCCAACAACTTTCCAGTTCAAAGTTAAGGCCAATTTTGATCGGAAAATCTCTAAAATTCAACTCAAAGTTCCAAACCCTTACCGGAATTTCAAACCGATCGATCTCCCTTCTCCGGCCACGGCAACCTCCCAAACCACTTGCAATAGCTTCCTCTCCTCATGGCTAACAAAACCCCTCAAAGAGGAGCCACCAAATCGGCCTCCACGCCGTCACCCAAAGCCGTGAAAACTCGCCGGAATCCACCTAAAATTTCCAAACTTTGACAAGCCATAACTTCTTCATCCGACAACCAAATTGAACGAATGACCTATCAAAAGAAAGAGGAGTTCAATCCCAACAACTTTCATGAAGACACCATGGCCAAAAGAGGCCGGAATAGAGCTCAAGAAAGGCAAACAAAATTCGGCCTGGAATGGAGAATAATGGCTGGTCAACCTGAGTTGACTCGGTCAACACCCAATTCTGACTTACCCAAAATGGAAACCCACTATTTATAATTTCCATTTTTGGTAACTTCCGTATTTATTTTACGACAAACTTTGATCGAACGTAACTTTTGCCTCGTAACTCCGTTTTCAACGATTCTCGCGTCTACGAACTTATCTCGACAAATTCTTCAATTTCCACCTGAAGTCAACCAACTTCGACAACATCAGTTAAAAATTCAATGGCTTAATTCAACACAAGCTTATCCGATAAAAACGATCAACAGTCGAAAACAAATCGAAACCAATCGGATATACACGACTAAATCCAATGGCCGAAAGTATTCATAATTTATTCCTCGTAACTCGAAATAATCCTCCGAAAGTTCCGACGAGCTCGAAATTAAATTCTCTACGACTTCCGTAAAGGATCCCAAATCAAATTCTTGCGCGATAATTTAGTCGTTAACGAAGCTGCCATATTAACCAATTACGTCGAAATCGCGACTAATCGCGAAATTCGCAAATCAAGTCGATAACCATTCCATTTACAGTTTGGGTCGATCAACGATCCAAAATGGATCACAATCACGATTCGGATATACTCGAATACGAACGGATAAACTCAACGATATTCCAAAATTTCAAATATTCATATTATATTCCTCAGTCGTCGAAATAATAATCCGGAATAGCCCACGAACTCAAAATCACACTTACAACAACTCTTGAGCAGAGACTCAACTCAAATTCTCGGCCAATAATTAAGTCGTGATCAAAGCCAGCAATTCAATCAATATACGAAAAACTGTGATTACGCGCAAGCTCGTGGATTAAGTCGATTACACTGCTGATTCTGTTCCGGGTCGTCACAAATCCCAACCCTCTAGCACTCTCTTCTACCTCTTCTCCTCCCTTTCTAGGCTAAAACACTTCCATAACCACCAATATTAGAGGCCTAGCTCTTCCCTCTCTTGGGTAGAGCCGAACCTCTCCACCACCACACCATCACTTTGGCCTATTTTTGATGTTCCTCTTCTTATCTTTGCCTCTAGGGTTTGGTTTGGTCTCTAGAGTTCAAAGTAGTGGGAAGTAATTTCTCTCAACGTTGGCTCCTTAGAATCCTACGGACTACCCTTACCTCCTCTTGAAGACTTGGTACTAGCTTAGAGTAAAGAAGTGGAGTTAGAAGCGTTGGAGTCATTTCGTGGAGCTTTAGCTAAGGGGACTCTTGGTTATTTCTTTCCTCTTCTTATTGTGAGCATGTATCTATTCTTGCTTTATATTATGCTTCGTGAGTAGTTGCCTTTTGGAAATCTTAGGGCTTAGCCCTCGCCAATTTGATGTATAGACAACTATGTCTTGAGTTATGGATTTAAATTTGGTTTAGTTTACTACATTGTGACGACCCGAACCAGAATCAGATGGGTGTTTGGTACGATTCTCGAGATTTGAGTTTAGTCGCAGTTTTGCGATATATTGTGGTTTGCCGATTCGATTCGCGACTTGGTTTTCAGTCGAGAATTTAGGTTGAGTATCTTCACGGAAAACGTAGAGTACGTGATTTCGAGTTCGTGGGTGGTTTCGAAAGATTTTTCCGATAACCGAGGAATATTTTATGATTATTTGAAGTTTCAGTATTCGACGAGTTTATCCGATTGTTTCGAGCTTATCCGAATCATTTCGTATTTTCATTTTGGACCGTAGATCGACCCGAGGGACGAGTATAAATATCGAAAAGTCGAAAAATAGTCGGGAATTAGTCGGGAACTTCATTTTGGGCGTTGACCACTTGCAATTTCGTTGACTTTCCATATTTGGAAAGCTGACCAAGGGATCGAAAGGGAAAGTTTCCCAAACGGGAAGTTGATTTCCGGCGACCGGATTCCGGCCACCTCCGGCCAAATGAAAGGTAGGAATCGTATCCTTGCATGATTTCGAGCATGTTGGTATTTGATTTGGTAAGATTTGAGGCTGTTTAGGTGGGACCCGAATCGGGTTATTCCGTCGGATTTCGACGGTGATCGGAGGCGGTGCTCCGGCAAGATTTGAGAGTGAAATTGTTGGGGGTTTTACTCCCCTAGCTTTGGTGATGCCTCTGATATAGTTAATTTTGGGTTTTGTTGAGTTTTGAGGGTCACCGGTTTAGTCACCGGAGAGGTTATTTCACGTTCGGGTTTGTGTATTTTTGGAAGGTTTCCGATGAGTTTTGGGCTTCATGGTAGTGAAGGAAATGGTTCGTATGCATGAGATCTTTATTTCTGGAAACTTTGGCCTTGAAATTTCACAGTTGACGGCGCGCCGCCGCCGCCGGCGGCGGTCAACGGCCGAAAAAGTCAAATTTTCAGATTTCGACGTTTTTAATGTCATTTTTCTCGTAATTGCGCCCTGGTTATTGTATGGAGGTTTTCGGGTTGATTTGGTTAGCCGATTTTCAGTCGAGGTTTCGAGTGGGGATTTCGGGATTTCCGTAATTCATTTTGCACTACGTTTCGTATTTCCGGGAACGGTTGGTTTCCATGCATCAGTACAGTGTTGTGGATTACGATATTAATCAGTTGTGTTATATATATATTCAGGAGATCGAGATCGAGATCTGGATCGTGATCGTGCTTCAGGCGAGGGATCTTCCGCCGGACCACGAGTTTAGCGCGTGTGCGCATTTCGAGAGTCTGTGAGTGGACAATTTCTTTTCACGGATTGTTTGCGAGTCCTTATATATGTTTTATGAACTTGAGCATGCGTATGAGATTTCGGATTACATGAGCATGTGTTTTATGATTATATATATACGGATATACGTATACGAATATATGCATACACTTTTATATTGTTTCATGCATTTGCATCGAATTGTTTGTGATTTGGTTTTCACAGAGTACAGTCTTGGTTACGTTGTTGTATCGATACACTTTGCCTCTCGGCTGATCCCCGATGGTAGGCCGCCAGGAGGGACGTCGTTATCCCGACCTGACCGGTGAGGGGCGTTTCCCCGGAACCGAGGCCATTTCTGGCTTAGAATCACGGGGACCAAGGACCTCGTGATTCGGACTGTACTAGCACGGTGTGTGTCCATGAGTGACCCCGTGCGATTTTACTTGCATGCTCAGTACACTGGAGGAGTATGAGTTTTACCTCGTGTACTATGTTATGTTTTTATTTACCTGGACTCGCATATGTTTTTATAACATATATACTTGGTGAAAGACATTTATTTTCGTCCACTCACTCTAACGTGTTTATTGTCTTTCCCCTGGGCTTTTCGGTTTCCGTGCCCAGTTGCAGTTCAGGTTTGGTGTTTTCACGTCGCGGTTTGGAGGCTAGTGATCAGAGTCACCTGTGTTTTCCAGTAGGTTCTTGTTTCACCTACTGATGTACATATTGTATATGTTTTACTCTAGATGTCGCTCTGATACATTCTGATACATGTTGTGCGGATTTTCACGGGTATATATATATACATAGTACAGTTTATTTACTGTTGTTGAATATATTGATGTTGAGGAATCCGGTTGGGATTGGTGCCCACGGTTTGCTTTTTGTGGCATAGGATGAAGTGTTAATTTCCGCGTGCAGGTTATGGTAATTCAACGCTAGTGACGAAACTCTGCCCAAATTTTGAAAAATTTTTGTTGGTTCGTATTTTCGAAAGGGTTTGATTCCGGTTTGGGTAACTGAATCGGGATTGGGTCCTTTCATACATGTTGTGAATGATTTTGATAGCTTGTGATGTGATTGTGGTATGTTTCATGTTTGGGCTTGATTCAATGTTTTCATACTTATGTCTTAGCCATGACTAAGTTGAGATATGTTTAAGGAAGCTAAAAATGAACCTAAGTGAAATAGTCACTCAGCTAAGGAAGATAAGCATGTAAACATGACTTAGGTTGCATTTGAGAAGATGGGCTTAAGGTTTTGTTTTCATTGGGCTTGAGCAAGGATTGAAGCCTTTGTTGAATTCCAAATGACTCAAGGAGCTTCGGTCAAGCTTACATTGACTCGAAGGGGCTTTATAGCTAATCGTTACTTCTTCTAATTCATGTTCTAAAAGGTGTTTATTAGGAAAGTCATTAGAACATACTTTCATGTCCTCTAATAGAGACTTAGGAAGGAAAGCCATTCACATTCATCATAAGTGAAGGCATATTGAACTTATTAGGCATGTGGTATGATTAGGATACTATTCGTAATTTAGTTGCATTCTAGTTTCGGTTTGCTTTATATTTGAATGTTGGACTAGAACACTTCTAGTGTCCTTATGGCCTAGGAGATTCGGTTTACAACAAATGGTGACTCGAAACGATCACAAATTGAACAATCACGTGTGAATCAGACTAAACTTATAACTTGGATATTGTTGGTACATTGAGTTGGCTAGTGGTAATATTTCTAGCCGACCAAACATTTACATTTTGTTTTGCTCTTTATATTTTCACTTAATTTGTTTAGTAGTAAACATTCAATCAACCTTTCGTTTAATCACTCATTATCTTCAACCATCCCTTGCAATGCTAAGTCTCCAAATGACTTAGTCTTGTGAGATACACTTCCACATCTTGCTTTAGTTTTAGTGTGATGTCTTCTGTCAAGTTAATATGTGATAGCATGCCTTGATTGCGGTAAAATTGGACATATTGCTTGATAATTGCTTCTTGGCTTTATAACTTTCTTCATTTTTGTCATCTAGGACTTTGTTTTAATTATCTTTGATCCTTTGAATACTTTGGTTGATAGCTTTGAGGTGTATTTGTGCTAGAATTTATGGTACTAATCTTTTTGCAGGGTAGATTTTCGACCCGTCGAGCCTTATTCTCGACCCATCAAAAATTGCTTTGGAGGAAAACAGTAGCATTCATTCGACCCATCAAGTGATTTCTCCACCCGTCGAATTTGTCCCAAACTGCTCTCGACCCGTCAAAGAATACCTTCAACCCGTCGAATTTGTTGTTGTGCTTGAAGGTTGTTTCACTTATCTCTACATATTTTACCTTGAGTTATTCACATTCTTGGGATCATATCTAAATAGTGTCTTTATTTTACGCATAGTAGCTAGTGTGTCTAGATTTAGAAAACTTAGTTTCCGTTAAACCCTAGATTCTTAGGACTTTATTTGACGATTTTGGTATATTGAATGACGCACACCTTTACCTCAGTTCACCTTGGTGTCCATAGCACAGTGATTGCTACTGTACCACGTACCAGAATCCCTTTGGAACTCTTAGAGTGCTCATTGTTTCTTTGAGGGGGGTATCAAAGAAGCACCATGGAAGGCTCTCAAGGCTTTGAGTACTTTAAGACTTTGGAGGACTAATATCTATTAGTTTGTTAGTGTGTTTTCAGGTTTCATGCCTTTGAATCCTCTTTTTGAGGAAGAATTCATCATGGACGAGGACGTCATTGAAGCAAGACCTTTGATGGATAATGTTTTACCATCTTTATCAATGCATATTGGTTGCATCGTTCTTCAACCTTTAACGGGCGAATCCTTTGAGATCAAATCTAGTTTTCTCTAAACCATACCAATCTTCATGGGGCATCCACATTATGATCTTTATTCTTACTTGTTGGAGTTTGACGAAGCATGTACATGGTTCAACATCCAAAACATGGAATCGAGACAATTGAGGCTTCGGGTATTTCCTTCTAGCTTGCGGGATAAGGCAAGGATATGGCTCAACAAACTTTCTCCTAGCTCGATTCACTCATGGGAGGCAATGCAACGCAAGTTCATCACTAAATATTTTCCATCGAGGAAGATAAATAAGAGAAGGACAAAGTTGATGAAATTTTGTGAGGATGATGGAGAGTTGTCCTATGAAACTTGGGAGCATTTCATGGAGCTTGAGCTTGGTTGCCCAAACCATGGACAAACTCAAGACATGTTTTCATCTTTGTTTTATCAAGATCTAAGCATGGACATAAGAAGGAAGATCGATAATGCTAGCGGAGGCGATTTCATGGATAAGACCGTAGAACAAGCCTATGTTTTAGTTAAAAAATGACAGATTGATCATCCTTAAAGGATGTTAAGCCCAATGTTTGAAAATTGGCAATTTCAATGCGGGAAGCCACTCAAGATATTCAAGATGCATATGTACAAGAGGATGCCATCAAGCGACTTGAATAGACTATGAATAAGAAGTTCGATCTTTTGTTGAAGCAAACCCAAAATGGAGGCTATGTTAATCAAATTACGGAGACTAGTGTGGTACCTTGCATGATTTGTAGGAGTGTGATGCATGAGGCTTCATGTTGCCCACATCAAAGAGACTATCCGGAGACTATTGAGGAGTAAAAGCACATGTCATTGGGTACACAAAGAAGTAATCCGGGTTAGCATACCGATCCTATTTTCTCATTGGATGATCCTAGCCAAGCAAACCATTAAGGTCAAGAAAATGGTCAAGAGTTTAAGCATGGAGCTACACTGGAGTTACATGGAGATACTGGAGTTACAAGGGCTAGTGGAGAGTATGTTAATGCTATTGGAGGCAACTCTTGCCAACCACAAACATCTTTCTCTCCAATACCACAACAAGCTCCGATACAACAAGCACCTCCACCTCGAGGGGAATTGTCAAAGTCTAACTTTGAGGAGTTGATGACCAAGATATTTTCACAACATGATATGCTTCTTCAAAGCAAATTGAAAGCTCAACAAGTGGAGGACAAGAAGATGTACTTGGATATCTTCAAGAGCTTAATGGAAGAGAACAAGGAGATCCGCAAGGAGAACGAATGTGCACTCCGGAAGATGGAGGAACAATTAAGTCAATTTGCAAAGGCACACCGAGTTTAACAAGGTGGAAGGAACAATGAATTCCCGTCTTGCACCAAAAAGGAGCAAAAGCATCAAGGTCAAGTGGTCAATGCGATGTTGGCTACCAGAAGAAGATGTGATGATTATTGTGATGCTTCCTTGGTAGAATGCGATAGTGAAAGTGTTGATGAGAAGGATGTAGGCACATCGGGTGCACCTAGCATACCTCCCGGATTTGATAATGAAGCCAAGAGGAAGCATGAGGGTATCAAGACCCAAGCCAAGACTAAGGTGAACCCGGATGAACTTAAGTTCTTACCTTTTACTCAAGCCAATGATAAAGGAAGGGCATAAGCTGTCATGAGCCGTAACTCAAAAGCTTTCAAGTTATTCAATAAAGCTCCACTGACTCCGGCACTACAAGCTTATAGTATTAATATTGTGAAAAGCAAAGCCAATGATGTTGAAGTCAAGGCACCAGATAGGGGCATGAGCCGTAAAAAGAGAAAGAAATTGAAGCCAAACAAGCTTAAGAAACCGGTATTGGTAGTTGGTAGCAAGGTCACCTTGAAAAGCCTTAATCCCTTGAGGAGTGCTAATTATAAGTTACTTAAGCTATGTCCTCAAGGAGTCATCCATTTGATAAATTTAAAGAATGGGAGAACTTTCAAGCTCCATGAGACACAAATTGAGGATTTCGAGCCAAACACAGAGTGGAGTGCGGAGGTTTATCACTTTAAGGACCTGACCATGATGATTTGAAGTCTTGCTCTCCACCCCAACCATGTTAAGGTCGTTAAACTTGTACCCATGATGGTCAGACACCATTGATATGTTAGAGGAATAAGTGTGAGGTTGGAGGAGTATGGAACATTATGGAATTGGCATGGAAGTCAAGAACTTGAAGAAGAGCCAAATCTGGCAATTTTTGACCCGTCGGATGAAATTTTCAACCCGTCGAAAAACCTACCGTGGACCAGTTCAACCCGTTGATAGAAATCCATGACCCATCAATTGCACACCCCTATCCAACAAATTCTATTTACTCGACCTGTCGAGGAGGTTCTCAACCCGTTGAAGGATTCCCCTACAAATGTTGACTTTTATAGAGTTTGTGAAGATCAAGCGCTTGGGGCTTTGAGGTGTAGAGCATAGTGCAATACCTTGAGGCTAAGATAAGTCCTAGAGTACCATTTGAGGATCATGACCAAGCATATACAACCTTGGATGGCAAGGCCTAACTTGGTCATTGTTGGTTTACATTCTAACGCATATAGAGCTTAAAGGCGGTCTACAAAGTGTTTGCACTTTCTTTCTCCCTTACTATCTCTCTCTACTTGCTAGCACTTAAGAGAATATGTTTGAGAATGATGCTATTTTAGGATTTTTAGGTTTAACTCTTATCTCGAAGAGTAGACATCTTCCAAGAGTTGTTAGCCTTGCAATGTCTTGATGACTCACTCTTGTTCGATGAGGGAGCGATCTATTCATCATTAGTGTATTATTTGGAGTCACATAGAATGTGGTATTCTTATATAAGTGTGAGGTATGTGGCTAAGTTGTATCACTCCTTATCCTAAAATTCATCAAAAATGGGAAAAAAAATGTGAGAAAATGTAATACAAAAATATGTGTGTTTGGTGTGTTTTGTGTCCCAATAATTCCCAATGATGAGATTTAACTAATGACTAATAGATTGCATAATTTTGAGCATGTTTAAAAAGAGAAAATAATGCATGTTTAATCGATTTGAAAAGTGTATATGTCATTCAAAATGAGTTCACATGAGAAAAAGAAGGGTTGATATGTTTTCAAAGCTATCTATGCCTATGTGAGATTTTTGAGCCTGATTGTGCATACATAGCTATATTATGCACCTATTCCTTCATGTGTGACATCGATCAATCATAGTGTAATGTAGAACTTGCTTTAAACCGTGCAAAATGTTTTTCGAATCATGAGTTATTTTGAAAAATGATAGAGGTGTTAGGATTACCACTATGGCTAAAAATGATATCGATCAATCATATTGTTGTGATATTCATTTTGTATTGTGTTTTGTTCAAAAAGAAAAGAAATGAAAAGAAGAAGAAAATTAGAAAAGAGTATCAAAGAAAAGAAAAAAAAAAGAAAAGTGTTTCACAAAAAGAGTATGAGTTATATATAAAGAATAAGAGTTTTGGGAAGTAGTTATGTGTAAAAAAAAGAAGTTAATGGCACCTACATGTTTTGTAAGGAACTTTGACATGTGAATTGCTTTCTAAGTTGCTTGATTCTCAAATTCCTATACCCTTCTTTCATTAAACCCCTTCCTTAAGCCCCGTTACAACCAGAATAAAAGTCCTCTTGATTTGAAATGCTTGTGCTTTTGGATTGTTGGAACATTTGGTTGAAAATCGAGCTTATGTAGAACATGTGATTGATGCGATTTTTGAGTGCAAACACTAACCCTCAAACACTTGTGAGTTTGATGGTTAAGAAACATATTAATTTCAATACATCTTATTGTGATGTATTTGGCTTAGCATAGTGCATAACCATTTCGACTTATTATATATGCATTGATTTCATGTTTTAAAAGTGTTGCTCAAAAGTAGTTCAATCCATCTAGCCATAATTTTTTGAGGGATATCGATCATTAAGTTGGGACACTTACATACTTGTACATGCTTTGTGTGTTTTTGTGCTTTGAGTCTAGCTTCACTTATTTCTATTCGTCTTAGTTTGCTTGAGGACAAGGAAAGCTTAAGTGTGAAGTAGTTGTTAAGATCGACCATAATATTATACCTATTATGCTCCTAACTTTATGTTTATGGCTTGTTTTCTATGAATAAATCATTGTTCTTATGACGTTTCCTATTCTTGTTAGGAAATGTGGAGTAGGCTCGGAAATACATTAAACATGAATAATTAGATACTTATTGGAGAAGACGTATAAATTTCAAAGGTCATGAGATAATTTGGAGCAACTTTGGGAAAATGACGATATAGCTTCACTGGAAGTCGCCAGAAGTTACCCGAAACCCGCCAGAATTTGCCACAGTCGGCCGGCCCACCTTGGCCGGCCTAATCACATAGATTCCAGCCTAATAAAGGCCCATTCAACCCATTTATGCTTACCAATCTAATTTAGAGAGAAAGAGAAGAAGTTTGATCATATGATGTCACTAATTTGGAGCTTAGCCTTCCATAGCCTAGAATAATGGATCATGGTCTCCCTAATTCAATGATAACCCTTAGATCTTCCACCTCCTCTTTTATTATCATCCTAGGATTGAAATAGAGCCTCCCAACTCAGCCAAATTCGAGCTCCCATCTCCTCACTCACACATCGCACCTCATTTTCATATTTCTCATAGTTTTACATCTCTCTAGACCCCTTATCCTTATCTCAACCCTCTAGCACTCTCTTCTACCTTTTCTCCTCCATTTCTAAGCCAAAAAATCTCCATAACTACCACCATTAGAGACATAGTTGTTCCCCCCCTTGGTTAGAGCCAAACCTCTCCACCACTATATCATCACTTTGGCCTATTTTGGGTGTTCCTCCTTTCATCTTTGCCTCTAGGGTTTGGTTTGCTCTTTAGAGTTCAAAGGAGTGGGAAGTAATCCCTCTTCCCCTTGGCTCCTTGAAATCCTAAGGACTACCATTACCTCCTCTTGAAGACTTGGTGCTAGCTTTGAGTGAAGAAGTGGAGTTA
The DNA here is from genome assembly GCA_946800695.1 of Geum urbanum. Taxonomy (NCBI): domain Eukaryota; kingdom Viridiplantae; phylum Streptophyta; class Magnoliopsida; order Rosales; family Rosaceae; genus Geum; species Geum urbanum. The sequence continues at coordinate 41,174,985 of OX326997.1, forward strand.
GAAGCATTTGAGTCATTTGGTGGAGCTTTGGCTAAGGGGACTCTTAGTTATTTCTTTCCTCTTCTTATTTTGAGCATGTATCTAGTCTTTCTTTATATTATTCTTAGTGAGTAGTTGCCTTTTGGAAGGCTAGGGCTTAGCCCTAGCTAATTTCATGTACATACAACTATGTCTTGAGTTATGGATTTAAATTTTGTTTAGTTAACTACATGTTGTGAATGAGTTTGATAGCTTGGGACTTTATTGTGGTACGTTTGCATGTTTGGGTTTGATTCGATGTTTTCATACTCATGTCTTAGACATGACTAAGTTGAGATATGTTTAAGGAAGCTAAAAATGAACCTAAGTGAATTAGTCACTCATCTAAGGAAGATAAGCATGTAAACATGACTTAGGTTGCATTTGAGAATATGGGCTTAAGATTTTGTTTTCATTGGGCTTGAGCATGGATTGAAGCCTTCTGGAAGTCCAAATGATTCGAGGAAATTCGGTCCAGCTTACATTAACTCGAAGGGGCTTTGTAGCTAATCGTTACTTCTTCTAATTCATGTTTTAAAAGGTATGGATTAGGAAAGTGATTAGAACATAATTTCATATCCTCTAATAGGGACTTAGGAATGAAAGTCATTCACATTCGTCATAAATGAACACATATTGAACTCATTAGGCATGTGGTATGATTAGGATATGATTCGTAATTGACTTGCATTCTAGTTTTGGTTTGCTTTATATTTGAATGTTGGACCGGAACACTTCTAGTGCCCTAATGGCCTAGGAAATTCGGTTTACAACCAATGGTGACTCGAAAAGATCACAAATTGGACAATCACGTGTGAATCAGGCTAAACTTATAACTTTGACATTGTTGGCATGTTGAGTTGGCTAGTAGCGACATCTCTAGCCGACCAAACATTTACATTTTGTTTGGCTCTTACTTTATGTTTTCACTTAATTTAGTTAGTAGTAAACATTCAATCAACCTTTTTTAACCACTCATTATAGTCCAACCATCTCTTTCAATGCTAATCATTTAGATGACGAATCTAGATATTAGGTTTTGTCATCTAAGTCATCATTTTAAAACTAAAATCGATCGACCATTCTCTCTATCTCTCTCTCTCTCTCTCTCAATCAATCAATCAATCAAATTGGCCAGTCACCACCATCACCACTAGTAACTTTCAAAAAAGGGCAAAAAGTAATCGCCGAAAGTTATTGGAATCTGCCGAAAAACTGTTGATTTATCCATGGCCAGCCTGACCACCAAGTAAGGCCCAAATATTATGATCTAGGCCCAAGGGAAACCCAAATAATCTTGGATACAAACTCTAGCTGATTTGAATAGGGAGTCACATATTTGAATTTTGAAAGTATTAGGCAAAGTTTGGGCTTTAGCCTAAAAGTCAAGAAATGTGGATCTTAATTTGTAGCCTTTAGATCAAACTTCATGGCCACTCTAGCACATCTAAGGGCTCATAAAACACCTCATTTTCTCATCCTTATCCCATCTTGGTTGAGCTTCTCTTGATACACCATCACAACATGCTTCATTGTACACATTTCTAAGTTTTGATAGTTCTTCTCTCTTTAGTTTTCTCTCTAGCTTCTCTCTAGGGATCTTAGTTGAGTTCTCTATAGAGAAGCTAGATTTCTATTACTCTCTTATTCTCTTCCAACTCGCTGCAAATCCAATAGACCTGGCCTTGCAAGACTTGGTCGAACCTCTTCCACTCCCTCTCAACACCGTCCCTTTCTTCCTCCTTTCATTTTTGTCTCTTAGGGTTTGGTGAGATTTCTAGAGCTCAAAGTGGTGAGAAGTAATCCCTCTTCTCATTTGCCTCTTGGGGTCCTAAAGGCCTTCTTTACCTCCTCTACAAGCTTGAAGACATACTTTGGAGCAAAGAAGGTGGGGGTTGGAGCACAAGAGTAGACTTGAAAAAGCTTGGCGTGCTTTGGGAAGATTCTTGGATTATTTCTTCATCTTATTTACTATATTGATGTATTTATTAATATGCCTTGAATTTGGTTTGTATGCCGGTACCATACGGGGGCCTCACTGTTGGGCCCACCATTCGGGGTATATATATATATACTTTAGGTTATTTAACTTAGTGTGATATTCTGTAATCTGTAATCTGGTTTCCATGAGATAATAAATCTATTCTCCTTCTGCCATGAACGTAGCTAACATTTTGTTAGTGAACCACGTAAATCTGTGTTCTTTCTTCCATTCGTTATAACAAATTGGTATCTAGAGCAAGGTTTGAGATGTTTGGGTTGAATGTGAAGATCAACAAATTCATGGGGAGGAACAGTTTCAGTTTATGGCAGATCAAGATGCAAGCCTTGTTAAAGCAATAAGGGTTGTGGGAACAGTTGATGAAGAAGTCAGGGGATCTCGATTCCGTCGAGATGGCCAGTTTAGAGGAGAAGGCACACTCAACAATTATACTGTGTCTTGCAGATGATATCATCACCGAGATCACAGAGGAGAAAACTGCATCTGGTCTGTGGTTGAAGCTTGAGAGTCTATATATGATGAAGTCTTTAACCAACAAGTTGATTCTAAAGCAACATTTGTTTAGTCTGCGAATGCAAGAAGGTGAACCTCTAAGAGATCACTTAGAAAAGTTGAACACAATTATTTTAGAGTTGCGTATCTCTATCATTATCGTATGAGAATCTTGTGCAATTCTTTATTGTTGGGAGAGATATTGTGACTCAAGAGGAGCTTAGATCATCTCTTCATATAAGAGAGCTGCGTCATAAGGCGACTGGTATAGGTACAGATAATCAGGCTACTGGGTTCGAGAAACTACATCGCAGCAAGTTTCCTAAAGCAATTCACAGAACAAAAGGCACATTTAATTCCATTCATTCTGACTGTTGGGGTCTTTCTCGCGTTCAGTCTTTAGGAGGTCACAGATATTTTGTGTCAATGATTGATGATTTCTCAAGAATGACTTGGGTGATTATGATGAAGCATAAAAGTGACGCTTTTAAAAACTTCAAGCAGTGGAAGGCATTAGTTGAAAATCCAACAGGGAAGAAGATCAAAAGGCTGCGAACTGATAATGGTCTGGAATTCTGTTTGTCTGAGTTTAATGAGTTCTGCAAGAATGAAGGAATTATTAGACATCATACAGTCGGGAACACATAACAGCAAAATGGTTTGCCAGAACGTATGAATCAGACACTTATGGAGAGAGCTCGGTGCATGCTCTCTGATGCTGAACTAGAAAGAAGGTTCTGGGCTAAAGTGGTTAGTACAACATGTTATCTGATAAACCATAGACCTCACACATGTATACATCTCAAAACCCCTTATGAGGTGTAGTCTAATAAGTCTGCTGATTACTCAAATCTAAAAGTTTTTGGTTATACTGTCTACTATCATGTAAGTGAGGGTAAATTAGAACTAAGAGCTAAAAAGAGAGTATTTGTAGGCTATAAAGATGGAGTTAAAGAGTACAGAATCTGGTCTCCATCAGAAAGAAGGGTCATACTTAGTAGAAACATAGTGTTTGATGAAAATTCTATGTTTAACCCTTCTGTGAAGTCTATTGTTGTATCAGAGAATGGTAGTGTTGAGAAACAGGTGGAGTAGTAAGACACTTAAGATGAGAGTGAATCACTGCAAGAAGAACAACATCAACACTTACATTTAGAAACAAAGCCACTAGTAGTTAACTAGCACAGTTTAGCTCTTAATCGACCTAGGAGAGCAAACTTTGGGAAGCCTCCCACAAGGTATGGTTTTGAGGACATGGTGGCTTATGCACTACAGGTTACTGAAGAAGTGGATACTCACACGCCATCCACTTACAGGGAAGCAGTTACATGTACTGAGTCTACCCAATGGCTTGCTATAATGGGAGATGAGATGGAGTCACTTCAAAAGAATCAAACTTGGGAATTGGACAAGCGACCTCAGGAGAGAAAAGTTATCACTAGCAAATGGGTCTTCAAGAAGAAAGAAGGGTTGTCACCTGCTGAGGGTATCAAGTATAAAGCATTGCAAGAAAGTCTCATCAGAAAAAAGGTGTAGACCACAATGAGATTTTCTCGCCAGTGGTCATACATACTTCTATCAAGGTGCTACTAGCCATAGTTGCATATCAGGATCTAGAGCTCGAACAACTAGATGTGAAGACAGCTTTTCTACATGGAGAGTTGGAGGAAGAGATATACATGACTCAGCCAGAAGGTTTCCAAGTTCCTGGAAAAGAAGACTATGTTTGTAGGTTAAAGAAATCTATGTATGCACTAAAACAGTCACTGAAGCAGTGGGACAAGAGGTTTGACAGCTATATGATAGAGATTGGCTACACGAGGAGTCTGTATGATTGTTGTGTCTACTATAACAAGGTAAAAAATGGTTCTTTCATTTATCTGGTCCTCTATGTAGATGATATATTGATAGTTACAGAAAACAAGTCAGATATTCAGAAGATGAAGGGTTTTCTCAATGCTGAGTTTGAGATGAAGGATTTGGGTGCAGCTCGAAAAATTCTGGGAATGGAGACTTACAGGATAGGAGTAAAAATAGGCTCTTCTTATCACAAAAGAATTATATTCAGAAGGTGTTGTCTAGATTTGGCATGTCTACAGCAAAGCCAATAGATACTCCAAGTGATGTAAACATTCATCTGTGTATTGCGTTTGCACCTAAATCTTCTGACGAGAAGGAGTACATGTCTCGAGTTCCCTATGTTAATGCAGTAGGGAGTTTGATGTATGCTATGGTCTACACTAGACCTGATCTTGCACATGTTGTCAGTGTTGTTAGTAGGTTTATGGGTGAGCCTGGCAAGGAGCATTGGCAAGCTGTGAAGAGGATTTTTCGTTACCTTAGAGGTATGTTTGATGTTGGTCTCCTTTATGGAGGTGATACACATCGTTTAGTAACAAGTTATTCAGATTTTGATTATGCTGGAGATATTGACAGTAGAAGATCTATGACTGGTTATGTTTTCACTCTTGGTGGTTCTGTTGTTAGTTAGAAAGCTAATTTGCAGCCTACAATGACTTTGACTACTACAGAAGCAAAGTATATGGCATTGACAGAAGTAGCCAAGGAGGGAAACTGGTTGAAATGACTGGTTGGTGATTTGGGTCTACATCATGATCAGGCTATAGTATATTGTGATAGTCTATGTGCAATCTATTTAGCCAAGGATCCAGTTCATCATGAGAGGACTAAGCACATTGATGTCAGGTATCATTTCTGAGAAGTGAGAAGAGGATTAAGGTGAACAAAGTGAGTACTCCTGGTAATCCAGGTGATATGTTCACCAAGTCAGTTCCACAGAGCAAGTTCCAACATTGTTTGGACTTGTTAAATGTTAAAAGTTGTTAGTTGCCTTTTGGGGGCAACATCTAGGGCAGAGAAGATGGTAGTACATCTGGCACTGTTATGATGCATCTGGTTCTTTGTAAGAGGATTTAAGTCAAGGTGGAGATTTGTTAATATGCCTTAAATCTGGTTTATATGCTGGTAGCATACGGGGGCCTCGCTGTTGGGCCTACCATTCGGGGTATATATATATATATCATTTAGGTTATTTAACCTAGTGTAATATTCTATAATCTGTAATCTGGTTTTCTCAAGATAATAAATATGTTCTCCTTTTGCCGTGGACGTAGCTAACATATCGTTAATGAACCACATAAATCTATGTTCTTTCTTATTTTCGTTACACCAATATTCAAACTTGTGTTTAAGCATGTATAGTGTGTAGTACCTTTAAGGAAAACTGAGGGTTAAACCCAAGCCATTTGATGTAGAATATTATTGTTTGATTTGTGTTTATGAGTATATTTTGCGTGTTCTATGCTATTGGATGAGTTTGTCGTGTGTGTGATGTAATTGTGGAATGTTGTTATACTTGAGCTTAATGATTAGTTTCACCTATGCATGTTTTAGCTTTGGCTAACTTAGGATTTGCGTAAAGGAACTAGGAAACTAAAGGGCTTTCAGTTAAGATTACAATGAACCGAGAGGCTTTATAACTATTGTTGATTCTTTCGACCCATAACCCAAAAGGTGCGAGTTGAGAGGATTCATAGAATCCATTCCCAAGTACTACATAAGAGGCTTGGGAAGGGAAGCCATCCATAATCTTCAAATGTGTTTGCAACCAAACTCATTACGCATGAAATACATAAGAAGTCTAGCACAAAAATTCTAACTCCTAATCTTGGTTTACTTTGTGTTTCATGGATGAACCGAAACCTTCTAGAATCTCAAAAGTCCTAGGAGTTTTGGCCCACAACCAAGCGTTACCCGATAGGGCATGATTTGGACAATGAAAAGATCTGTTCTTATAATTCAAAAGCTATGTTGTATGGACATGGATACGAGGACACGGACACGTGGTGACACGGGACATGGTCAAATCTTAAAAAATAGGACACGGCTAAGACATGATAGTTTAATTAAATTTAAATTTAAATATTTAATAAATATAAAAAAATAATTGAGTAAAATAATCAAAATTATTCACAGATATAAAGATCATGTAACTTAAAAATTCATAAGAAACTTAAAAATCCATATGTCATAAAAAAAATACTAAAAATCCAAACAAGACATAAAGATTATGTAACTTCATGGTGTGATGATAAGTTGCATGAAAGGACCCAACTCTAGTGTATCTAGTAAACTAGATAGTGTATCTAGTAAACTTGAATTAAATCCTAACGATTAACTAAACTCTGAGAAATTGTACGAATATTTTGACATAATTACCCTTGAAAACTGGACAACCCAAAAACCTGCAAGAAAAGAACACTTCTAAACAAAATTCTCATAAACAAATTGTGGACCACGCACCGATTGTTCATTCTGATTTCTCAACAAATAACATAAACAAGAACCAGGAATTTAACTCAGAAATTTAAAAACATATTTATAATATGTTGGTTCTAAATACAAAGAAAAGCAAACTCGACTACTACTCGAGAAACTAAAACTAACATAATACAATTGAAATTCAGAATGACTTCTATGAACATTTGATAATAAGAAAAAGTTTGACAGTGGTCTGGAACCTACTTAATGAAGAGCTGATAGGTGGACTCAAAACCTTCGACAAAACCACGTAAATTCAAGATTTAAACTACAGTCTGGGCGACGGAAACCAAAAAGCTCAAGGAAAGGTATTTAAAAATATAAAACATTAGAGTGAGTGGACCAAACTAACGTAAACTACGAAAACGAGAAAACTATAATTAGACGCATTTCCACTAATATCTGTAAAATAATGTGAGTTCAACTATAATAAACTGAAATATATTAGAGGTGGTCATTCAGGGTGTTTGATCTAACCCAGAACGATTGTATGTATAAAAAATTAGGTGATGGATTCGTCTAAGGTGTTTGTTCTAACTCGAGATAATTTGGGTTGAGCAAGATGTTTGTTCTAACCCGGTCCGACCAGCTATTCAGTGATCAGCCAAATAGCTAGGGCATCGATGCTACAACATAAACCATCACAAAGTAAAACTTCGAATAAATGCTCTGAAAACATATCATAAAGCGTAATGCATAAAAATATGACTCTATATCAACTACGAAAATAAAAGTCCACTCACAAGTCAGCAACTACTGCTGGGGTCCAACGGAATTTCCTTCGCTGCTAGGGTCATGATCTCGATGTCCTATAAATATCAATCATACGATATCTAAATATGCGTAAATCTATAGAAGTCGGTCCTAAAAATAACCCCAGAAGTCCCGCTGATGATTTCTACAAACTGCCTCATCGGAGCACCGCCGTGAACGGCGACAGGTGGTGTGACGACCCGGAACAGAATCAGTAGAGTAATCGGCTTAATTCACGAGTTAGCGCGTAATCGCAGTTTTTCTATATTTGTGTAATTTGCCGGTTTTAATCATGACTTAATTATCGACCGAGAATTTGAGTTGAGTCTCTTCTCGAGAGTTGTGGTACACGTGATTTCGAGTTCGTTGGCAGTTCCGGATGATTATTTCGACGACCGAGGAATATAATATGATTTTTTGAAATTTCGGAATATCGACTAGTTTATCCGTTCGTATTGAGTTTATCCGAATCATTATGGTTATCTGTTTTGGACCGTCGATCGTCCCAATACGCGAGTATAAATATCGGAAATAGTCAAAAAATGTCGAAAATGCACTGTTTGGAAGTTTGACCGGCGTTGACTGAAATTGGAAGCGTTGACCCACGTTGACCGGAGAAGAAAATCTCCACCGCCGCTGACTCACCGGCGACCTTCATTTTCAGGCCACCTCCAGCCTTGTTGTTGGTATATTTCGAATCCTTGTTTGATTTCTAGTTGATTAGAACTTGGAATTGTTGAATTTAGTGCCGGAATGAGGGAGAACGGAGAGGTTGAAGTTTTGGGTTTTCCGGCCGGAATCGGCCTCGTTTGGGGGCGGCGCTCCGGTGACTTTCCGAGGTGGATGTTTGGTGGGTTCTGTTCGGTTTTGAATGGAGATCATTTCACCTTTGGTTTGGAGGGACGAGGTAGCGCGACGGCGTCGAAATCGGTCCAGGAAGTTGTCCGGCCGGTTTGAGGTTTGGAACTTTCGAGCTAATTTCCGGCCACGGTGGTGGCTGGATGGTGGTGACCCCTTTGGGAAAGTTGCTCGACTTGAGGAGGAGAACAGTTTGGGAGCTTGGTCACTGGAAAATCTCTCCGGTTCACGGCGCGCCGTCGCCGGCGGCGGCAGTCAACGGCGGAGCTCCGGCGACCCGTTGACTTTTTAGAATTTGATGACTTTAATGTCATTTTACTCGTTTTATATACTTGTCATCTTTGCATTAGTAGTAAACAACCAACCAATCTTTTGTGATCATTTTCGTTGTGGCCTGGTGGGTCACCATGCATTATCTTTTGTGATTATGAAAACAAAGAGCACAGGGAAAGACATATAAACTGTTAGAGTGAGTGGACGAAAATAAATGTCTTTCGCCGAATAGATAAATATATATGTTTATAAAACATATGCGAGTCTAGATGCAAAAAAATCATATGGTACACGAGGGAGACTCTAACTCCTCACGCATACAGAGCATGCATTGGAAATCCTACGGGGTCACTCATGGATAAATCCGCGCTAGTACAGTTTGAATCACGGGATCCCTGATCCTCTCATGATTCCAGCCAGAAAGGGCATCTGCCCCCCCCCCTCCCCGGTAAAGACCTCGAGTCAGGGTACAGTCCCTCCCGGTAAACATCCTTGGGGATCAGCCGAGATGCTAAGTGTATCAATACAACTACTACTGAGACTGTACTCTGTGTAAACCAAATCATAAAGGTTTCCATGCAAATGCATAAAGCATAATGTAAAAGTATACTCGTAATTAGGGGTGGAATTTGGGCGGTTTGGTTCGGTTTTTGCTAAAAACCATAACCAAACCGAAATATTTTTTTTCGGTTTGGTTCGGTTCGGTTTTTCAATTTTTAAAAGAAAAACCGTGATTATTCGGTTCGATTTGGTTCAGTTTTTTCTTTCAGATTTTTTCGGTTTCTTTCGGTTTTTTACATAATGCATAAAAAATAAATTTTGAATAAATAAGTAAAAAATTGTCTATAAAATTCACAAATACCACTGATCAAAATCACAATTCAAAACTCTGAACCACACCTGAGAAACCAACCATTTCCGGAAACATATAACTCGAATAACAACGAAATCGTCGAAAATCCCATAAATACTCAACTTATCCCTCGACACAAAATCCCCCACCCAAATCAACTCAATAACCTCAAGACTACGCTCGGGATGCGATTACGAGCAAAACGGTATAAAACTTCCCAAAAAGTCAACCTCGCCGGAGCTTTGCCATTGACCGCCGTCGCCGCCGTCGCTGCGGCGTCAACGGTTGTCAAATCCGGTGAAAATTTCTAGATCACATGTACTCCTCAAGCCCAAAAACTTTTCCTTCTACACCAACCTCCAATTCAAAACATACCGGCTGGAATCAAGCTCGAAAATTCAAACCTCCATTAATTCCGGTAATTAACCTATTCCGGCGAGCTTCAAACGGCCTCCAATTCCAAAATTCTTTCACCCAAAAGCATCTATGGGTTGAGGGGAGCAAAACCCCTAACCCCATCGACCCCAAAAGTGGCCGGAAAAGCCCACCCGATTCCGGCAAAAACCCAAAACTTAACCGAATCGGTTCTCCTTCAAAACTCAACAAAATCAACTCAAACCAAGTTCAAAACAATAGGAAATCACAAGAGGAAGCTAACCATACCAAGCTTGAGGTCTGAAGTGGCCGGAATCGGAAGGTCGATCGGTGGTCAACGGCGGTGCAATTCCTCTTCGGTCAATGCGGGTCAAACTTTGTCAACGGTCCAAATTTGGTCAACTCGGCCCAAATGTGACTTTTTGACAATTTTACGACCATTTCGATATTTATACTCACGACTAAAACGATTAACAGTCGAAAACGAATCGAATCCAAACGGATAAACACGATTAAATCCAATGGTCGGAAATATTCATAACATATTGATCGGACATCGGAAAAATCCTCGGAAAACTCCTATGAGCTCGAAATCATAAACTCTACAACTCTCGTGAAGGAACTTATGTCAAATTCTCGCCCGATAATTTAGTCACAAACAAGACCGCCAAATCGATTAATTACGACAAACTACGATTATACGTGAATCTCGCGAATTAAGCTGATTAACTACCATTTCCGGTTTGGGATGTCACATAAGTAAAGTAAGGTTAGGTTAATTTGGTTTTATTAGGTTTATTAATTGATAATTTTTGGTGAATTTGAAGTGATAACTTTATAAAGTGGTGTGATAATTGATATTTTTGGTGAATTTTAAGATAATTGGTGTGTTTTTTAGGTGATTTTTGATGAATTTTTGGCAAATTTTGTGATATTTGGTGTAGTTTTGATATTGAATTGGTTCATTAATTTGATAGGTGAAATTGATTTATCAATTATTTTTTTAAGGTGATCGATGGTCTGAGTTGTGCCGCCTCCAAGGGGAGACGATGGCAATGATAGTAGGAGCGGGCTCGGCGGCCTTACTCCAAATACCGATATCGTTTATTAGCTGATTAATATATTATGAATTTTATATTTAAATATATTATAATTATTTAAATACAAAATTATTTATTTATTATGAATTATTTATTTAAATTAATTTGCATTTAATAAATTAAAGCATTTAATGAATTTTTTATTTAATTTTTTTAACAAAATACAACACTTAGACGACGAAATAGTAGTTTCGTCATCTACGATACAACAACGATGAAATTGTAGTAGTTTCGTCGTCTAAGTAGTTCATTTGTTTTAAACAAAATGCAACACTTACACGACAAAACTTCTACAATTTTGTCATCTAAGTTGAAGCACCTAGACAACAAAAGTGTAGTAGTTTCGTCAACTAGGTGTTTCATTTGTTAAAAAAAATAAAGACTACCAGAAAAACCAACTTAAGCGACGAAACCTTAAAGCCTAAATACCACTTAGATGACGACATAATATTTCGTCACCTAAGTCAAAAATTTACACTTAGACGACGAAATATAAAGCATTGCCTAAGAGAGAGAAAATTTGTCGTCTAAGTCACATTTAGAAGACGAAATAAAAAACGTCGTCTAAGGGAGAGACAATTCGTCTACTAAGATGCACTTAGACGACGAAATCCATAATTCGTCGTCTAAGTAAAACTTAAAACGACGAAAAATTTCTTCATCATAGTAATCGTACTTAGACAACAAAAGGGTTACCAATTCATCGTCTAAGTTCATACCCTAACACAAACCCTAACCTTTAACTTATATACCCTAACCCCTAAGCCCTGACCCAAAACACTTAAACGACAAAATGGGTAACAGTCATCTTCTAGGTGGTACTTAGACGACGAATGTTACCCATTTCGTCGTCTAAGATGAATTTCATTAATTGCCTCCGATCAAAGAACACGACCATGTATACCACCTGAAAATGCATATTTTTTTTCTTCAAAGGCATAGAGTAAACAATTCTTAGATTGTGAGTGTCGATGGTTAGAAAATCGGAGTTACAAAGATTCATATATCAGTGTTTCCGTTTCGTTGAAATTTTTGTTTTATGTTTGACTACGCCGATCAAACACTTAACGTACTTCATATTTACTGAAAATTTGTCCACTTACATATTATGTTATGATGAATATATCCAACAGTTATTTTGTCCAAATTCAATTTCGTTAATAATGATGTGGAGTGTATATAGACATACCAACACTTAAGTTATACAACATTAATAGATACATAACATGTTTTTAGTCTTAAAGTAATTTTTATATCAAATTTCAATTAATTTATATTTAGTTCATAAATTAAGTTTTTACGAAAAGACAAACACCCGTAAGTTTGGAAACGGGTTTACAAATTATTTTTTACGATAATTTTTGTCTTTTAATAATTTTTCGATGATCACTAAATCCATTCGATCAAATCCTAAACTAATCCGAATTATGTTGAATTTTTTTATACAATATTGTATACATGTAATGGTTACATCTGATGGTTGATTTTTGATGATTAAGCAACCACCCAAAATTAATTTTCATATATTTTTAAACAATAATTCACTTAGGCAACAAAAATATATAGTTTCGTCGCCTAAGTACATTTTTTTTTTTTAAAAATCAGTTAAGGTTCGTCGCTTAAATGAAATTTTTTAATTTTAATTTTATTTTAAAAAAAAAAATTCGTATACGCAATGAAATTAGTAGGTTTCGTCGCCTAAGTGTAAAATTTTGGCGGTTTTTTTTGCGCCAAATTTTTTTACCAAAAATTCAAAATCACTTAGGCGACGAAACTAGTTTGTTTCGTCGTCTAAGTTCAAATTTTTGGCAGTAATTTTTTTCCGCCAAATTTTTGTTACAAAAAATTTAAATGACTTAAGCGAAGAAACTTGTTGGTTTTGTCGCCTAAGTGGACGCATATAAAAAAAATCATCCACTATTTTCCAAACTCTCTCTCTCTCTCTCTCTCTCTCAAACTTTACACACCACCACCACCCCAGCACCACCATGACACCACCACCACCACCTCCACGTACAACACCTCGGCACCACCATCACCATCACCACAACCACCACACAAACACCGCCGCCACCACCACCATCATTAAATTATTTATTTATTTCAAATTTTACATTAATTAATAATTAATATTTAATTATGATTTAATTAATTTTCATTTATTTTATTTTTTTTAAAACCACTTAGATGACGAAATAAATAGTATCATTATGTAAGTTGTTTATTTAATTTTTTTTTTAAAAAACAACCACTTAGACGGCGAAAAATATTCGTCGTCTCAGTGGATTATTTATTTATTTATTTTAAAAAAATCGACTCTTAGGCGACGAATATCCTAAAATTTTGTTGTCTAAATGGTTTAACTTAGGCGACGAATTGTTTGTTTCATCGTCTAAATTCTTACTAAAACAACGAAAAGTTTCATCGTTTTTTCATTAATTTTTCATCGTCTTAAATTCTAGACAACAAAACTTATTTCGTTGCCTAAGTTGTTACTTAGATGACAAAACAAAAAAAAAGTTTCATTGCATAATACTTAAGCTACGGTACTTAAGCGACGAAAAAAGTCTTAGGTGACAAAAATGCTTTGCCGCGTAAGTGTGTTTTTCTGGTAGTGAAATGACCTATTTCATCGTTTTAGTTCATCCTATTTCGTCGTCTAAGACCCTAAATGGCGAATTCTTTTTTGTCATCTTTGTGTTCACTAAGACAACGAAACTTTTTTATTTCGTTGTCTAAGTACTTAGACGACGAAATATCTCTGTCATCTAAGTGCATTTTTCTAGTAAGTAAATAAAATAATTTTCCTTATTTCCTATCTTCCAAAATTTGAAGTCAATAGCTAATGTTTCTGAAAAACTCCATAAAAATTACCACGAACTCGTCATGATATGTACTTATTTGTTGAACATTTAAAACAAGAATTTCACTTCCTCAAACTTTCTTCGTAAACACCAAGATTATAAATCAAGTACCACGTTAATCTTCTTAAATATTTTCAGGGTCTCACACAAGCCTCCCAAGAACATGTGAACCCGAAGCATAGACTTGTAGGCGGTTTCTTGGACTACTCCTTTCACTGTAGAAGAGAAAGGGGCAACCTGTTGATCAAGCTCCTCAAGCAGAGAGAGACCGCCCATCATGTTTGGTGGTGAAGTAAACATAGTGCAACTCATAGATCTGGGTAAATTTTGAATCATCATAGTAGGTTTGATGTAAGGTACCCCAAATTTCAGCAGCAGTCTTGAGACAGAGATAGCGGTTACGGATATATGGAGATATGTTATCAATCAACCAACTCTTCACATTCGCATTGTCAGTAGCCTAAGTAATATACTCACGTGTGCCAGCAGTAGGGGTAGCCAAATCATCAGTAAGGAATCCAAACTTGTTACAACTTCCAATGCGCATCTGCATAACAGGAACCCATGTAGAGTAATTAGAATCGGTCAAGAGAACTTTAATAGGAAAAGAGAAGTTTTTTTATGGTAGTGGATAGCAGGTTGTGGAGGAACAATCATATCAGAGTTGGATTTGGATTTTTCCCCCATGACAACAAAATTTAGGTGTAGTGGGTAACAAAAAAATAGGATTTTGTCGGTAGGTCTACATGATTGGCTCTTATGCTAAGTAGAAAAGTATAGGCAAAAGTGTTTAGGGAAGAATGCAATACTTTCATTCACTCTCGAGTTAGGTATATATACAACTTTACAAGACATATTTCTAATAGGAATAGATTATCTACTAAATAATAAATCAATTCTAATCACAAAGGATTCTAATGTATCCACAATTTAATACTCACTACCGCTGGAAACACTATAGCCGACGATTTTTTTTAAATCTATAGCCGACGAGATAAAAATCTTGTCGGCTATAGTGAAAAATGATTTTTTTTATTTTTTTTAATTTTTTTTAAAACTATAGCCGACGAGATAAAAAATCTCGTCGGCTATAGTGGAAAAAATGCTATAGTTTTAAAAAAATGATTTTTTTTTTATTTTTTTAAATTTTTTTTTTAAAAAATGATTTTTTTTTATTTTTTTTATTTTTTTTTAAAAACTATAACCGACGAGATAAAACATCTCGTCGGCTATAGTTTTAAAAAAATGATGTTTTTTATATTTTTTTAATTTTTTTTTAAAAACTCGTCGGCTATAGTATTATAGCCGACGATAATGGGTAAAAACCTCGTTGGCTATACTATTACCGACAAGTTTTAGCCAGCGACTTTAGCCGACGACCCTTAAAAATCATCGACTATAATCTCGTCGGCTATAGTGCGTCGGCTATACTATAGCCAACAATGTTTTTGCCCCTTTTTCGTCGGTTATAGTATAGCCGACGAATTTTTGTTGATTTGTCGTCGGCTATAGTGGAAATTGTCCACTATAGCCGACGACAAAAAATCTCGTCGGTTTTTTTTTTTCATCGGCTATAGTGAAAATGCTGGTAGTGACTTGCCAACATATGATAGACTCAACTGGAATTTTATTGAGCATGTTCTTCATTAGGCTCAATTTTCGGCTACTTTGGTAAAGCAAATTATACATTGCATAACCTCTACTAGCTTCCAAATTTCTCTTAATGGTGAACTAACTGCTAGTTTTAAAGCTCAGAGGGGTATTAGGCAGGGGTGATCCCTTGAGTCCCTATATCTTTGTCCTATGTATGGAAAAACTTTCCCACCTAATACACTATGCTATTGATTATAGGAGTTGGAAAGCAATTAATGCTTCTCAATCTGGTCCCAATGAGTTGTCTAAACCTATTTTGTTCCTTGTCAGGACAAACTGTGGGCTATGAGAAATCAATGGTCTATTGATCTCCCAACACTTGTAAGAAAAAGGGTGCCAGAATCAGTAAAGAGTGTGGCTCTCCTCTCACCAATGACATAGAAAAATATATTGGCATGCCTCTCATTCACTTTAGGGTTAACAAACATACATATAATGATATTTTTGATAGAATACCAAAGTGACTGGCCAGTTGGTGAAACAATGCCTTGACTATGGCATGAAGGCTTATTCTCATCCAATCGGTAGCATATATAGTTTCTGTATATGCTATAGGACTGCCAAATTACCCATTAAGCTCTACGATAGACTAGATAAGCTAAATAGAGACTTCTTGTAGGGAAACTCTGAAAATAAAAAGTTTATGGATTTGGTTAACTGGGATAGTGTGTAAGCCTAAAGTTGTAGAGGGTTAGGTATAAAGAAGACTGCTTCCATGAATCAGGCTATGCTTGCTAAGGGTGGATTGAGACTTTTTAAAAAGGAACAAGGCTGGTGGGCATCAAGTTATGATCAAAAGTACTTAGAGGGTAGACGTTTGAAGGATCCTCAGTATACTCCATTCTCTGATTGTTCTAGTACTTGGCGAGGGGTGTTGCATTTTGCTTAGAAAAGGCCTTGTTTGGAGGGTTGGAGATGGTAGGAACATCAAATTATGTTCTAACACTTGGTTGATCAATTTTGTCTTATTGCCTCATGCTCTTCCTATAGCTCGTATTGATATCGATGCTCTTATTTGTGTTTTTTGGGATGATTTGGGGTTGAACATTGATTTGTTGACTACTTGTCTTCCTCTTGATATTGTTCAGAAAATTCTCAATATGCCTTATGGGTTTGATGGTGCTGGTGGTGATACTTTAGTATGGGAAGCTACTACTAATGGCCAATTTTCTGTAAAATCTACACTTAATTCCCTTTTTGAGTAGACTAACCCACAACAAAAATTATGGGAGCGTTTATGGAAGTTGAAGGTGCCCCCCAAGCGAAAAACATTATTTTGGTCTCTTTTGCATAAGAAGCTCTTGAACAAGGCTCATAGGTCTCATAGACATCTCGCTAATGATCCTACATGTACTATTTATCAGGCTTCGCTTGAGAATCTTGCCCATTTATTTAGAGAATATCCAAGAGTAAGGAAGATTTGGCAGTCTTTGGAAATGCCTCAGATTCTGAGGAGTATTTTCTCTTTAGACTAGAATGCTTGGTTATTGGCTCATATCACTTGTATTTCTGTGGTGCTTGAAAGATTCAGATGGTGTGAGTTCTTTGTTAATGCTTGCTGACAGATTTGGAAATGGAGGAATAGTCTATTTTTGATGTGAATTATGCCTTCTCAGCCTAATCAAATTATAGTTATGACCATGTCTGAATGGCAATCGGTGTAGGGAAAGATTTCTAATGGAGTGACCAAACTTTATGGAGACAAAAACTTACACTGGACTAAACCTTCTCCTAGTGTTGTTAAGTTAAATATTGATGGCTCCAGAGATACCTCATCTAGAAAAATTAGATCAGGTGGAGTCTTTAGGGATGACAAAGGTGATTGGTTTAATGGTTTTCAAGTTAATGTGGGTGTGGGTACTGTTTTGGATGCCAAGTTGTAGGGCTTGTATTATGGTCTCAAGCTTGCTGTTGAAGAATAATTTTTGAAGTTGTGTATTGAGTCTGACTCAGCCCTCCTTGTGAACTTATTCCATGAATGTGACTGTGAAACCCATCTTTGATTGCTAGCTACAAACTACTGTGGGCAAAATTGGATGAAGTTTCTCTACAACATGTGTATAAGGAATGCAACACGGTAGCTGATGCACTTGCTAAAGCTAGTATTTCTTATGATTTTGGCATGTTCTACTTTGATGATGTTCGTTCTTATGCCCAAAGGGGATTCTTTTGGATGATTTAGATATGGTTACCAAAGTTAGAAGAGTTGTGATTAGGCCTTATGATATGGTAGTAGACTGGTTATGTTCTTTTTTCTTGCTGGGATTTTCGCCCCTTATATAACAAAAAATAAATATTAATTATGCTCGGTCCAACAATATAACTATATGAAGGTTTTACGGTATTTAGTTTTTTTTTATATATAAAAGCTTTCTCATTAAGAAGGTCACCAGAAATAGTACATAAGTTCCTATAAAATCCTAATGATCATTTTCGACCACTAAAACCATAAGGAATAAATACTATTCTTTCGAACATTGAGCTCAACATGCATGTCGAGCTCATCCAAGGAAAAACCTAGACATCAAAACGAACTAAACTATCTTAACAAAGTACCAAGGCACGTAATTATGGTGTAGTAAGCTAAGACCTCGAAGAAAAGTTTAGGAAGACCAGAGATGAACTCAACCTACACTACCACAACTTTAGCCATTGCCGGCGATTTTTAAATCGCAGGCAATGTTTTTTATCATTACCGGCGATTTTTTTCCCAAAAATCGCCGGTAATGTTTTTTTTTTTTAACATTGTCGGCGATTTTTCCGGCAAATTGCCGGCAATGTCCCGCCGGTAATTAAAAAAAAAAAAGACATTGCCGGCGACTTACTTTAACTCGCCGGTAATGTCTTTTTTTTTTTTAAACATTACCGGCGACTTACATTTAAGGGGTAAGTCGTCGGAAATGTCTTTTTTTTTTTAATTACCGGCGGGACATTGCCGGCGACTTACATTTAAGTCGCCGGTAATGTTAAAAAAAAAAAAAAAAGACATTGCCGGCGATTTTTCCAGCAAAAATCGCCGGTAATGTTAAAAAACATTGCCGGCGATTTTTAGGTTAAAATGTGGTAGTGCTAGTCCTAAGAGACTAGGCATCATGTTTCTTCTTCCTCGAAGAAGAAGCCTTGTCATCAGAACCTTTGACAGGATATGTCAGATGAAGCAATGCCCCAATCTTGTTCACTACCTTCGCCTTCCTAGGAACCTTATCCCGAGCTCCAAAAGGCCGCCCTAATTTCTTTTCTTCCTTAATAGGAGCATCCTTTTGCTGAACCAGGACACCATCTGGTGTTTTCACCAGACCCGGAGATGCAACGCTAAACTGATTAGGACAAGAAGGAATCCTGGTCCACTTTCCTTGAGGAGGAGATGCCACCACCCTTGCCTAAGAATTATTATCCTTCATTTTTTCAGGGGAAACCGAAAGTAATTCATCACGTACTCTCTTCCCCAGAACTTCCACTGCATCCTCATCTACATCCTCTTGCTCTAAGTTTGTCCTAGAAGTCGTATCCGACCTGTCTGATCGAATCACCATTGGACCACTGCGGATCTTCTTGTTGGCCAATCTCTGCATATCTTCCACAGTAGTCCAATCCCTAATTGGAAGTGAGTTCCTGCAAAATACAAAGTCTTGATGATCCTTCCCGAGCCCTAAAGCCTCTGCAAAATCAAATTGAAGAGAGATTCGAGCTTTTAGAGGTTTCGAGTTCACAGTAAGAGCCAAAGTGAATGGACCTTCACTCATTACTAGAAAAACGACCTTAGGCGATGAAGCATTTTCGTCGCCTAACAATCGCCGCCTAAGTACTTAGATGATGAAATTTTTGTTTTTCATCTTTTAAATGAACATCGTCATCTAGGTTATTGGACCATGAAAAATTATTGGAAAAAATATAAATTTTTTGTCGTTTTAGTGAGAACTTAGACGATGAAATTTTACTGTTACCACTTAGACAAGGAAATTTTAGGATTTTTGTCACCTAAGTGTCTAATATTTTAAAAAAATAAATAATCCACTTAGACGACAAAGGTTTTTCGTCATCTACGTGGTAAATTTTAATTAAAAAATTAAAAATAAATAAACAAACAACTTAGGAGACGAAATTAATAGTTTCATTGTCTAAGTGGTTTTTTTTTAAAATAAAATAATTAAATCATAATTAATTAAATGTTAATTATTAATGCAAAAATTGTAATATAATTAGGAGATAATTTAATGATGGTGGTCGTGGTGATGACGGCGTTTGTGTGGTGGTGGTGGTGATGGTGATGGTGGTACTGAGGTAGTGGTGGTCGTGCCATGGTGCTGGTGATGGTGATGGTGATGGGGTGGTGTGTATGGTTTGAGAGATAGAGAGAGAGAGATTTTAAGAGATCGAGAGATTGTGAAGCATATGGGATGAAATTTTTTTTGTAGGCGATCATTTAGGCGAACAAACCAACATGTTTTGTCGCCTAAGTGATTTAAATTTTTAGTAAACAAATTTAGTGGAAAAAATTACTGTAAAAAATTTGAACTTAGGCGATGAAACTTCTTGGTTTCATCACCTAAGTGATTTTGAATTTTTGGCATGACATTTGGTGGAAAAAAAACTGCCAAAATTTTAGATTTAGGCGACGAAAATGTATAGTTTTGTAGCCTAAGTGAATTTTATAAAATAAATTAATTAAAAATAAATTAATTTTTTTAAAAAAAATTCACTTAGCCGACAAACCAGTATATTTTTTCCGCCTAAGTGAATTTTTTAATTTATTTTAAAAAAATAAAATTAATTTCACATAGGCGAAAACTAAGTGAAATATGTTTTAAAAATATATGAAAATTAATTTTTTGGTAATTTCTTAAAAATCATCAAAAATCAACCGTCAGATGAAACCATTATATATATATAATATTGTAGAAATTTTTTTAACCCAATTTGGGCTAGTTTAGATTGCGATTGAATGAATTTATTGATTATCGAAAAATAGTTAAAAGACGGAAACGATCGTAAAAACTAATTCGTAAACCTTTCCGAATATACAGGTGTTTGTCTTGTCGTAAAGACTTAATTAATCAACTAAATATAAATTAATTGAAATTTGACGTAAAATTTTTATTTAAAACTAAAAACTTGTTATATATCTACTAGTGTTGTATAACATAAGTATTCGTATGTCTATATTTACTCCACATCAACATTAACGAAATTGAATTTGGTCAAAACAACTGTTTGATATATTCATCATAACATAATACACCATAAAATCAAAATTTTCAATGAAATAGAAACGTTGATATACGAATATTCGTAACTCCAATTTTCAAACCGTGGACACTTACAGTCCAATAATTGTTTACTCTATGCCCTCGCCGAAAAAAACATGCATTTTCAGATTGTATACATGGTCGTGCTCTTTGATCGGAGGCAATGAAATTCAATCTTACACGACGAAATTGGTTGAATTTTGTCATCTAAGTACTATTTAGACGACGAAACACGAGTTTCGTCGCCTAAGACTTTCCAAGTTTATGAGAAAGAGTTTAAGGCTTAGGGTTTAGGGTTAGGGTTTAGGATTATGGTATGTTCTCAGACGACGAAATGAATTTTTTTCTTCGTCTAAGTGCAAACTGAAAGCACCCAACCCCGATTTAGTTTCCTAAACTGGAATCAAACCCCTTTTGAAAACACGAACTAACAAAAACCACAAAAATTTTGGCAGAATAACGCTACTAACGCGGAATTGCCTTTACCTGCACCCGGAAAATAACACTTCATCCTATGCCACAAAAGCCAAACCGTGGGCACCAATCCCATCTGGATTTCTCAATATCATATCAATAACATAAAGCAGTAAACATAACTGTACTTTATAGAAAATCCGGGGAAAATCACATAAAAAACATGTATCAGTAACGTATCAGAGCGACCTCAAGTGTATATATACAAAATATACAACAGTAGGCAAAACAAGAAACCTACTGGAAAAGAAAGGTAGCTCGAACAACTAGCCTCCGACCACGACGTGAGACACCAGAATCTGAACTGCAAACTGGGCACCGAAACCGAAAAGCCCAGGGGAAAGACATGAAAACCGTTAGAGTGAGTGGACGAAAATCAATGTCTTTCGTCGAATAATATATATTATAAAAACATATGCGAGTCAAAATGAATGAGTATGATATAGTACGCGAGGTAAACCCAAACTCCTCCAGCGTACAGAGCACGCATAGAAAAAATCCCACGGGGTCACTCATGGACACATCCGTGCTAGTACAGTCCGAATCACGGGATCCCAGACCTACATGTGATTCAAGCCAGAAAGGCCTCAGGTCAGGGTATCTGTTCCCACCCGGAAATACATCGGCACAAGGAACAGAAATCTGTACCCACCCGGAAATACATCGGCACAAGCTACAGTTCCCCCTTGGTAGACATCCTCGGGGATCAGTCGGGATGCAAGTGTATCGATACAACCACATATACTAAGACTGTACTCTGTGTAAATCAAATCATAAATAGTTTCATGCATACGTATAAAGCATAATGTAAATGCATAATCGTAAAGCACATGCTCGTATAAGTCATAATCACAAACGTATGTTCATGCTCATAAAATGTAATATAAAGACTCGCAATCGATCAGCGAAAAGAAAGGTCCACTCACAAATGAGCAAAGCGCGCACTCGCGCTAATCACGTGGTCTGGCGGAAGATCCCTCGCCCGAAGCACGATCTCGATCCCCTGAATAATCATAAAATATAACTGATCAAAATCATAGCTCACAACACTGTAGCCCATCTCGGAAACCAATCGTTCCCGGAAATGTATAACTGATACAAAAATAATCAACGAAATTCCCGAAATCTCCACTCAGAACCCTCGACTGAAAATCCAGTACCCAAATCAACTCGAAAACCTCAAAGTGACGATCGGGGCGCGAATACGAGCAAAACGACATATAACTCGACACATTTCCAAAAAAATCAACGGTCGTCGGAGCTCCGCGGTTGACCACCAAGCTATACTGAAGCGCAATTTCGTGCCCATGGCTCGCTGCAATGCCTGCCAGAACTCGGAAGTAAAGTGACTGTCTTGGTCAGAAACAATAGATACATGCACACCGTGCAGTCGAACGATCTCCGATAAATACAGATTTGCCAACTTGCTCACTAAAATCTTCCCCGGAACTGCGAGAAAATGAGCGGATTTCGTCAGTCGATCGTCAGTCGATCCACAATAACCCATATACCAGTATTACCTGTCGAAGTACGCGGCAACTGATAAACGAAATCCATGGTAATGTGCTCCCACTTCCAAACCGGAATCTCCAGTGGCTGCAACTTTCCCACAGGCTTCTGCCTCTCCGCTTTAACCTGCTGACAAATCAAACATCGGCTCACATATGCGGCAATCTCCCGCTTCATATTGCGCCACCAGTAATACGCTCGAAGTGTACCACTAGGATGCATCACATACGCCGAACAATGAGCCTCGTCTAAAATCTCCTTCTTCAGACTCTCGTCTCTAGACACGCACAATCTACCTCTAAACAGCAACGTACCATCATCACTCAACCGAAACTTTATTGGCACGCCATTCCGTATCATTGTCTTCTTATCCAACATGTAGGAATCTGAATCCTGAGCTTCTCGAACCTGATCAACCAACACGGGTCGAACTTGAAAACTAGCTAGCAAAGCTCCCTCATCGTCCCACTCAAACTCGGCTCCTGTGGCCCGAAGCTCGGCTAACATAGATACTCTGGCCACACACACATGAAACAACGAAGCTCCGGATTTCTGACTGAGTGCATCGGCAACGACATTAGCCTTTCCTGGATGGTACTCGAAAGTGCAATCATAGTTGTTGATCAACTCCATCCACTTGCGCTGCCTCATATTCAAGTCTGGTTGTGTCTGCAAGTAGGTGAGAGTCTTGTGATCGGTGTAAATCTTGCACTGAGCTCCGTACAGGTAATGTCTCCAACTTTTCAACGCTAAGACAATAGCGGCCAACTCTAAATCATGCTAGGATAGTTGACTTCATGTGGTTTCAGCTTCCTGGAACCATAGGCCATAACTCTGCCATGCTGCATCAGCACACAACCAAGTCCCAACTTCGATGCGTCGTTGTAAACCACGAACTCACCGCTGTCGTCAGGTAAAGTCATAACTGGTGCAGTAGTCAACTTTTCCTTTAAGAGCAAGTAACTCTCCTCACAAGTATCGGACCACTCAAACTTGACGCCTTTCTTCGTCAATCTGGTCAGTGGCGTGGCAATCCGAGAAAAATCCTGTACAAAGCGCCGATAGTAGCCTGCCAAACCCAAGAAACTCCTTATCTCTGGTACGATGGTAGTTCTACTCTTGTCAGGATCTACGCTGACTCCCTCAGCCGATATCACGTGCCCCAGAAACTTCACATTGTCCAACCAAAACTCGCACTTGCTGAACTTGCAAACAGCTGGTTGTCCCGCAAAGTCCGCAAAACTGCTCGCAAATGCTTCTTGTGCTGGCCCACACTCCTGGAATAGATCAAGATATCGTCGATAAACACGATCAAGAACTTGTCCAGAAACCGTCTGAACACCCGATTCATCAAATCCATAAAAGCTGCATGGGCGTTGGTCAACCCAAACGACATAACCAAAAACTCATAATGCCCATACCGCGATCTGAAAGCTGTCCTGGCCACATCCGACTCTAAGATCCTCAATTGATAATAACAGGATCTGAGATCAATCTTCGAAAATACTGAAGCTCCCTTGAGTTGATCAAACAAATCATCAATCCGTGGCAGCGGATACTTGTTCTTCACGGTGAGCTGATTCAGCTTCCAGCAATCGATGCACAATCGCATTGATCCATCCTTCTTTCGCACAAACAAAACTGGGTCACCCCATGGCGATACACTGGGTCGTTTGAAACCCTTCTCCAGCAACTCCTGAAGTCGAATTTGTAGCTCTTTCAACTCCACTGGCGCCATACGATACGGTGCCTGAGATATGGGTCCACTGCCCGGTAACAGCTCAATGGTGAAATCGATCTCCCGGTAACTGGAGGTATACCCGGTAACTCCTCTGCAAAAACATCTGGAAACTCGAAGACAACATCTGGAGGTATACCAAGCTAAAAGGACCCAACCCCAATTTAGTTTCCTAAACCGAAATCAAACCCCTTCTAAAAACACGAACCAACAAAAACCACAAAAATTTCGGTAGAGTAACGTTACTAACGCGGAATTGCCTTTACCTGCACCCGAAAAATAACACTTCATCCTATGCCACAAAAGCCAAACCGTGGGCACCAATCCCATCCGGATTTCTCAATATCATATCAATAACATAAAGCAGTAAACATAACTGTACTTTATAGAAAATCCGGGGAAAATCACATAAAAAACATGTATCAGTAACGTATCAGAGCGACCTCAAGTGTATATATGTAAAATATACAACAGTAGGCAAAACAAGAAACCTACTGAAAAAGAAAGGTAGCTCGAACAACTAGCCTCCGACCACGACATGAGACACCAGAATCTGAACTGCAAACTGGGCACCGAAACCAAAAAGCCCAGGGGAAAGACATGAAAACCGTTAGAGTGAGTGGACGAAAATCAATGTCTTTCGTCGAATAATATATATTATAAAAACATATGCGAGTCAAAATGAATGAATATGATATAGTACGTGAGGTAAACCCAAGCTCCTCCAGCGTATAGAGCGTGCATAGAAAAAATCCCACGAGGTCACTCATGGACACATCCGTGCTAGTACAGTCCGAATCACGGGATCCCAGACCTACACGTGATTCAAGCCAGAAAGGCCTCAGGTCAGGGTATCTGTTCCCACCCGGAAATACATCGGCACAAGGTACAGTTCCCCCTTGGTAGACATCCTCGGGGATCAGCCGGGATGCAAGTGTATCGATACAACCACATATACTAAGACTGTACTCTGTGTAAATCAAATCATAAATAGTTTCATGCATACGTATAAAGCATAATGTAAATGCATAATCGTAAAGCACATGCTCGTATAAGTCATAATCACAAACGTATGCTCATGCTCATAAAATGTAATATAAAGACTCGTAATCGATCAGTGAAAAGAAAGGTCCACTCACAGATGAGCAAAGCGCGCACTCACGCTAATCACGTGGTCCGGCGGAAGATCCCTCGCCCGAAGCACGATCTCGATCCCCTGAATAATCATAAAATATAACTGATCAAAATCATATCTCACAACATTGTAGCCCACCTCGGAAACCAACCGTTCTCGGAAACGTATAACTGATACAAAAATAATCAACGAAATTCCCGAAATCCCCACTCAAAACCCTCGACTGAAAATTCGGTACCCAAATCAACTCGAAAACCTCCAGGCGACGATCGGGGCGCGAATACAAGCAAAACGACATATAACTCGACACATTTCCAAAAAAATCAACGGTCGCCGGAGCTCCGCCATTAACCACCACCGCTGGCGGCGGCGCCGTTAACCGGAGAGATTTTTCGACAGCCAAGCTCCCACAAGGTTCTCCTCCTCAAGCCAAGCAACTTTCCCAACTGAGGCTAAGACCAATTCCGGCGAGGTTGGCCGGAAAACAGCTCGAAACTTCAAGAATCACATCCGGCCGGAAAACTTCCCGACTCGATTTCGGCGCCGTCGCGCCACCTCAACCCTCCAAACTAAAGGGGAAATGATCACCATCCAAAACCCAACAAAACCCACCAAGAATCCACGCCGGAAAGTCGCTAGAGCTCCGCCCCCAAGCAAGGCCGATTCCGGCGAAATTCTAAGAACTTTAACTCCTCCGTTCTCTCTCATTCCGGCATCAAATCCAATAATTCCAAGTTCTAATCAACAGCAAATCAAGCAAGGATTCGAAATATACCAATATCTCAGCCGGAGGTGGCCGGAATCACGAGGTCCGACGGCAGCAGCATGTTCCACGTGGTGGAGAACCGGTCAACGGAAAAGTCAACGGTCCAAGCTCAGTCAACGCCGGTCAAACTTCCCGAACAGTGTTTTCGATAATTTTTTGACTATTTTCGATATTTATACTTGCGGCTCGGGATGATCAACGATCCAAGACGGATAACCATCACGATTCGAATAAACTCGATACGAACAGATATACTCGACGAGATTCCGCAACTTCAAATATTCATATTATATTTCTCGATCGTCGAAATAATCATTTGGAACCGCCCATGATCTCGAAATCACGTGTACAACAACTCTTGAGAAGAGACTCAACTCAAATTCTCAGCCGATAATTAAGTCGTAATCAAAACCAGTAAATTAATCAATTATCGGAAACCTGTGATTACGCGCTAACTCGTGAATTAAGCCAATTACACTACTGATTCTGTTCCGAGTCGTCACACAAACTTAGACGACGACACTTAAACAAAGAAATTCTTTTTTCGTCGTCTGAGTAAGTCTTCTAAGACGACGATGATATATTTATCGTCTAAGATATAATTCTTAGGCAACGAATTTTGTTTCTTTTCGACTAAGTAAGATCTTAGACGACGAAAATAAATGTTTCGTCATCTAAGATCTTACTTCGGCGACGAAAATTAGTTTCGTCGCCTAAAGTCAGCCTAGCCAACCAAATTTTCTCTTGGCCGACGAATTTTTTTTTCCCCCACTTAGACGACGAAACTATTAAGGTTTCGTCATCTAAGTGTGATTTTCAGGTAGTGACCATTTGATGTCCCTGCAGATCTATTAGCCTCACTACAAACCACCAAATTAGGAAGAGACCTCTTCTCCACACAATCCGCCGTCAGATGCCACAATAAACCACAGGTCATGCACCTGCCCCTCAAGTTCTCATAAAAGAAACAAATGTTTTCTGTTATACTAGGAGAAATATTCATAACCTTTTCGAGGATAATAGGAGCATCAAGGCGGTGGGAGATCAGAACCCTAATCTTCCCACGTTGGAGGGCTATTGTATCATAGTCCTGCATCATTCTGGCCACTGAAACAAGCCAACCTAGGTTCTCTTTTACAAAAAACATAGGTGGCACGTTGGTGATGTGCACCCAATAGAAAATGGAGTTGAAAGCAAACCTTGATAAACCCCCTGCATTGTCGAAATCCTCAATCACCAGATGGGCTTTACAGTAATATCACATACCACCCTTGAGGATCCTCTTCTTATCATGGATCAAATCAAATGTGAGAACCAACAGCTTGCATTGTTCATCCACTTTAAAACCCTTCTCAAGGTTCCAAATACGTCCGAATTGAGAGCAAAACTCGCGTAGATCAACTGACTTGGGTACCAGGGACTTCCCAAGAAGAAAGAATTGAGAGTTGCGTTGTACGACGCCATTAGATTTGCTGACATCCACCGGAACAATGCCGAGTGCGAGTGAAAAGGAGAAAGAAGCTGTGACAGATGCGATCGACTTTTGGAGATTGGAGCGATTCATGGTGGAGGAGGGATCGGTTTCTACATGAGAAGTCTTGAGGGCGGCTGGTTTTCTCTACGTAAGAGAAGCTAGGGTTTTTATGGTATTACAGTATTTAGTTATTGTTAAATATTGTGCAATGACTAGTATATATTTCTCTGATAGTAAAAAATGTTTATTGTATTTTGCTATTTTCTTGGTTGTACTAGTTCAGTCACTTCAGTGACTTGAGTCGAGAAATTTCATTGGGTGAGTGCGTGGAGAGCAACCCCAATCCATAAAATATAGAAGACTCATCATCTCATCTCTGAGACTTCCCGAGTGACTTGTTGCTTCCTTTTGCTCTCTCTCTCTCTCTCTCTCTCTCTCTCTCTCTCTCTCTTCTCTCTCTCTCTCTCTCTCCGAGTTCTTCAGAAAATGAAGCGCAGGGTGTTGATGCTGTGCGGGGACTTCATGGAAGACCAGGAGGCCATGGTCCCATTTCAAGCATTGCAGGCTTATGGACTCGCCGTCGATGCCGTCTGTCCCGGAAAAAAAGCCGGCGATATCTGCCGCACTTCCATTCATCAACTCTCTCCTACTCACCAGGTTCCTCTTCCTTTTCATGAATCCAATAATAAATTGATTTGATAGGACCTGGAAAATAAGCATCGATCGTGCGTGCTTTGAAATATCAATTCAGCCAATACATGCTTGCTTAAGATTTTCGATGAGGTGGATGAAGTGATCCCATCCATCTTTAGTAGACATACACAAGTGACGTGTTATTGTATGAATTAGTATATGCCTCAGAGTCATCAGACTGGGAGAATACTTCCTTCTTCTTTTTTTGATCGAAAAATACTTCCTTTTCAAATGAGTAAAAACTCGGAGTCTGTAACACTCTTCTTGTGTACTTAGTATCTGTGCATAGTTATATAAGTTCAAACCCACACGTAGAAATGATGATCAAAGGTAGTTGGAATAGCTGGTGTCTTACAACAATTGTATCACAGCTCACCTGGTCTTTAAGATAAAGAACTGCCGACTTTTTTTCATTCTCCAACTCTCTCTTGTCATCTGCCTAACTGTTGCACAGTCCTCATTTTCCTGTCAGTGTTAAGCTATCTGATCCACTGATGTTCTTTTCTCTTGTTTGATCCAAGTCTTATAGGGTTCGATTAAATTTCTGTGACAGATTTTTCAACTGTACATGCTAGCTGACTGTTTCCTTGTATTAATACTTTGTTGGTATAGAAAGAAATATAAAAAAATCAAAATCAAAAATTGAAGCCTGTGGGAGAGAGTTAAGTTTTGGGCATCTCTTTGGGCACAATTGACTGGTTTGGACTGCTGTATACTTACAATAATATGCTATGATTGCTATCTGTGGCTTATGGTTTTGAATTTCTTTTGTATAACAATTGAGTTCTATGCAGTTTCAAAAGCTAACTTCCGGTTTTGGTGTTGAACATATATAGTTAAATCAGATTGACTGCTATTAAACTATTTTATAAATCACCACCTATCTTGTTATGAGATCTTGGCATCTGGCTAATATTCTAGAAACATGATTTCAAAACTACATATATATTTCTAAGGAACCTAACCTATATACAGATTCTGGTTATTCCATTTAAGGTATATAACAGATTTTCCTACAGATTAAGTACCAATATATAACCACTATCTTTGTTGTAGTGGCCACCTGATATTACTCCCAAAGAGGAGGTCAGGGGTTCGAATCACCACAAAACTGATTTCCGGTTCGTTTTAAAGAAATAAACATTAAAAAAATAAAAATAAAAAGTACGAAGATATATTATAATGTGATATTATTGTTCTTGTATGTGTATTTTTTATTTTTTTTTGCCAAACTTAAGCTACTTTTATGTGTTAAACTACTACATTTTATAGCTCTTGGCCTTGCAACTTAGAGTTCAACTGTTCAAGTAGTTTTATTTCAAAGTTTTACTTGACATTGTAAAATATAATTTTCACATTCGTTGAGAAGGCAATCTTGTTAGTTTGATTATTCCATGTTTTTCCAAGAACAAACAAAAATAATTATCTCAAAAATGTATGACGTTATTGTTAACGCAATGCCTAGTTCAGTAATTTGTCATAGTTGCTGTGTTCATGTGAACAGGGACATAAAATGCCAATGCTTACAGTTCTTAGATATGGGATATGTTGCGTATGCAATTTGAGAATATCTAGACCGGAAATAAGTATTTTGAAGCCTATGCGATAGCATCCTTTCTATGTCTAATTTGTCCTTTGTTGTTTGCATCAGTCGATAGATGTCTACTTATGATTTTTATTTACAGAGGATCAATAAATATTATTAAGGAGTTTAGCCAATGGTTGTTCTTTAGTTCTAGTCGGCTATATCCTCATGCATAGGCATGTGATTTGACAAATTTCAGTAGGACAAATTATAGAGGTACGCTTATAATCTGTATTTCACCTGATCACTACGCAATCAGGTAATTTGTGCTCTAGCATACTTAAATTTAAAAGGGTGGGAGTAACTTAGCAAAAACTAATCATTTTTATCTCAGTCCTCCAGCAGAAATCCAGAGGATGACCACAAATTCTCTGGTCACCAGGTGTACAGGACCGTGTTTATGCATGAATGATGTTGTATGATTGTTTGATAGGAGATCGAAGTTGAATTGGTCAAAGTCAAATGAGAAGATTGATCCTTGCATGTGTTACTAATAAGTGGAACTAACTCTAGTTTGTCAGGAAAGCTACATGGCAAAAGTAAAGCAGGAATGGGTACAACTATCAGGAGTTTATGGGATAGTCTTTACAGTGTTTTCTCACGCGTTATGAGATCTATGGCCAACCTGTAATGGGACTTTGGAGGAAATAATTTGGCAGAATGGTTGGGTGCATCTATTGCAATATGCTGACCCAAGATTTTATTCAGTTCTTGGGTCTAAGCCACAGTAAATGATGTATTCAAAGCTTCATGAATTCTGCAGTGATGTAGTGGGCGTATATCTAAATGTACATGGGTATAAGAACTATAACTTAAATTGAATCACTTGGTTGATGCAGAGAGTGCTCAATGGCTTTGTGAAAGGGTAGCTACCTATCTCATGTATTCTCTAGGCCACTTTTTATCAGTTTACTCTCATCCGTCGAATCTAGTATGTCCACCTGGGTATGCCTCTTCCAAGGGCTTCAACCTCACCTCGAAAGTTTCCACATGTCTGGATGCACTGAGATCACAAAGTTAGGCTTGTAATAGTCCTCATTGGGTTTCTTTTCTGTGTCCAAGAAGCTAAGGGTTTTCCATGCCTAAAGTCTAGGTGTAGAGACTGTTTTTACTTGTGATGGCAGTGCCTAAAATCAAGGTACAGGGATAAGGCAGGTTTCCTCTCTCTCTCTCCCTATGTTTTGAGATGTTAATTACCCTTGGTACCTGGTCCATCTTTATTTGACTGCAGTTTTACTGTTCGATTGGGTGTGGTGTCTGTATATGCACCATGGTATGGTGTAGCTCAAAAAAAATCCCATTATTTTGTAGGGGTGTATCCTTATTTTGTTCTTGTTTGATACATGCTGCCACCACTCTCATTGTCCTCCCGTTTGTTCTTGAGTCTACCCACAACTTCTGAGGTGGTATATAGGGCCAGACCCACACAAGGGGGAGTTTCTCTGATACATATATCATTTTTGGTCCACTCCAAAGGTGGATAGAGAAATAAAAAAATTCCTCCTGTTACATCCTAGCAAGTCTGTAACACAAATAGAGTTACATTTGGGAATCAAAGCCTCTCAGCCATGTGATGTGTGGATCCCAGTATATGCAGTCTCGTTTGCGGTGGGGCTGACAATAATAGAGGCAGTGGCAGTAGCATACAGTATTGTAATGCCTATAGAATCTCATTTCACCTGGATTGAGTGTATGGGAGTTGCATGTACAATTGGGAATCCCCTTAGATCGGTTCCTTGAATGGGTAACGCACGTGTATGTGCTGAGGGATGACAGTCCGGTTTCCACCAGGTTTTTGTCCAGGTCATACAGCTTCTTCAGCACCTACTTTCTCTTTGTTGTGATACCCAGGCTGCTCATGAGCGGAAATGAACTTATGGACAAAGCACAAGATCATGCCCAAGTGAAATAATTGTGCTATTATGAAAACAATTAGATCTAATGTTAGATGGTTTTTATTGTTTTGTTGTCTAGTAACTAAGAGTGCACTCAACTCGATCCCAAGGTCTACAAAACAGAGATTTACAACCATAGAATATAAGCTCCATCTCTACTTGACAATCACTAATAATTGGCCTACTAGGTTTTTCATGGATGATCTGTCTTTGTACTTATCATATAATTTCGAATCTTGAAGGCAATATTTATCTCCCCATTCCTCTTGTTTTACTCTGTTTCTTTTTCTTATGAGTATTCCTTTTGTTGCAGACATATTCTGAATCACGTGGTCATAACTTTACACTGAATGCAACATTCAATGACGTTGAAGCTGACAATTATGATGGATTAATAATCCCAGGAGGGAGGGCTCCTGAATATCTTGCTATTGATGCATCAGTTGCAGATTTGGTGAAAAAATTTACGGACTCCACAAAGGCAATTTCAGCTATTTGCCATGGGCAATTGGTCCTCGCAGCTGCTGGCTCGGTTAAAGGTCGAAAGTGCACAGCATATCCTTCTCTGGGACCTGTACTTGTTGCTGCAGGTGCTCACTGGGTGGAACCAGAGACCATGGCAGCGTGCGTCGTTGATGGTAACCTAATCACAGGGGCTACATATGAATGCCATCCCGAGTTCATTAGGGCTTTTGTGAAGGCCCTGGGAGGCAACATAACTGATTCAGATAGAAGAATCCTGTTTCTCTGTGGAGTAAGTTTTAGTTTCCTCATTTAGATTTATTCATTTTGTAGTGCATTGAAAAACTTATCATCACACTCAAGTTAAAACAAAAAACTTATGCTCCAAACTGCTGTAGAACCCATCTGAAGCAAATATGAATATGGTGGTCTAGAAGTCCCCTTTGTTTACTGTTGACTACTGTGCATATAGGCCATCCACATACATGCATAATTTGGCATACAAATCGCTTCAACAAAGAGAGTTAATTAGATGTAGCTTAGAGATATTCTATCAAAGAGGGAGGGGAGGAAGCCAGATTGACCTTATCAGATGCATCATGAATCTCATGTTGTTGGATTTCTGCGACTAGTTCTATTGTATGCCACATCAATATATTGGTGGAATGGTAAGCTTATTTGGTCACTTGTCACACTCGAACACGTATATATGTGTTATCAGTTTGAGTTTGTTGCATGTCAAGTTGATTTTGACTAGGAAATGTGACGCAATCAAAGTCATTAAAATACGTTGGAGAAGAATCGTAAAAACTAATGACAAATAGTTCAGTTTCTTTATTGTGCTGATTTAGCATCCCCCTCTATGACTTTAGCTACTTTTGGTTAAATTTTCGGTCATTTATGTAGTTGTCTGTTGGTCAATGTTACTCTTAAAATAATTAAGCAAAGCCGCACACTGTTAATATAACTTGTGGTGTGCCATGGTATAGTAATACGATTACTATCATTGTTTATTTTATATTTTATTTTTTGTTTGGCTGTTTCTGTTCACTTCCCAGCCTATCTTGTTTTGGCTTGTCCAATATTGATATTGCTTAGAACATCTTAATGATGCAATACTAATTAGGATGACAAGAAAGAACATTGCATGGAAATGAATCGGTACAAAATAATTCGGACCCCATAAATTGCTCTATCATATTTTCAAATTATTGGTAGGGTGTGTAAGATCCTAGATTTGAACTGCTACTTTAGTTGCCTTCTAGAGGCGGTCCTAGATTCAAACTGCTACTTTAGTTGCCTTCTAGAGGCGGCTCTTGTATGTTACTTGTTCTCGTTGTCCTTATTTGGCGATATGCATATGTGCATAGGCTTTTCATATTGGCTATTGTTTTTAAAACTTCTATATATATTGTGGGTTTACTGTTGAGCGTGCTGATCACTACTGGCATTTTCAATTTTAACGCTCGATTTGCTCTAACCTTAAACCTGTCTCTTTAACACACAGACATGAACAATGTAGATGCTAAGAGCTGATCATATATCCAATTGTAGCCTGTTGTTGTTCCATTCTTTGTCTCCAACCATGTAAATTGGTTTATGGTTCTCTGTTCATAATATCGTACATCAAAATATTGTGCTACCTTTATTTTGAATCAAATTAGTGCTTGTTCAACAAAATCAAGAATGGCTATCCTTTCCAAAACATAATTGAGCAACTCCATAGTAAGGTAAAGGGGGTATATGAATTACTGCTTGTCTTCATATGATCTACCAGCAAGTCTTAGATGTCTCAAAGTTACTAACTTGCAAATTCAATCGCCCGTGTTTGTAGGATTTCATGGAAGATTATGAGATAGCTGTGCCTTTTCAGTCGCTTCAAGCTCTAGGGTGCCATGTCGATGGTGCTTGCCCCAAGAAGAAAGCTGGTGATATCTGCGCAACTGCTGTCCATGATTTTGAAGGTGATCAAACCTACAGTGAGAAGCCAGGACATAATTTCACTTTAACAGCTGATTTTGAAAGGTTAGATGCCTCGAGATATGATGCTCTTGTCATCCCTGGCGGTCGGGCACCAGAATATTTGGCGCTAGATAAGAAAGTTATTGAACTAGTGAAACAGTTTATGGAAACCAACAAACCAGTTGCATCCATCTGCCATGGGCAACAGATTCTAGCTGCTGCTGGTGTTCTACAGGTAGGCTA
This sequence comes from Geum urbanum, assembly GCA_946800695.1. Taxonomy (NCBI): domain Eukaryota; kingdom Viridiplantae; phylum Streptophyta; class Magnoliopsida; order Rosales; family Rosaceae; genus Geum; species Geum urbanum. The sequence continues at coordinate 41,209,749 of OX326997.1, forward strand.
GCTATTGACATGAGCGTCTTTAGTACGTAGGAGCAACATGGCATTCATTTGAAATTCAAAGTGTTTTCATTTTCTTTCTCTTAGTCGTACTGCACCCTTTGTTTCCTCAAATTTCATCTTGTTATCAATCCGATCCTTTCTCTTCCTTGATTTTCATCCCTAAGAAAGTCTAATTTTGGAAGCAAATACGTAGGAGCTAATGATCCAAAGAGGCTACATGTATAAAATACTTGATCAAATCTACAAAGTTGATATGTAAGTAATACCCTACAGTCATGCTAACTGTCTGGTTTCTATTCAAAGGTTTGCGGGTGAATTTTTCCTATAACGTTTTTATTGAATTCTTGCCCATATTTCCTTCCGTTTTTAGATTAGGTTATTGGTACCAAGCCATGAAGAGGAAAAACAGCTTCTACTTTATAGAAACAAGCAGACAAGTTTTTCTTTGTACCTTGTTTCTGTACTATTGATCTATTGGTAACTGGTAACTTTGAAGTAAAGTTTTGGGAGAGGGCAGAGTTCCATTTTCATTTGCAGAGCTGGCACAGAGAAGTTCTATCCTATTATTTTATTTTTTGGTGTGGTTAATAACTTCTCAGGGGACTGTCCTTTTACTATGTCTTAATTCTTTGTAATTTGCTACATTTCAGGGAAGGAATTGTACTGCATACCCTGCGGTGAAGCTTAATGTGATTTTATCAGGAGCCACATGGCTTGAACCGGATCCAATACATCGTTGCTTCACTGATGGGAATTTGGTGACTGGAGCGGCTTGGCCAGGCCACCCGGAGTTCATTTCTCAATTGATGGCATTGCTGGGTGTTGGAGTATCATTTTAGTCGCTGTTACCAGGTCATCCTTTACACGTGTAAAATGTACATTTACTATAGTAATCTGTCCAAGTAATAAACATGTATACATGACACTTGCCAAAGTTTGCTTGGGGATGGAAACTCACCAAAGTTTCTAAGATTCAAATAAATTGATGGAACTTTTGAGTAATCACTTTTAGGCCTTGCAGCTCTTTTCCTCTCTGAATACATCGCCATGTAGGCTTTAGATTGTATTAGGTTATATCCCTTTGGCAATCATCCCTTCAACTGCCATAGAAGTTATCACAATACTAGTTAGATTTTCTTCTTGCTGAGTAATGGATCAAGCTGACGTGTGCAGCTGCATTCTTTCTTCAACACTTGATAGATAGCCAGCCATATGTTGAGTAGTCCCCCTGAGTTTATTCTTCTGTATGGCCAAGTTCAATACGCTTGGCTTGTATCATAGATTATGAGAGGCCTCAATTTTTGTTTGTGTTCATTCTATAGCAGAATCAATCATCATTGATTTAGATGAAACCAATTATATATGTGCATTTGTTTTAAAGACTCCCTACTCCCTAGAAAGAGGCAAGGGAATTACAATGACCATCCTCCCGGTGCAACGAAGCAGATTGGATTATTGGTATGCTCAACAGTAATACAGTGCAAATCTGTAGTCAAACAATAAGCTCACTACATGAACACAAAAACATAATAATGTCAATTGCATTATCCAGGGACACGGATAAACCAAAAATCTAAATGCCCTCACCACCACACCCCAAGATCTCCATCAACAATCACCAGGGCTAGTTGTTTGTCACATAGAGCCTGTTGCTTAACGGGGTGGGGACTCTACTTCAGAGGATTAGAGCCTTTTGTTTTGAAGTTTTGTGTTCCACAAAAATGAAGTTCCAGAGTTCTAGCCGACAAGAAAAGATGAACTAAACAAGAAAAACGAGTGCAATACAGAATTGAAATAAGTCCCACAATTAGTGAACCGCTATTTTGCTTCAACTAAAGCAGAAGAAGAAAAATGTGACACAAATGCAGGTATGAATGCGGATAACCAACAGCCTATATGGAGGATACATGATTCCTAAATTTGCAAAAGCTAGCACATAAACTCATGAAGACCTAGAATTTAAAAGCAAATCGAAGACTACATTTCAGTGCTAACCCTGAAGCTCAATAACTACATGACAATACGACATTTCATTCGTCAATAGCTACATTTATGTCAAGAAAAAGCCACAATGCCGATTTGTCACTGTGCTGTTAGTCTCACTATACACAGCTTCAAACTTCTTTAAGAAAAATAAAAGCTTCTTCAAGATAGTTTGGACTCCTGTAGCTATCAGCTGCAACTCTATGTCAACCAAAAGGGGGTGGTGGGGGATCAACGATTGATGTGCCTTCTAATACCATCACTATCTCGCTCATTGGGGGTCTCTTACGTTCATCAACTTGGAGACACCAAAATGAGATTCTCAGAACACGCTCGAGCTCCTGTAATATATACATACCACCGAGTCTTTTATCAACTACATTCTCCAGATTCCCATCAGACCACTCTTTGTAAGCCCACTCACACAAGTCTGCAACTTCTCTACACCCACTTACCAGCACTAACACCATCTTACCAAAGTCCTCTACATCTGCCATTGCTGGAACGCATGACTCGTCCCCCATTATGGTCCCAAGCCCGAACTTAGTCACCTTTGGCTCTAAATTTTCATCCAATAACACGTTCTCAATTTTCAAATTCCCATGGACAGTACATTTCCTGCAGCTTGTGTGTAAATAACAAATGGCTCTTGCCACATATAGGCATATATTAACCCTTTTTCCCCAAGTCAACCTCTTACAAAGTTTAGGGTCTTCCATGTGTTTCTTGACAGAGCCATTCTTCACAAATTCATAGACAAGAAATCTGCGATTTAACTCACAGCAGTAGCCGTGCAGTTTCACAAGGTTTTTGTGATGGATGCTGCCTATAACTGAAACTGCAGAGCGGTATTTTCTCTCTTCAACGGATGCATTCATCTCTTTGATTGCAACTGGTTCTTTATTTGGAAGAACAGCTTTGAACATCCCTGGTCCAATCTGATGCTTAAAGTTTTCTGTGAAATCCTTGATTTCGGCAAAGGATAACACAATCAAGCCATTTGAACTGGAGCTGGTATAAGCAAAATTGGATTTTTTCCGGAACAAATTCCTCTTTTTCCTTTTTCTGTAGAACCAGAAACCCAGTGCCAATTGGAATATAAGAAATACAGCAACTGAGGATGCTCCAAGTAAACAAGGAAAACAAAACTTCTGCAACTTTCGGACTGAAGGGGATATCATGGAGACATTCGGATTAACAGCTAAAGGGTCCGCGCACACCTTCACAAACAATACAGAGCTTATTGAGGGGTCCGAATAGCCAGTAACATACTGCGTTCTCTTCACTAAGCATTGTGCAGTTCCATCATTTGAGAATGTAGCAGCTGTACAAAGTGGGTCCTTGAGACACAAGCTTCTACATTCCTGTAAGCTCCTTCGGACAACTAAATCATCAGTAGAGTTATACATGTCATGTAAGATAGTATGCTTATAACTGAACATGTTGGAGCCAGATTCACATTGCTGAGACAGAATCAAGCATTTTTCAGTGGACCCATTAACAAGATTAAATGGGCATTTACAACCAAGTGATCCAGACTCGGTAAAGAAACAGATGCCACGCTGGCCACAAGTTGCAAACACATCACACTGATTTTCAACAGCTTGCCAAACTGCTCTCCATGACGTTGAAGCTTCATGCCATGAGTACAATCGTAAATTACCATCAACATCTAGCCTGAGAAACCGGTAACTAGTGGAATCGTTGTAATCATCCCCAAATATTGACCACACAGGTTTCAAGTTTTGGTCACAGAGTTGTAGGGTACCATTGGAGGTCAGGAAAGCACTGAGATTCGAACCACGAGGACTTTCGCTTGTCCAATAGACAACATGACTTTCCCATCTGAGTTGCAACTGACCATACACATTCATGAAAAGAGTGTAATAACTGGACAAATAATCAGACATAAGATTTTTGCTTGCAGCTCGAAGAACTTGCAAAGTAGAGAAGTTCTGTCCAGGAAGAAGTGTGTCGGAGGGAGTACTAAAACTTTGCCATACAACACGTTTCTGTTCATTTAACAAGACAAGGTTTCCATTATCACAAAGAGCAGCTGAAACAACTGATAATTCACTTGATCTGCTGCTCCATACAGTGACACCCTTCAGGGAATCTATTAGAACTAATTCACCGTCCTGGGTTAACTGGACATAAGAATTTTCACCAACCACGATATTAGCTCCAGCAGACCACACTGCAGTTTGTTGGCCAAGTGGAATAGACTTCGAATTGAAACGGATCCCCACACTATAATTAGGCTCATCTGTTCGGTTAAAAAATCCAAATGCGAAATCACCAGTCGGAGAGGTCCATATGTTTTTATCACCGACAGAAAGTTTGGAACCCAAGGGAATCTCTGAAACAGCAAGAGAATGTACTATGACCCCAGCAAAGATACATAGCAGGAACAATGATTTAAGAAGATTCCCCTCTGGTTGAAGCATATTTGATATGGATCCTAAAAAACAATTCATTAGCAAAGGACCATAAAGGCAAGCCCATTTCAGAAATGATAAACCAAGAACCATGGCATTCAACCAGAGAGTAAATTTTACAAGACAAATGTACAAGCTGCAGAAGAAGAAGTACTCATGCAAGCATCCAGGGATTCCGGGACTAAATTATTTTTCAATGAAACAAGATGCTAAAGTTTGAATATAATAAGCACACACACAAAATACCAATCAGAAAAGGATTCAGCCAGTTGAAGAAGAATTAAACAATTTCGTACCTGAAGAGGACTTCAAAATCCCCAAAACTCAACTGGCTGGCCACAAATGCTACCCTGACCATCTCAGAAATATCCCATTGAGCTGTGAGCATCAAATTTTGAAGAATCAGACAGACAACTCAATGACTGAATGAGGCATAGAGTAGCTTGTGACCTAAACATGACAAAGTTACAAAGCTGTTAAGGGTGGAGGGAAAAACAAACTAAAGAAAGGGATCTTTAAAAGTGGGCGTTGGATTAAAATTTGGGCGAAAATGGGACCCAAATTAGGTCAATCGAGTACTAATCAAGCAAAGGCATCACTTTCAGGGGATAAAAAAAATTGAAACTTCAAAGACTGACCAATGCTGTAGCATGAAAAATCAACTTTGAAGATTAAAGCGCTAATTAATATAGCAAACAAGATGAAAAAGAAAACCCCCATTTTCACTATAAGATTCATTCACCGATTCCACCTCTCATTTGCTGCAATTCTAAAATTCCCATAAATAAACATGAAACAATATCTTTTCACAATTTACAGTGAGATTTGAAAGCAAATGAACACATCAATGCAACATGAAATCAAGAGCGAGCTTTAACAGTGGGTAGCTGAGTGCAGACCACCAGTACTGATTAGAGAATAATACCAGGCCAATTCATGAAGCTAGGCTAAGAGTCCCAGATGAACATGAAAAAGAAGCTTAAAATGAAATGAACAGCGGATATATATATATAAACATACCTTTAAAGAAGAACTGGGTGTCTCCAAAGTTGCTTCAGAAGTTGAAACCAACTAATAAGAAGACATGGAGAAAGAAGAACTAATAAACTGAGCAGCAGCAGCTAAGAGTGTGAAAAGTGAGACTGAGAAAGTGCTGATTTTCTCTCTATAATAAGGTCGTCTTTAACGCGGTATAGAATGAAGGGGCTGTAATCTGGCCGTTGATTTCATTTTAGGGAAAATAGTGGGAAGATCACGTCATGTTTTAAACTTTGTTCACTCATGTATGACAAATATTACTTTACTCACTATCGAATTACACTTTGCTCACTTTGATCACCCCGAATCGGAGAAATTGGCGGCGTCACTCTAATTGGCGGAGCTCAATCCGTGCGAAATCAACCCAAAAATACTTTTCTCAACTACATCAAAGTCCAATTCATCATGGAAGTTGTCAAATTAACCTTTGAAGTCAAGAACACCTAAAATTTCAAATATTTGATTCTCCTTTCTCGGGTTGAATTGAGCCTCAATCTTGGTATGAAAAGACTCATGAGGAAGAGATCTACAATGCCCAATAGGTTTCCTTGACCGATTATAACTCGAATTCAAGACCCCAAATTTTATAGAATCTGGAGTAAGCAAAGTGAGTACAAATGTAATTCGATAGTGAACAAAGTGATATTTGTCATAATTGAGTGAAAAAAATTTAGAACGTGTCATATTTGAGTGACCTTCCTACCCATTTTTCCTTTATTTTAACGCGTCAAGGGTAATCTTTATGGGCCGTTCATCTCACCAATTTAACCTTAAGAAAGTAGTTTTTTTACTGTTCAAATTGCTTTATTAGGCGGAAAATCCATGTAAGGACGTATCCAAACTTCTCTAATTTGTCAAAAATGGACGATAATAATTGAGAGAAATGGGAAAAACTCATCTTTTGGATAGTCCTTCTTGACCTCAAGGAGGGCCATAGGCAAATTAAGTAGGCGTTGAAACAAGATTTTGATTTTGAAAGCACCGAGCGCATGCCATCAAAGGTGAGAACCTTTATGACTTTATTTGAGGCTAGGCATTTTTTATTTTTTTATCAATAAGTATGGCATTTCAATTCCACTTGAGTGTGGAGAATCGAATGATTAAAATTTCTTGAAACTTTCGGTTTAAAAGGTAATTCGGTGAGTTCAAGATTGAATTGGATGTTGATGTAGTTGTGAAAGTTGTTGGTTATGGAATTTTGAATAAGTTGAGATTTAGTTCATCGCGAAAAGTCACCAGTGTCGTCGCCGCCGCTGGCGGATGAAATTTTCAATGTAAATTTTATATAGTTTTGCTCATAATTACATACCGATTATAATGAAGAGGTTATCAAATTGATTTGGACATAGTTGATTAAGACGTGCGGTTAATCAAATATTAATTAAACGATTTTACGATAGTAATGAACGATTGAGTCGAACATCGATTCGACCTTGAGTCGCGTAACGTTTGAGGATTGTATAGCGAATTTAAAAAGGATTCAAGATTTAGAATTTTGAATTAAATTAAAGCTTGTCTTTAATTCGGAAAGTACAATATTCAAGTATGCGGTGTTGTCGACGGTAATGCTCATAGGTAAACGAGCTTAGATATTCGATATGACTTTCAACGACTAGTTATTAAATAATAATCGTTATTTCAGGACGATGTATTAGCAGCCAGTGACAAACGTATAGAAAGGTCAACATACATGCTTTGGCTTGGTGGAAATCACGACACAGTATTATGATTTGACACTTTCATTTTCACCATCGATTTACTAGTCTACATTATGCATATGATTTCATTTACGTAGAGCTATTACGTTATGCATTTTATGATTATGCATTTGTATGGAGGCACACATGTTGATGTTTTTCACATAGCATATTCACAGTTTGTTGCATCGATGCACTGCCTTCTCGGCTGATCCCTGAGACGCTCTGGGAGGGGCAGGGACCTGACCCGAGGACTTACACAGCACCCAGTAGAACCAGGAACTTGACCTGAGCAGTTTTAGGGCTTGAAGTCGTTTGACCCAAGTCACCGCCTCCACACATTACACAGTACCCAGGAGGGCGGAGAACCTAATCTAGGAATTTATATTTTTAGACTCGCATCATTTTATGTATATGCTATAGAGAAAGGCATAATAGTTATATTTTCACAGTTTAAAACAAAACATTATTTTCATCTACGCACACTAATAATTTTTATTATTTATATATATTTTTCTCTGGGCTGTTTGTTTTAAAATGCCCAGATTGTAGGTGAGACGGCTGAAGTCGTGATCATCTAGAGTACGAGGCATGACAGTCCATTGCTTCCGTTTTCATGGTTGAGATTCTTATTGCAAGTTTCCGGTTACTCGTGTTGGGGTTATTTGTAGCGAACCTTCGGTGCAAGTCATTCTAATACAAGTCCTGCAGGATTCACCCTGTATTACGTGTTAATTTGGGATGGGTCCTTGTTGGAAAGTTTATACCCCTACACTTTATGCACTAAGAACTAGCCCATAAGTGTAAAGAGTTATTTTCACCCACAAGTATGTTGGGTCAAGTTATAGTATTTATACACTACAACATTTTTACCCATTGCCGGCGACTTTTAAGTCGCCGGCAATGTTTTTGGACATTACCGGCGATTTTTGCCGGAAAAATCGCCGGTAATGTCTTTTTTTTTTTTTTTTTTTACATTACCGTCGCCGGTAATGTCCGTCGCCGGCAATGCCTCGATGGTAATGAAAAAAAAAAAAAAAAACGACATTACCGGCGACATACATTTATGTCGCCGGTAATGTAAAAAAAAAAAAAAAAAAAAGACATTACCGGCGATTTTTCCGGCAAAAATCGCCGGTAATGTCAAAAACATTGCCGGCGACATAAAAGTCGCCGGCAATGGGTAAAAATGTTGTAGTGATAAGAAGTTGAGTGTCAAACCCACAAGAATTGACCACTTTACTCCTTAGTTCGAATTGATAAAGCGCTTAGACTACGACTAAACTAGATAGTATGTTGACACTAAAACTAAAATAAAAGGTGGGAATATATCTCACATTATTAAACCCTTTGGAGACCTAGCATTGTAAGGGGTGATTAGGCTACAATGAGTGATTATTCGAGTTGATTGATTAATTATTGTGACACCCCGTCCCAAAAATTCTATTTTTTTTATTTATTTAAGGTTAATCGAGAAAGGTAGTTAGTTTTACCGTCAGTAATTATTGAGAGCTTTTTGATCGAATTTTTATCAGATTTTTGAAGTTGATTGACTTTGGGTAGAAGTTGTAGAAATTGTTAAGTCGAGTCTGTAGACGCGAAAAATGCCAAAAAAGGAGTTACGACAAGAAAGTTATGATTAGCAGAATTTTATCGAAAATATAATAGTCATAAATTGACAAGTATAACAGGACTTACTATTTCAGGAAATTATATTGAGAAAATTCGTAGAATTTATCGAGATGATTTCGTAACCACGTTAAGTGTTTAAATCGGAGTTATGACGGAGAAATTACGGTTAGCGAAAGTTTTGTACCGTTTTACGGAATTCAAATTAGTCGCAACTTGCAAGTATAAGTACAACTTTCTGAAAATGGAAAGTCAAAACACTTTCCATTTTAGTCAGTTTTCTTTTTTTTCTTTTCCCTCTTCTCCCACTCGGTCTCTCTCCTTTCCCGCGTGGCTCATCGCTGACTTCCCACTGTTGTCGAGGGTGGTCGCCGGTCCGGCCACCAAAACCAGCGAGGCCAGTATCAAAAGTTTTGTCTTCCTCCCCTATTTCAAACCCACAACGTTTAAGAATGCACTTTGGGGGTGACGGCTTCGAGCTCAATTCAACCATGGAAACCTACTGGGCTTTGAAGCGCTCATCACCACAAAGCTAGTGACACCAAGAACACATCTCAATTCTACCCGAATAGAGAGAATCAAAGGATTAAAGAATTTTGTGAACCCGAATTTCAAAGGTAAAATTGGGTTGTTTATGTTGCGAATTAGAATTTGTGGTAGGAGACAATTGTGTTGTTGGGTTGATTTTGAGCATGTTTGGCCTTGGTCTACCGGAATAAGTCATCGGCACTGTCGTCGCGCCGCTGCCACAGGTGATGGTTCATGGCAGCCCTCCGGTGAAGGAATTTTTTATGCAAATTTTATGTCATTTTACTCATAATCGCGTACTGATTGCAATGATGAGGTTATTGAATGGATTTGGACATGGTTAGTCAAAATGTGTGATTTATATAACATTAATTAAACGTTTTTATAATTTTATTATTCAGTCGTATTGAACGTTGATTCGACCTTATGTCTCACAACATTTGAGGAACATTTTGTGACTTCCAAAGAGAATTAAGGACACAAATTAGAATTGAAATTAAATTGGTAAGAAGTTTGGAAAACACGTTATTCGAGAATACGATGTTCTCGACAACATTGCTCGTTAGGTGAACGTGCTTAGTTATTTAATATTATTCTTGACAATTAGTTATTAAATATGAGTTGTTGTGATAGGACGATGTATTAGCAGCCAGTGGCAGATATATAGGAACGTCGACTGATAGGGTTCGGATTGGCGAAAATCACGACACAGTACTGCGAGTGGACACTTTTATTTTCACAGTTGATTAGTGAGTCTATTTATTAATTATATTCAGCTAAGTTTTCAGTTACAGTTTCAGTTTCAGTTTTGGTTTTGGAGGCTAGATGTATACATACATTCATTATTTGCATCGATGCATTGGTTACTCGGCTAATCCCCGAGTGGCTTCAGGGAAGGATCAACACTTCCCCCCTGGCATTCATGTTGTCTTTGTGTCAGGAGTCACCAGAAGACTTTAGGTGGCTAGAGGTTTTAAGATTCTCGCCACCACCTCCACTAGCACATGATACTCAAGAAGGGTCAGGAGTCCCCCTCGACTTATCTTTTATATTGTTTTTACAATATTCTTGACTCACTACCAGTTTTAGTAATTTATTCACGAAAAGGCATATTGTAGATTTTATGTTACATATCTTGGATTTATTTTTATCCATTCACTCAAACAGTTTTATTATTTCATGTGCATTTCCCTGGGATTTTCGGTATAAATTGCCCAGTTTGCAGAGTTTATTTGAGGTCGAGCGCATACGTAGATCAAGGCATAGTGGTATCTACTGTAGGATCTGAGGTAGATCCTACGAGTTAGTATTCTCATCAGTGTAGTTAGTTTAGAATGTCTAGTTGCTCTTATGTCGCAAACATTTTATAATTGTTATTTATAGCTTTCAATTGATATAAAAGAAAATAGTTCCTTCATTTATGACTTTTGAGTTTTGGATCTCAAGTTCGATTCTTGTGTAATTTAAGTAGACACTTGGAATAGTAGAGTCGTTAGGGTCTAAATCTAGTTTAGGCAACTAAATCGGGGTCGGGACCTTTCAATTATAGACTAATGCAAAGAGATTAAATAACAAACAAATTCACTATAAGAGAGAATGGTTGGCTAGGGAAATCACCACTAACCATTTGATGCTCAAACAATGTCACTACCAGCAGAAACACTATACCCGACGACTTGCCAAAAAACAGGCCGACGAGAACTCTTGTCGTCGGGTATAGTTAACTATAACCGACGACCTAAGTACCTCATCGGTTATAGTGATTTAACCGACGATGTATTCTAATCATTAGTTATAGTAGCCAGAAAATCGTCAGGTATAGTTTCCCACTATTACCGACAACCTTTTTTAACTATTACCAACGATTAGAATACATCGTCGACTATAGTTGCTTATTTCAGATCCATTCTGGGCAGCAGCTCTGACATTCAAAAAAAATCTCCCGCGAAAACTGAAAACGCTCTTAAATCATTGGGTGTTGTCGAAAACTGTCCACAATGAGTTTGTGTTTGATTCATTATATATAGGTACGTACTTATATATATATATGTATATATATGCATGCATGTGTGTGTGTGTTGATTAATGTTGATGTATATATAGCTAGATCGAGTATGTTGAGATATATATTGTTGAGTTTGAGTTGATTGTTAAGTTTGAGTAATTAATTGCTGATTTTGAGTGATTGATAGTTGAGTTGGAGTAATTGTCGTTGATTATTGTGAATATATGGTGATTTATTTGAAAGGACCCAATCCCGATTCAGTTACCTAAACCGGAACCAAACCCTTTCGAAAATACGAACCAACAAAAAAAATTTTAAAATTTCGGCAGAGTTTCGTTACTATCGTGGAATTGCCATAACCTGCACCCAGAAAATAACACTTCGTCCTATGCCACAAAAGCCAAACCGTGGGCACCAATCCCAACCGGATTTCTCAACATCAATATAATCAACAACAGTAAACAAACTGTACTATGTATATATGTATATCCGAGAAAATCCGTATAAACAAGTATCAGAATGTATCAGAGCGACCTCTAAAGTAAAACATATACAATATATACATCAGTAGGCGAAACAAGAACCTACTGGAAAAACACAGATAGCTCTGATCACTAGCCTCCAAACTGCGACGTGAAAACACCAAAACCTGAACTGCAACTGGGCACGGAAACCGAAAAGCCCAGGGGAAAGACAATAAACACGTTAGAGTGAGTGGACGAAAATAAATGTCTTTCACCAGTTAATATATATTTAAAATAACATATGCGAGTCCAGGTAAATAAAAACAATAAGTACACGAGGTAAAACCATAGTCCTCCAGGGTACAGAGTATGCAAGTAAATCCCACGGGGTCACTCATGGACACACACCGTGCTAGTACAGTCCGAATCACGAGGTCCTTAGTCCCGTGACTCTAAGCCAGAAATGGCCTCGGTTCCGGGGAAACGCCCCTCACCGGTCAGGTAGGGATAACGACGCCCCTCCTGGATGGCCTACCATCGGGGATCAACCGAGAGGCAAGTGTATCGATACAACAACGTAACCAAGACTGTACTCTGTGAAACCAAATCATAAACAGTTCGATGCAAATGCATGAAACAATATATAGTGTATGCATATTCGTGTACGTATCCATATAAATATAATCGTATAATCGTAAAACACATGCTCATGTAATCCGAAATCTCATACGCATGCTCAAATTCATAAATCATATAAAAGACTCGCAAACATTTCCGTGAAAAGAAATTGTCCACTCACAGGTGAGCAAAAAGCACACACGCTCTAATCTCGAGGACCGGCGGAAGATCCCTCGCCAGAAGCACGATCTCGGTCCCGATCTCGATCTCGATCTCCTGAATATATTCATAAAACACAACTGATCAATATCGTAATCCACAACACTGTACTGATGCACGGAAACCAACCGTTCCCGGAAGTGTGAAATGCAGTACAAAACGAACTACGGAAATCCCGAAATCCCTACTCGAAACCTCGACTGAAAATCGGCAAATCAAATCGACCCAAAAACCTCTGGACGACGATCAGGGTGCGATTACGAGAAAAACGACACTAAAATTATCGAAATCTGAAAAGTTGACTTTTTCCTCGCCGTTGACCGCCGGCGGCGGCGGCGGCGCGCCGTCAACGGTAAAATCACACGGCGGGAAGCTCCAGATCACACCATCTCAACCATACGAACCTCTTTCTCTTCTATCACTAAGACAAATTCAGCCTCTAACACCTTCAATTTCCCCGAAATCCAACCGGAAAACCCACCGGAAAACCCATTCGGGTTCGAGCTAAAACCTAACCAATTCCAAAACTAATTACATGGGAAGCATCCCTAGACCAAGGGGAGTCAAACCCCTAACCATACCGCCACCGAGGCTTGCCGGAACACGGCCAACCAACACCGGCGATTCCAACCCGTTCGGCCTAGCTCGGGTTTCACCAAAACAATATCATTTCAACCCAAACCAAGTTCCATCACACTCGAAATCAAACAAGGAAGCGATTCCTACCTTTCACTTGGCCGGAGGTGGCCGGAATCCGGTCGCCGGAAGTTGAAGCCGAAAACGGAAAGTTTTTCCTCACGGGTCAACGGTCAAAGTTTCCCAAAATGGAAAGTCAACTCATTCAATGCCCGAAATGAAATTCTCGACTATTTCTCGACTATTCCGATATTTATACTCGTCCCTCGAGTCGATCGACGATCCAAAACGAATATACGAAATGATTCGGATAAGCTCGAAACAATCGGATAAACTCGTCGAAACCCGAAACTTCAAATAATCATAAAATATTCCTCGGTTATCGGAAAAATCTTCCGGAACCGTCCACGAGCTCATAATCACGTACTCTACCATTCCTGTGAAGATACTCAACTCAAATTCTCGACCAAAAACCAAGTCGCGAATCGAATCGGCAAACCACAATTACGACAATAAACTGCGACTAAACTCAATCTCGAGAATCATGCTGAATAAGCAACTGATTCTGGTTCGGGTCGCCACAAATCTACCCCCCTTAAAGAAATTTCGACCTCGAAATTTACGTACCTGTCATGTGAACAGATGAGGATACTGCTCCCGCATACGCTGCTCGGTCTCCCAGGTGGCCTCCTCAACTAAATGGTTCTGCCACAAGACCTTCACCAGCGGAATCACACGGTGCCTCAACTCCTGCTCACGTCGATCGAGAATCTGCACTGGCTCCTCAATATACGATAAATCTTCCCTGATCGGCAACTGCTGTGGGGCTAACACATGTGAAGGATCTGAGATGTACTTCTGCAACATCGAAACATGGAAGACATCATGCACACGAACCATCTCAGCCGGTAACTCAAGTCTATAAGCAACAGCTCCAACCCTCTCCGTATTCTCATACGGACCAATGCACCGTGGTCGAAGTTTGCCACGCTTCCCGAAACGCACAACTCCCTTCCACGGAGATAGTTTCAGGAAGACCCAATCACCAACCTCGAACTCTAAACTCTTCCTCCTCACATCCGCGTAACTCTTCTGCCGATCCTGAGCAATCTTCAGTCGATCCCGAATAACCTGAATGTCCTCCATCGTGGTTTTCACCAAATCAGGACCAATAAGCCAACGCTCGCCCACCTCACTCCAACACAATGGAGTGCGACACTGCTTCCCGTACAGGGCCTCGTACGGTGCCATCTCAATACTGGCCTGATAACTGTTGTTGTAGGCGAACTCGATCAAATGTAACTGCTGATCCTAGTTCCCACGAAACTGCAACACACATGATCTCAGCATATCCTCAAGGGTCTGAATGGTCCGCTCGGACTGCCCGTCAGTCTGAGGATGAAAAGCTGTACTAAATCGCAACCTTGTGCCCAAAGCTTGCTGCAACGCCTGCCAAAACTCATAAGTAAACTGACTATCTCGGTCAGAAACAATCGACACAGGCACACCATGCAAGCGAACAATCTCTGATAAGTACAACTTGGCCAATCTGCCCACTGAAATCTTCCCTGGAAGTGCAAGAAAATGTGCGGATTTCGTCAGTCGGTCAACAATAACCCATATGCCAGTGTTGCCCGCCGAAGTACGCGGCAACTGATAGACGAAATCCATCGTGATGTGCTCCCACTTCCAAATTGGAATCTCAAGTGGCTGTAATGTCCCTGTAGGTTTCTGCCTCTCCGCCTTTACCTGCTGACAAATCAAACATCGACTCACGTACGCGGCAATCTCCCGCTTCATGTTGCACCACCAATAGTACGCTCGAAGTGTACGAAACATCTTCGTACCTCCGGGATGCATCGCATACGGTGAACTGTGGGCCTCGTCCAGAATCTCCTTCTTCAAGTCCTCGTCTCTGGGTACACATAATCTGCCTCTGAACAACAACGTACCGTCGTCGCTCAATCGGAACTCTGTAGGCACACCATTCCGAATCATGGTCTTCTTGCCCAGCAAGTAAGGATCTGAATCCTGTGCCTCCCGTACCTGATCAACCAGTACCGGTCGAACCTGAAAGCTGGCCAACAAAGCTCCATCATCATTATACCCAAATACAGCACCTGTAGCTCGAAGCTCAGGTAACATCGATACTCTGGCCATACACATGTGAAACAACGAAGCTCCAGATTTCCGGTTAAGTGCATCCGCTACAACGTTGGCCTTCCCTGGATGGTACTCAAACGTGCAATCGTAGTCGTTGATCAATTCCATCCATCGGCGCTGTCTCATGTTCAGATCCGGCTGTGTCCGCAAGTAGGTGAGACTCTTGTGGTCAGTGAAAATCTTACACTGAGCACCATACAGATAATGTCTCCAACTCTTCAACGCCAACACAATAGCGGCTAACTCCAAATCATGCGTCGGATAGTTGGCCTCGTGCGGTTTCAGCTGTCTGGAACCATATGCCACGACTCTACCATGCTGCATCAATACACAGCCAAGGCCCAACTTCAACGCATCACTGTACACAACAAACTCACCACTGTCATCTGGCAATGTCAGAACTGGTGCGGTAGTCAATCTCTCCTTCAGGAGCAAGTAGCTCTCCTCGCACGCATCAGACCACTCAAACTTGACGCCCTTCTTCGTCAACCTAGTCAGTGGTGTAGCAATCCGGGAGAAATCCTGTACAAACCGACGGTAATAGCCTGCTAACCCCAAGAAACTCCGGATCTCCGGCACAGTAGTGGGTCGACTCCAATTCAGCACGGCCTCGATCTTGTCAGGATCAACACTAACTCCCTCGGCCGAAATCATGTGGCCCAGAAACTTCACACTATCCAACCAGAACTCACACTTGCTAAACTTCGCGAATAACTGATGGTCCCGCAAAGTCCGCAACACTGCTCGCAAGTGCTTCTTGTGCTGGCCCACACTCCTCGAATAGATCAGGATATCGTCAATGAATACAATCACGAACTTGTCCAGGAATCGCCGAAACACCCGATTCATCAAGTCCATGAAAGCTGCGGGAGCGTTGGTCAACCCAAACGGCATAACCAAAAACTCATAATGCCCATACCGCGTCCTGAATGCTGTCCTGGCCACATCTGAATCTCGGATCCTCAACTGGTGATATCCGGATCGAAGGTCAATCTTCGAAAAGACTGCTGCTCCATTCAGCTGATCAAACAAGTCGTCAATCCGCGGCAACGGATACTTGTTCCTTACTGTAATCTGATTCAGCTTCCGATAGTCGATGCATAAACGCATGGACCCATCCTTCTTCCGCACAAACAACACAGGGGCTCCACACGGAGAAACACTCGGTCGAATGAATCCCTTCTCTAACAACTCCTGGAGCTGGATCTGCAACTCCTTCAACTCTGCAGGCGCCATCCGATAAGATGTCTGGGAAATCGGTCCAGTACCCGGCAATAACTCAATAGTAAAGTCAATCTCCCGTACAGGGGGTATACCAGGTAACTCTGCTGGAAACACATCCGAAAACTCAGACACAACCTCAATACTACCAAGATCCGGCACTGCAGCTGTAGTGTCCACAACATGGGCTAAGTAAGCAACATAACCCTTCTTCATCAACCGATCCGCTCTCATCGCAGAAATCAAACACGGCAGGGAAGTGTTCTTCTCGCCACGGAATAGTATCTCAGGTAACCCTGGTCGTCGAAATGCGACCTCCTTCCTGTGGCAGTCAAACATGGCCCAATGCGACTCTAGGAAGTCCATACCCAATATCAAATCAAAGTCCACAATATCAAGTAATAACAGATCTGTGGCTAAACCATGGCCATCAATAAACACCTCACAATCTCTGTAAACCCAACCAATGCTCACAACTTCACCTGACGGATACAACACTCTCCACAACCCCGGAAGTGGAGATGCAGGTACCGTAGCCAATGATGACAATCTAAATGATATGAATGAATGTGTAGTACCCGGATCTAACAATGCAAGTACAGGAATACCAAAAACATGTAACGTACCGATAACGACCTCCGGTGATGCTCTGCCCTTACGTAGAGTCATATCATGAACCCTCGCCTGCCCGGCTGGTCGTCCTCGCTGGGGCTGTCCCTGCTGTCGGCCCTGGCCTGCAAACTGTGCTGGTCGAGCTCCCGTAGTGGCACCTCGCTCAACTCCGGAACTCTGGGCCGCCTGTCCACCAGCACCATACGACTGAGGACACTCTCTCGAATAGTGACCCGCCTGGCCACAGCTATAACAAATAACAGTGCTCCGCTGACATACCCCAAGATGACGCTTGTTGCAGAAGCTACACAAGGGATACTCTCGCGGTACAGCAAATGTGCCACTGGTACGCCGCGGATAACTAGAACCACTGGAACTCCCACCAGCCTGTGGTCGCTGTGGACGATCTCTCCTCCATAACGATCTCCGCCTCGGTGCACTAGCTGGTGGCCGATATGATCCACCACCTGAGGATGAACCTGAACTAGAAGTATCAGAACTCAGCCTCTTTGAAGGCCCCTGACTCGGTCCACCTTCCTCCAACTGTCTCGGCTGGTACCTCTGCCTCTGTCTCTCCTGCTCAATGTCCTCGCCTCGGAGTGCAGCACTGACAAACTCATCAAAGTTGTTCCTCGGCATCGTAGTCAGTGTCGCCTTGATGTTCAGATTCAGTCCCAGCTCAAACCTACGACACTTGGCTTCCTCTGTAACCACCATATCCTGCGCAAAACGAGACAAACGGGTAAACCGATCCCGATACTCAAGTACAGACAAACTGCCCTGCCTCAAGTTCGTAAACTCCTCGTACTTGCGCTGCTGGGTAGCCTGATTAAAATACCTCCGCATAAACAGATCACGGAACAATGTCCATGGGGTATCCACAGGAACTCTGTCGGTGCTAACCCACCAAAAGTATGCATCACCCTCAAGTAAACCAACTGCGGCTACTGTCATCTGCTAAGGAGTAAACTGCAGACGCTCACAAACCCGTTCAATCTGAACCAACCATGCCTCGCATATCTCTGGATCAACTGAACCCGAAAACACAGTAGCACCCGTAGTGCGAGCCTTGACCACAGGGTCAAAACGCTCTTCCAAACGCAGTACTCACATAAGCAAGTCGCGCGTTCGGCGATCCTCATCAAGATCATCATCCCGATCAAAACGGGGACCACGTCGAGGAGCCATCCTACTGATACAAGACAAGCATTAGGTACAAGCAGAAATAACGTAATCATGAAACCGCAGATATTTGAGGACACACAACACCCGAAGTATTGATGAGTACCGCTGGCCAGTCAGGTCATCTCTCTAGTCATGCTGTATCAACTCAAATACCCTAAGCGTCACAACTACAAGAGTCTACAGAATCTGACAACCTAATGCTCTGATACCAAGCTGAAAGCACCCAATCCCGATTCAGTTACCTAAACCGGAACCAAACCCTTTCAAAAATACGAACCAACAAAAAAATTTTTAAAATTTCGGCAGAGTTTCGTTACTATCGTGGAATTGCCATAACCTGCACCCAGAAAATAACACTTCGTCCTATCCCACAAAAGCCAAACCGTGGGCACCAATCCCAACCGGATTTCTCAACATCAATATAATCAACAACAGTAAACAAACGGTACTATGTATATATATATATCCGAGAAAATCCGTATAAACAAGTATCAGAATGTATCAGAGCGACCTCTAAAGTAAAACATATACAATATATACATCAGTAGGCGAACCAAGAACCTACTAGAAAAACACAGATAGCTCTGATCACTAGCCTCCAAACTGCGACGTGAAAACACTAAAACCTGAACTGCAACTGGGCACGGAAACCGAAAAGCCCAGGGGAAAGACAATAAACACGTTAGAGTGAGTGGACGAAAATAAATGTCTTTCACCAGTTAATATATATTTAAAATAACATATGCGAGTCCAGGTAAATAAAAACAATAAGTACACGAGGTAAAACCATAGTCCTCCAGCGTACAGAGCATGCAAGTAAATCCCACGGGGTCACTCATGGACACACACCGTGCTAGTACATTCCGAATCACGAGGTCCTTAGTCCCCGTGACTCTAAGCTAGAAATGGCCTCGGTTCCGGGGAAACGCCCCTCACCGGTCAGGTAGGGATAACGACGCCCCTCCTGGATGGCCTACCATCGGGGATCAACCGAGAGGCAAGTATATCAATACAACAACGTAACCAAGACTGTACTCTGTGAAAACCAAATCATAAACAGTTCGATGCAAATGCATGAAACAATATATAGTGTATGCATATTCGTATACGTATCCATATAAATATAATCGTATAATCGTAAAACACATGCTCATGTAATCCGAAATCTCATACGCATGCTCAAATTCATAAATCATATAAAAGACTCGCAAACATTTCCGTGAAAAGAAATTGTCCACTCACAGGTGAGCAAAAAGCACACATGCTCTAATCTCGAGGACCGGCAGAAGATCCCTCGCCAGAAGCACGATCTCGGTCCCGATATCGATCTCGATCTCCTGAATATATTCATAAAACACAACTGATCAATATCGTAATCCACAACACTGTACTGATGCACGGAAACCAACCGTTCCCGGAAATGTGAAATGCAGTACAAAACGAACTACGAAAATCCCGAAATCCCTACTCGAAACCTCGACTGAAAATCGGCTAATCAAATCGACCCAAAAACCTCTGGACAACGATCAGGGCGCGATTACGAGAAAAACGACACTAAAATTATCGAAATCTGAAAAGTTGACTTTTTCCTCGTCGTTGACCGCCGCCGCCGCGCCGTCAACGGTGAAATCACACGGCGGGAAGCTCCAGATCACACCATCTCAGCCATACGAACCTCTTTCACTTCTATCACTAAGACCAATTCAGCCTCTAACACCTTCAATTTCCTCGAAATCCAACCGGAAAACCCACCGGAAAACCCATTCGGGTTCGAGCTAAAACCTAACCAATTCCAAAACTAATTACATGGGAAGCATCCCTAGACCAAGGGGAGTCAAACCCCTAACCATACCGCCACCGAGGCTCGCCGGAACACGGCCAACCAACACCGGCGATTCCAACCCGTTCGGCCTAGCTCGGGTTTCACCAAAACAGTATCATTTCAACCCAAACCAAGTTCCATCACACTCGAAATCAAACAAGGAAGCGATTCCTACCTTTCACTTGGTCGGAGGTGGCTGGAATCCGGTCGCCGGAAGTTGAAGCCGAAAACGGAAAGTTTTTCCTCACGGGTCAACGGTCAAAGTTTCCCAAAATGGAAAGTCAACTCATTCAATGCCCGAAATGAAATTCTCGACTATTTCTCGACTATTCCGATATTTATACTCGTCCCTCGGGTCGATCGACGATCCAAAACGAATATACGAAATGATTCGGATAAGCTCGAAACAATTGGATAAACTCGTCGAAACCCGAAACTTCAAATAATCATAAAATATTCCTCGGTTATCGGAAAAATCTTCCGGAACCGCCCACGAGCTCGTAATCACGTACTCTACCATTCCCGTGAAGATACTCAACTCAAATTTGAAAGGACCCAACCCCGATTCAGTTACCTAAATCGGAATCAAACCCTTCCGAAAACACGAACCAACAAAAACTTTTCAAAATTTCGGCAGAGTTTCGTTACTAGCGTGGAATTACCATAACCTGCACGCGGAAATTAACACTTCATCCTATGCCACAAAAAGCAAACCGTGGGCACCCATCCCATCCGGATTTCTCAACATCAATATAATCAACAAACAGTAAACATACTGTACCATATATATGTATATCCGAGAAAATCCGTATAAACAAGTATCAGAATGTATCAGAGCGACCTCTAGTATAAAATATATACAACATGTACATCAGTAGGTGAAACTGAAACCTACTGGAAAACACAGATGACTCTGATCACTAGCCTCCAAACCACAACGTGAAACACCAAACCTGAACTGCAAACTGGGCACGGAAACCGAAAAGCCCAGGGGAAAGACAATAAACACGTTAGAGTGAGTGGACGAAAATAAATGTCTTTCACCAAGTAACATATATGTTATAAAAACATATGCGAGTCGAAAGTATAAACAATAAATGGTACGCAAGGGAGACTCTAACTCCTCACGCGTCCGGGTACACAAGGGAGACTCTAACTCCTCCCGTATACGTACATGAGGGAGACTCTAACTCCTCACACGTACAGAGCATGTGTATAAATCACACGGGGCCACTCGTGGACATATAACAACATATAAATATAATCACATAACACATGCTCAATATAAACATAATCTCGTTCGAAAACTCATGTTCGTAAAACCATAATCATACAGCATGCTCAAGATCATAAATCGTATATAAAGGACTGGCAATAATTCCGTGAAAATAAACTGTCCACTCACAAACTCGCGTAGCGCACACTCGCTCTAAACACGTGGTCTGGCGGAAGATCCCTCGCCAGATGCACGATCACGATCCAAATCTCGATCTCGATCTCCTGAATACATATACACATAACTGATCAATATCGTAATCCACAACACTGTATTGATGCACGGAAACCAACTGTTCCCGGAAATACGAAATGCAGTGCAAAATGAATTACGGAAATCCCGAAATCCCAACTCGAAACCTCAACTGAAAATCGGCTACTCCAATCAACCCGAAAACCTCCGTACGATAACCAGGGCGTGATTACGAGAAAAATGACATTAAAAACGTCGAAATCTGAAAATTGACTTTCTGACCACCGTTGACCGCCGTTGACCGCCGCCGCCGGCGGCGGCGCGCCGTCAACGGAGGAATTACAAGGCCAAAACTTCCAGATCGGACCATCACAACCTCACGAACATCTTTTCCTTCTAGCACATAAGCCAATTCCAACTTAATCCCTTCCAAAATCAAGCAAAACCGAAACCAAAACCTTGCCGGAAAACCCAATCGGGTTATAGGCAAACCACCACCAAAACTGAATTAAAACATAGGGGAAGTAACCTTAGGGCAAGGCGAGGTGAAACCCTCACCCCTCGGCCACCAATGGTCACCGGAATACCCCCCACCGTTAAGGGCGAAATCCGGCAAGGAAACCCAAATCGGGTTCCACGAAAATCTCACCAATTCACCACCACACACACATCAATCAACTCGAAATTGAACAAGGAACCTAGCCATACCTTCCTCGAAGCCCAAGGTGGCCGGAAAAAGATCGCCGGAGTTCACTTTCCCGTTCGGGAAACTTTCCTCTTTCGCCCCTTGGTCAGCTTTCCAAATATGGAAAGTCAACAGCAAACCAATTTGGTCAACGCCCAATATGAAGTTTTTCGACTAATTCCCGACTATATTTCAACTTTTCGATATTTATACTCGTCCCTCGGGTCAAACTACGGTCCGAAATGAATATACGATGTGATTCGGATAAGCTCGAAACAATCGGATAAACTCGTCGGAACCTGAAACTTCAAATAATCATAAAATACTCCTCGGTTATCGGAAAAATCTTCCGAAACCACCCACGAGCTCGAAATCACGTACTCTACCATTTTCGTGAAGACACTCATCCCAAATTCTCGACTGAAAACATAGTCGCGAACCGAAGCGGTAAACTACACAATATCGTAAGACTGCGACTATAACCAAATCTCGAGAATCGTACCAAACACACATCTGATTCTGGTTCGGGTCGTCACAAATCTACCCCCCTTAAAGAAATTTCGACCTCGAAATTTACGTACCTGTCATGTGAACAGATGAGGATACTGCTCCCGCATACGCTGCTCGGTCTCCCATGTGGCCTCCTCCACTGAGTGATTCTGCCACAAGACCTTCACCAGCGGAATCACGCGGTGCCTCAACTCCTGCTCACGACGATCGAGAATCTGCACTGGCTCCTCAACATACGATAAATCCTCTCTGATCGGCAACTGCTGTGGGGCTATCACATGTGAAGGATCTGAGATGTACTTCCGCAACATCGAAACATGGAAGACATCATGTACACGAGCCATCTCAGCCGGTAACTCAAGTCTGTAAGCAACAGCTCCAACCCTCTCCGTAATCTCATACGGACCAATGTACCGCGGTCGAAGCTTGCCACGCTTCCCGAAACGCACAACTCCCCTCCACGGAGATAGTTTCAGGAAGACCCAATCACCAACCTCGAACTCTAAACTCTTCCTCCTCACATCCGCGTAACTCTTCTGCCGATCCTGGGCAATCTTCAGTCGATCCCGAATAACCTGAATGTCCTCCATCGTGGTTTTCACCAAATCCGGACCAATAAGCCAACGCTCGCCCACCTCACTCCAACACAATGGAGTGCGACACTGCTTCCCGTACAGAGCCTCGTACGGTGCCATCTCAATACTGGCCTGATAGCTGTTGTTGTAGGCGAACTCGATCAAGTGCAACTGCTGATCCCAGTTTCCCCGAAACTGCAATACACACGATCTCAGCATATCCTCAAGAGTCTGAATGGTCCGCTCGGACTGCCCGTCAGTCTGAGGATGAAAAGCTGTACTAAATCGTAACTTCGTGCCCAAAGCTCGCTGTAAAGCCTGCCAAAACTCGGATGTGAACTGACTATCACGGTCAGAAACAATGGACACAGGCACACCATGCAAGCGAACAATCTCTGATAAGTACAACTTAGCCAGTCTGCCCACTGAAATCTTTCCTGGAAGTGCAAGAAAATGTGCAGATTTCGTCAATCGATCCACAATAACCCAAATGCCAGTGTTGCCCGCCGAAGTACGCGGCAACTGATAGACGAAATCCATCGTGATATGCTCCCACTTCCAAACTGGAATCTCAAGTGGCTGTAGTTTCCCTGCAGGTTTCTGCCTCTCCGCCTTCACCTGCTGACAAATCAAACACCGACTCACGTATGCGGCAATCTCCCGCTTCATATTGCGCCACCAATAGTACGCTCGAAGTGTACGAAACATCTTCGTACCTCCGGGATGCATCGCATACGCAGAACTGTGGGCCTCATCTAAAATCTCCTTCTTCAAATCCTCGTCCCTGGGTACACATAATCTGCCCCTGAACAACAACGTACTGTCGTCGCTCAAACGGAACTCTGTAGGCACACCATTCCGAATTATGGTCTTCTTGCCTAACAGATAAGGATCTGAATCCTGTGCCTCCCGTACCTGATCAACCAATACGGGTCGTACCTGAAAGCTAGCCAACAAGGCTCCATCATCATCATAACCAAACACAGCACCCGTAGCCCGTAGTTCGGCTAACATTGATACTCTGGCCACACACATGTGAAACAATGAGGCTCCCGATTTCCGGCTAAGTGCATCTGCCACAACATTGGCCTTCCCTGGATGGTACTCGAAAGTGCACTCGTAATCGTTGATCAACTCCATCCATCGGCGCTGCCTCATGTTCAGATCCGGCTGTGTCCGCAAGTAAGTGAGACTCTTGTGGTCAGTGAAAATCTTACACTGAGCACCATACAGGTAATGTCTCCAACTCTTCAACGCTAACACGATAGCGGCTAACTCCAAATCATGCGTCGGATAGTTGACCTCGTGCGGTTTCAGCTGTCTGGAACCATATGCCACGACTCTACCATGCTGCATCAACACACAGCCAAGGCCTAACTTCGACGCGTCGCTGTACACAACATACTCACCACTGTCGTCTGGCAATGTCAAAACCGGTGCGGTAGTCAATCTCTCCTTCAGGAGCAAATAACTCTCCTCGCACGCATCAGACCACTCAAACTTGACGCCCTTCTTCGTCAATCTGGTCAGTGGTGTAGCTATCCGTGAAAAATCCTGTACAAACCGTCGATAATAGCCTGCTAATCCCAAGAAACTCCGGATCTCCGGCACAGTAGTGGGTCGACTCCAATTCAGCACGGCCTCAATTTTGTCAGGATCAACACTAACTCCCTCGGCCGAAATCACGTGGCCCAGAAACTTCACACTATCCAACCAGAACTCACACTTGCTAAACTTTGCGAACAACAGATGGTCCCGCAAAGTCCGCAACACCGCTCGCAAGTGCTTCTTGTGCTGGCCCACACTCCTCGAATAGATCAAAATGTCATCAATAAACACAATCACGAACTTGTCCAGGAATCGACGAAACACCCGATTCATCAAGTCCATGAAAGCTGCGGGGGCGTTGGTCAACCCAAACGGCATAACCAAAAACTCATAGTGCCCATACCGCGTCCTAAAAGCTGTCCTGGCAACATCTGAATCCCGGATCCTCAACTGGTGATATCCGGATCGAAGATCAATCTTCGAAAAGACTGCTGCTCCCTTCAGCTGATCGAACAAGTCGTCAATCCGAGGCAACGGATACTTGTTCCTCACTGTAATCTGATTCAGCTTCCGATAGTCGATGCACAAACGCATAGACCCGTCCTTCTTCCGCACAAATAACACTGGAGCACCCCACGGAGAAACACTCGGTCGAATGAATCCCTTCTCTAACAACTCCTGAAGCTGAATCTGCAACTCCCTCAACTCTGCAGGCGCCATCCGGTACGGTGTCTGGGAAATCGGTCCAGTACCCGGCAACAACTCAATAGTAAAGTCAATCTCCCGCACAGGGGGTATACCAGGTAACTCCGCTCGAAACACATCCGTAAACTCAGACACAACCTCAATACTACCAAGATCCGGCACTGCAGCTGTAGTGTCTACAACATGGGCTAAGTAAGCAACACAACCCTTCCTCATCAACCGATCCGCCCTCATCGAGGAAATCAAACATGGTAGGGAAGTGTTCTTCTCGCCACGAAATAGTATCTCAGGTAACCCTGGTCGTCGAAATGCGACCTCCTTCCTGTGGCAATCAAACATGGCCCAGTGCGACTCCAGAAAATCCATACCCAATATCAGATCGAAATCCACAATATCCAGCAACAACAGATCAGCAGCTAAACCATGGCCATCAACAAACACCTCACAATCTCGATAAACCCAACCGATGCTCACCACCTCACCTGACGGATACAACACTCTCCACAACCCCGGAAGTGGAGATGCAGGTACCGTAGCTAATGATGACCGTCTATATGATATGAATGAGTGTGTGGCACCTGGATCTAGCAATGCAACTACTGGAATACCAAAAACATGTAACGTACCGATAACGACCTCCGGTGATGCTCTGCCCTCACGCATAGTCATAGCATGAACTCTCGCCTGTCCGGCTGGTCGTCCTCGCTGGGCCTGACCCTGCTGCCTGCCCTGACCTGCAAACTGTGCTGGTCGAGCTCCCGAAGTGGCACCTCGCTCAGCTCCGGAACTCTGAGCCGCCTGTCTATTTCCACCATACAACTGAGGACACTCCCTCGAAAAGTGGCCCACCTGGCCACAACGATAACAAGCACCAGGACTCCGCTGACATGGGCCCAAATGATATCTATTGCAGAGGTTGCACAAAGGATAGTCTCTCGGAACAGGAAATGTGCCACCAGTATGCCGAGGATAACTAGAACCGCTGGAACCTCCACTATCCTGTGGCCGCTGCGGTCGATCTCTCCTCCATCCTGGTCTCCGTCTAGGTACACTAGCTGGTGGTCGATACGATCCACCGCCAGAGGATGAAGCTGAACCGGAAGTATCGGAACTCTGCCTCTTTGAAGGCCCCTGACTCGGTCCACCTTCCTCGAATCGCCTCGGCTGATACCTCTGCTGTCTCTCCTGCTCAATATCCTCGCCTCGGAGAGCTGCACTGACAAACTCATCAAAGTTGTTCCTCAACATCGTAGTCAATGTCGCCTTGATGTTCAAATTCAATCCCAGCTCAAACCTGCGACACTTGGCTTCCTCTGTAGCCACCATATCCCGCGCAAAACGAGACAAACGAGTAAACCGATCCCGATACTCAAGTACAGACAAACTGCCCTGCCTCAAGTTCGTGAACTCCTCGTACTTGCGCTGCTGGGTAGCCTGATTAAAATACCTCCGCATAAACAGATCACGAAACAATGTCCACGGAGTATCCACAGGAACTCTGTCAGTGCTGACCCACCAAAAGTATGCATCACCCTCAAGTAAACCAACTGCGGCTACTGTCATCTGCTCAGGTGTAAACTGCAGACGCTCACAAACACGCTCAATCTGAACCAGCCATGCCTCGCATATCTCTGGATCAACTGAACCCGAAAACACAGTAGCACCCGCAGTGCGAGCCTTGACCACAGGGTCAAAACGCTCTTCCAAACGCAACACTCGCATAAGCAAGTCGCGCGTTCGGCGATCCTCATCAGGATCATCATCCCGATCCACACGGGGACCACGTCGAGGAGGCATCCTACTGATACAAGACAAGCATTAGGCACAAGCAGAAAGAACGTAATCATGAAACCGCAGATATTTGAGGACACACAACACCCGAAGTATTGATGAGTACCGCTGGCCAGTCGGGTCATCACTCCAGCCATGCTGTATCAACTCAAATACCCTAAGCGTCACAACTACAAGAGTCTACAGAATCTGACAACCTAATGCTCTGATACCAAGCTGAAAGGACCCAACCCCGATTCAGTTACCTAAATCGGAATCAAACCCTTCCGAAAACACGAACCAACAAAAACTTTTCAAAATTTCGGCAGAGTTTCGTTACTAGCGTGGAATTACCATAACCTGCACGCGGAAATTAACACTTCATCCTATGCCACAAAAAGCAAACCGTGGGCACCCATCCCATCCGGATTTCTCAACATCAATATAATCAACAAACAGTAAACATACTGTACCATATATATGTATATCCGAGAAAATCCGTATAAACAAGTATCAGAATGTATCAGAGCGACCTCTAGTATAAAATATATACAACATGTACATCAGTAGGTGAAACTGAAACCTACTGGAAAACACAGATGACTCTGATCACTAGCCTCCAAACCACAACGTGAAACACCAAACCTGAACTGCAAACTGGGCACGGAAACCGAAAAGCCCAGGGGAAAGACAATAAACACGTTAGAGTGAGTGGACGAAAATAAATGTCTTTCACCAAGTAACATATATGTTATAAAAACATATGCGAGTCGAAAGTATAAACAATAAATGGTACGCAAGGGAGACTCTAACTCCTCACGCGTCCGGGTACACAAGGGAGACTCTAACTCCTCCCGTATACGTACATGAGGGAGACTCTAACTCCTCACACGTACAGAGCATGTGTATAAATCACACGGGGCCACTCGTGGACATATAACAACATATAAATATAATCACATAACACATGCTCAATATAAACATAATCTCGTTCGAAAACTCATGTTCGTAAAACCATAATCATACAGCATGCTCAAGATCATAAATCGTATATAAAGGACTGGCAATAATTCCGTGAAAATAAACTGTCCACTCACAAACTCGCGTAGCGCACACTCGCTCTAAACACGTGGTCCGGCGGAAGATCCCTCGCCAGATGCACGATCACGATCCAAATCTCGATCTCGATCTCCTGAATACATATACACATAACTGATCAATATCGTAATCCACAACACTGTATTGATGCACGGAAACCAACTGTTCCCGGAAATACGAAATGCAGTGCAAAATGAATTACGGAAATCCCGAAATCCCAACTCGAAACCTCAACTGAAAATCGGCTACTCCAATCAACCCGAAAACCTCCGTACGATAACCAGGGCGTGATTACGAGAAAAATGACATTAAAAACGTCGAAATCTGAAAATTGACTTTCTGACCACCGTTGACCGCCGTTGACCGCCGCCGCCGGCGGCGGCGCGCCGTCAACGGAGGAATTACAAGGCCAAAACTTCCAGATCGGACCATCACAACCTCACGAACATCTTTTCCTTCTAGCACATAAGCCAATTCCAACTTAATCCCTTCCAAAATCAAGCAAAACCGAAACCAAAACCTTGCCGGAAAACCCAATCGGGTTATAGGCAAACCACCACCAAAACTGAATTAAAACATAGGGGAAGTAACCTTAGGGCAAGGCGAGGTGAAACCCTCACCCCTCGGCCACCAATGGTCACCGGAATACCCCCCACCGTTAAGGGCGAAATCCGGCAAGGAAACCCAAATCGGGTTCCACGAAAATCTCACCAATTCACCACCACACACACATCAATCAACTCGAAATTGAACAAGGAACCTAGCCATACCTTCCTCGAAGCCCAAGGTGGCCGGAAAAAGATCGCCGGAGTTCACTTTCCCGTTCGGGAAACTTTCCTCTTTCGCCCCTTGGTCAGCTTTCCAAATATGGAAAGTCAACAGCAAACCAATTTGGTCAACGCCCAATATGAAGTTTTTCGACTAATTCCCGACTATATTTCAACTTTTCGATATTTATACTCGTCCCTCGGGTCAAACTACGGTCCGAAATGAATATACGATGTGATTCGGATAAGCTCGAAACAATCGGATAAACTCGTCGGAACCTGAAACTTCAAATAATCATAAAATACTCCTCGGTTATCGGAAAAATCTTCCGAAACCACCCACGAGCTCGAAATCACGTACTCTACCATTTTTGTGAAGACACTCATCCCAAATTCTCGACTGAAAACATAGTCGCGAACCGAAGCGGTAAACTACACAATATCGTAAGACTGCGACTATAACCAAATCTCGAGAATCGTACCAAACACACATCTGATTCTGGTTCGGGTCGTCACAAAATTCTCGACCAAAAACCAAGTCGCGAATCGAATCGGCAAACCACAATTACGACAATAAACTGCGACTAAACTCAATCTCGAGAATCATGCTGAATAAGCAACTGATTCTGGTTCGGGTCGTCACATTATTTGATTATTGTAATTATTATAGGGTTAATTGTGATTATTATGGGTAATATTGTTATTATTGTGATGTTTCGGTTAATTGTGATTATAGTGTGGTTATTTAGATTTTTGTGATTAAGTTAGAGTATATATTTAAATTATGAGAATTTTAATAATATTTATATTAATTGATTGATTGTTGATATTGATTTAAATTAGACGAAAATATATATGAATAATTAGGGATCGAGTAGAATAATTAGATGAAAATAATTTATATATATGAATATAAGTTAGACGAAAATATATATATATATGTGTTCATTTGTAATTAGGGATCGAGTAGAATAATTAAATTATGTAATATATGTATAGTTTAAATATCGATATATAGATATATATATATATAATGATGAATTTTTAATTAATTAGATCAATGGTATGTATACAGTTATAATTTTCAGGATGGACAAGAGTTGGATGTCTCTTCTAAGATGGGATGTAAGATATCATCGTGGAATTAGGAGTTTTGTGGATTATGTGAAGGTTAATTGTGGAGGGATGACAATTCATTATTGTCCGTGTATTAAATGTCAGTGTCACAGCGAGCGATATCGTTTTCACATCGATAAAGTATTGGAGCACTTGAAGAAAAACAAGTTTTGGGATAAGTAAACATGTTGGATTTATCACGGTGAGAGCTCATCAGTTGGTCAGCATGATCAGGGACAATTTTTTGAGAGTGGCAGTACATCCAATGATCCAACAACAAGGTTGATCAACGATATGTTTCCTCATGAGAGCGGTGTATTTGCTGAAACACTAGATATCCCTCCCGCCATTTGGGGTTTCCCTCATATTGAGCCAGTCCAGCAATTACCTACAGCTGTCAACACTGCTGGTATGGACAAGTACAACAACCTCATTGCCTTCCAACAGATCCCATTGTACAACGAGTGTAATAAGACTATTCTTGAAAGTGTTATGGGAGTAATGAAGCTCAAAGTGGAGAACAAAATGAGTGTGAAGGCTGTTGATGATTGGCTGAAGTGGTCTAGTTCGTTGTTGCCCCCCGGTCATCGCCTTCGTACCACTCATCGTAAGATGCGACAGATCCTGAAACATCTTGGCATTTCCTACATCAAAATCCATGCTTGTAGATATGATTGCGTTCTATTCTGGGGTGAAGATGCTTATGGGAATGATCTTGAATCCCTTAATGGTTGCCCGGTATGTGGTACTCCTGCCGAAAACAAGAAAGCTGTGAAGATACTTCGATATTTTTCGCTGATAGATAGGCTAGAACGGTTGTTCATGTCTGCACACATGGCTGAAGCTATGAGATGGTAGGCCGAGAGGAATTTGCTCGATGGTGATACCCTTATACACCCTGCTGACGGAGAGGCTTGGAAGCACATGGTGAGGGAGTTTGCTTATTTTGCATCAGAGGTTCGAAATGTTTGGCTGGGGCTTTCATCTGACGGATTGAACCCTTTTGGCAACATGAGTCTTCAATACAGTATATGGCCAGTTATTTCGGTACCGTACAACCTTCCTCCATGGATGTGCATGAAGAAAGAATACAATATGCTCACTATGATAATTACAGGGCTGGGTTATCCAGGAAAGTGTCTCGATGTGTATTTGAGACCCTTGATTGAGGAGGTTAAGTACCTGAGTGAGCATGGGCATCCCACTTATGACAAGTTCAAAAATGATATGTTCCAGATGCATGTCATGCTTGTTGGCACCATTAGCGATTTTCCTGCACGTGGGATGTTATCGGGCAACGTTACCAGGGGATACAAGGCTTGTCCAGAGTGCATGACTGTTGAGTGTTGCAGACCTCATTGCAAGAAGATTGTATAGATGTGTCATCGTTGTTGGCTTCCACATGATCACCCATTTCAGAAGGATATGGAGGCATTTGATGGGACTGTGGAAACAGGTGAGCAGCCGAGGAGATGGACGGGGGATGAAATATTGGAAGTACTAAATGAATACGATTTTGGCAGCTCAGTAATCATCCTGAGATAGTGGTGTCAATACCTGACAAACCCGACACAAGTATAAATTCTGGACACACAAAAGTATTTTTTGGGAATTTTCGTATTGGTGCAAGTTGTTGATCAGACACTACTTAGATGTAATGCACATAGAGAAAAATGTGTGAGAGAGTGTGGTCGGCACAGTGTTGAATTGGGAGGGAAAAACTAAAGACGACCCGAAGGCACGCATTGATCTGAAAAGAATGGGACTGTAAAAACATTTGTGGTTGAGAGATGGGAAGAAAAAATGCCGCAAGCTCCTTATACCGTCAAGCCTACCCAGAAGACTAAAATTTTTGGCTGGATGGGTAATGTTAGGTATCCTTCCGGCTATGTAGGAAATATAAGTCGGTGTGTTAACTTCAAAGACAATAAGATGTACGGACTAAAGAGTCATGACTGTCATATACTACTTCAACGCTTATTCCCTGTTTTCATTCGAGGGTACCTGCCCGAAGAGGTGGTGGAGCCGTTAGTGGCTTTGTCAAGATTCATTCAAAAGTTATGCACGAGAGAAGTGAAGAAATCGGACATATTGGAAATACAACAGGACATCATTTTTATCATGTACAAATTGGAAAGGATATTTCCTCCAAATTTTTTCGACATCATGCCTCACTTGATGCTCCATCTTCCGGAATAATTGTTGCTTACCGGTCCAGTACACTACACATGGATGTATCCCATGGAAAGGTACGTAAGGCATCTCTGAATCTGGATATTTCTTTAATATTATTTATTCACTTATTTTACAATAATCATAACATGCTCTTTAATTACCACTTTATAGAAAATTAAGGGACTGCAAAGATTATGTGATGAACAAATCCGCACCCGAAGGGTGTATCGCTGAAGCATATATTGCGCACGAGTGCGTAACGTACACCAAGTTGTATTTAGGAGCGTTGGAGGACCCTCCACAACATATGCTGGTAGATGAACCGCATTTCAACCTTTCGATCATCTCCAATGATGTTGAAGTTTCTAGAAAGTTGCCTAACTCGTACAATTTGGAACAATATGAGCTAGTCATTGCCCACTGGTCAGTATTGATTAACTGTCTAGAAATTCACTATTGGAAAAATGTGCACCTTTACTGTCCTGCTATTGCCAGTGATGTTGAGTACCACAACAAGACGTTTGCAAACTATTTTGGCAAATGGGTACGTATATAGATATATTTACTTGTATATATATATATGGCGTACTATTTTCCTATTTAAAGTTAAGTTAATAATCATTTTCAGATGAACCATGTACAAGATGATGGTATGTGACGACTCGAACCAGAATTGGTATAGTAATCGGCTTAATCCACGAGTTTTGCGAGTAATCGAGATTTATCGTAATTAATCGAATTGGCAGTTTTGATCACGACTTAATTATCGGACACGAATTTGAGTTGGGTTTGTTCATGGAAAATGTAGAGAATTTGATTTCGAGTCCATGGAAACTTTCCAAGGATTTTTCGGATAATCGAGGAATATAAAATGAATATTTGAAATTATCGCCGAGTTAGGCATGTTTATCCATTCGAATTTGAGTTATCCGAATTGTGGATAGAGCCGAGTTGCGACGTATATATAGCCGAATAGCCGTAAAATTATCGAAAAATTGCATTTTGGGCCGTTTGACTTGTGTTGACCGAATTGGACCCGTTTGAACTCGCCATCGGACTTGCCGTTTCTGGCCACTTCCGGCCACGATTTTGGTAGGTAAGGCTTCCCCGTGATTTGTAGCTGTTTGGAACTTGATTTGAGGAGAATTGATCACGAATTGAAGGAGAACAAGAAGCTTGAATTTGAGGGTTTTCGCCGGAATCGGGTGGCGGATTCCAGTGAGAATCGGTGTCGGGGTTGTGGGGGGAAAGGTTCCCCTTCACTCCACGAAGCTTTCTGGGTAATTGGATATAATTTTGGTTGAGGTTTGTGGTGGTTGCGGATGGTGACCGGAGGTGGAGCTCCGGCGTTGGTTTCGGCCGGTTTTCCGTTGAATTGAGTGGAAATTGGATTCTGTGACAGTGAAGAGTTGACTTTTTGAAATTTGACAAGTTTTATGCCGTTTTGCTCGTAATCGCGTTCGATCATCGCCTTGAGGTTTTCGAGTTGATTTGGATACCGGATTTTAAGTCAAGGGTTTATGTGGAGAATTTGGGGGTTTTCGTCGATTATTTTGTATCCGAGTTATATATTTCCGGAAATGATTGGTTTCCGAGGTGTGGTACAGAGTAAGGAATTGTGATTTTGATCAGTTATATTTTGTGATTATTCAGGGGATCGAGATCGTACGTTGGGCGAGGGATCTTCCACCGGATCTCGGGATTAGCGCGTGTGCGCGCTGTGCCTATGTTTGAGTAGACCTTTATTTACACTGTCGTAGCGAGTTCTTAATTTCAGTATTTATTTCCAATACAGTATTGAGATTATTTATTGTTTTAGAGGTATTGTTTTATGTTTTTATGGTGATGGCATATATTTAGCATCGATGCATTGACTACTCGGCTGATCACCGGTAGTCCAGTTCCAGGGTTGAGAGATTCCCCTGATGTGCCCACTAGGCTTGAGAGATTTGCCTAGTCTATCACCATCGGGCTTGAGAGATTCGCCTGACCATCGGGCTTGAGAGATTCGCCTGACACCTCCATTTATTTTAAGAACTTGCATTGTTTTTATGTTATATAAATGGTGAAAGGCATATGATTATTTTCGTCCGCTTACTCTAACAATTTTATTTGCCTTTCCCCTGGGCTTTTCTGTTTCCGTGCCCAGTTTCCAGTTCGGATTCTGGTGTCACACGTCGCAGTCGGAGGCTTAGTGTTCGAGCTACCTTTCTTTTCCAATAGGTTTCTTGTTTAGCCTACTATTGTATATTTATGTATATATACACTAGAGGTCGCTCTGATTACTCTAATATTATAATTTCATATGATTTTCCCCGGATTTCTGTAAAGTACAGGTTTGCTTATTACTTTACATTATTTTTTATGATATTGAGAAATCCGGATGGGATTGGTGCCCACGATTTGGCTTTTGTGGCATAGGATGAAGTGTGTTTTCAAGTGCAGGTTAATGGTAATTCCACGATATAGTGAAACTCTGCCAAAATTTCTATGCTTTTTGCAAGTTCGTGTTTTCAGAAGGGGTTTGATTCCGGTTTAGGAAACTAAATCGGGGTCGGGTCCTTTCAGCTTGGTATCAGAGCATTAGGTTTTAGGTTCTGTAGACTTCTGTAGTTGTGATACTTAGGATCACTACCACATTTTTGTCCATTACCAACGAAATGGAAAACTAAGGCCGACGATTTAAAAAATCGTCGGCAATAGTTTTTTGCCTATTACCGACGCATTATTGCCGACGATTTGGGAGAAAAATCATCGGCAATAGTATTATTACCGATGATTTTTCTCCCAAATCGTCGGCAATAGGGAAAACTATTGCCGACAATTTTTTAAATCGTCGGCCTTAGTTTTCCATTTCGTCGGTAATGGACAAAAATGTGGTAGTGATCATTTGAGTATGTAGAGCATGTCTGGAGCGATGACCCGACCGGCCAACAGTAACTCATCAATGCTTCGGGTGTTGTATATTTTCAAATGTCTGAAGTTTCATGATTATGTTCTTTGTGCCTAGTGACAAATGCTTTTCTCTTATCATTAGGATGCCTCCTAGACGTAGTTCCCATGCCAATAGGGATGTGGATCCTGATAAGGATCGCCAGACGCATGACTTGCTTATGCGAGTGTTATGTTTAGAGGAGCGTTTTGACCCTGTGGTCAAAGCTCGAACTGCTAGAGCGACTATTTTCTCGGGTTCAGTTGATCCAGAGATGTGTGAGGCACGGTTGGTTAAGGTTGAAAGAGTTTGTAAGCGTCTGCGTTTCACTCCTGAGCAGATGACAGTGGTAGCAGTTGGTTTACTTGAGTCTGATGCATACTTCTGGTGGATTAGCACCGATAGAGTTCCGGTTGATACTCCATAGACTTTGTTCAGGGATTTATTTATGCGGAGGTATTTCAACTAGGCTACACAGTAGCGGAAGTATAAGAAGTTCACCAACTTGAGGCAGGGTAGCATATCAGTACTTGAGTACCGGGACAGATTTACTCGTTTATCTCGGTTTGCTCGCGACATGGTGGCTACAGAGGAAGCCAAGTGCCGGAGATTTGAGTTGGGTTTGAACCTGAACATCAAGGGGACATTGACTACGATGCCTCGGAACAACTTTGATGAGTTTGTGAGTGCTGCACTTCGAGGCAAGGATATCGAGAAGGAAAGACAGATGAGATTCAAGTCTCGACGATTTGAGGAGGGTGGACCGAGTTAGGGACCTTTCAAGAGGCTGAACTTTGACACTTCCGGATAGGCATCATCATCTGGCAGTGAACCATATAGACCACCAAGTAGTACAGCTAGACAGAGACAGAGATGGAGGAGGGATCGACCACAGAGACCACAGTCCAGTGGGGGTTCTGGCGGATTCAGCTATCCTCGACGTACCGGTGACACTTTTGCTGTACCGAGGGAGTATCCATTGTGCAATCTCTGCAACAAGTATCACTTTGGTCCTTGTCAGCGAGGTCCTACCATTTGCTATCGTTGTGGCCAGGAGGGTCACTATGCGAGGGAATGTTTCCAGCCTGCTGGTGTAGGTGGACAGGCAGCTCAGAGTTCAGGAGGAGAGTGAGGTACCACTTCTGGGGCTCGACCAGTACAATCTTCTGGTCAGGGTGGACAACAGAGTCATCCTCAGCGTGGACGACCAGCTGGACAGGCCAGGGTTCATGCTATGTCACTACGTGAGGGCAGAGCTTCACCGGAGGTTGTTATTGGTACGTTGCATGTTTTTGGCTATCCAGTACTTACTTTGCTAGATCCAGGTGCTACACATTCATTCATATCATATAGATTGTCATCTTTAGCTCTTATGCCTGCATCTCCACTTTCGGGGTTGTGGAGAGTGTTGTATCCATCCGGAGAGGTTGTGAGTATTGGTTGGGTGTATAGGGATTGTGAGATCTTTATTGGAGGTTATGGTTTAGCCGCAGATTTTTTATTGCTGGATATTGTCGATTTTGATGTGATTCTGGGTATGGACTTCTTGGAGACACATTGGGCTATGCTCGATTGTCACAAGAATGAGGTGGTGTTTCGACGTCTAGGTTTCCCAGAGATACTGTTTCGCGGTGAGAAGAATACTTCATTGCCATGTGTGATTTCAGCGATGAAGGCCGAGCGGATGATGAAGAAGGGTTGTGTTACGTACTTAGCTCATGTTATGGATACACATGCTGCTGTACCAGACATTGGTGATATTGAGGTTGTTTCCGAGTTTCCAGATGTGTTTCCGGTGGAGTTACCAGGTGTTCCTCCAGTTCGAGAAATCGATTTCACCATTGAGCTTTTACCAGGCACTGGACCCATATCTTAGGCACCTTATCGTATGGCACCAGCGGAGTTGAAGGAGCTACAAGTTCAACTTCAAGAGTTGCTGGAGAAAGGTTTTATACGACCAAGTGT
This sequence comes from Geum urbanum, assembly GCA_946800695.1. NCBI lineage: Eukaryota > Viridiplantae > Streptophyta > Magnoliopsida > Rosales > Rosaceae > Geum > Geum urbanum. The sequence goes on from OX326997.1 coordinate 41,247,321, forward strand.
ATCACCGTGGGGTGCTCCTGTACTGTTTGTGCGTAAGAAGGATGGTTCCATGCGGTTGTGTATTGATTACCAGAAGCTAAATCAAGTCACCGTGAAGAACAAGTATCTGTTGCCACGGATTGATGATTTGTTTGATCAGCTCAAGGGAGCTTCAGTCTTTTCGAAGATTCATCTCAGGTCCGGATATCATTTGTTGAGGATCAGAGAGTCGGATGTGCACAGGACAGCTTTTAGATCATGGTACGGGCATTATGAGTTCTTGGTTATGTCGTTTGGGTTGACCAACGCCCTTGCAGCTTTCATGGACTTGATGGACCGGGTATTTAGAGGAGATTCCTAGACAAGTTTGTGATCATATTCATCGACGACATCCTGATTTACACCAGGAGTGTGGGCCAGCACAAGAAACATTTGCGAGCTGTTTTGCAGACTTTGCGAGATAATCAGCTGTTTTCGAAGTTCAGCAAATGTGAGTTCTGGTTGAATAGCGTGAAGTTTTTGGATCACGTGATATCTGCTAAGGGAGTCAGCATGGATCCTGACAAGATTGAGGCCGTGTTGAATTGGAGTAGACCTACCACCGTACCAGAGATCAGGAGTTTCTTGGGTTTGGCAGGCTACTATCGGCGCTTTGTGCAGGATTTTTCACGGATTGCCACACCAGTTACCAGATTGACGAAGAAAGGTGTCAAGTTCGAGTGATCCGATGCATGTGAGGAGAGTTACTTACTCCTAAAGGAAAAGTTGACTACTGCACCGGTTCTGACTCTACCTGACGATAGTGGAGAGTTTGTGGTTTACAGTGATGCATCAAAATTGGGACTTGGTTGTGTTTTGATGCAGCATGGCAGAGTGGTGGCTTACGGTTCCAGGCAGCTGAAACCACATGAAGTCAACTATTCTACCCATGATTTGGAGTTGGCTACTATTGTATTAGCCTTGAAAAGTTGGAGACACTACTTGTACGGAGCTCAGTGCAAGATATACACAGATCACAAGAGTCTCACCTATTTGCGCACGCAGCCAGACTTGAATATGAGACAGCGCAGATGGATGGAGTTGATCAATGATTATGATTGCACCTTTGAGTATCATCCAGGGAAGGCTAATGTCGTTGCTGATGCACTCAGTCAGAAATCCGGAGCCTCATTATTTCATGTGTGTGTGGCCAGAGTTTCCATGTTAGCAGAGTTACGTGCTACCGGAGCTGAGTTTGAGTGGGGTGATGATGGAGCCTTGTTGGCCAACTTCCAGGTTCGACCAATATTTGTTGATCAGGTTCGTGAAGCTCAGGATGTGGATTCCTCTCTATTGGACAAGAAGACCTTGATTGGGAATGGTGTGCCAACAGAGTTTCGGTTGAGTGATGATGGTACATTTTTATTCAGAGGCAGATTATGTGTGCCTAGAGACGAGGGTTTGAAGAAAGAGATTTTAGACGAAGCTCATTGTTCTGCTTATGCTATGCATCCCGGCAGTACGAAGATGTTTCGTACACTTCGAGCTTATTACTGGTAATGAAATATGAAGAGGCAGATTGCTGCATATGTGAGCAGATGTCTTATTTGTCAGCAGGTTAAGGTAGAAAGGTAGAAGCATGCGCGAAAGCTACAGCCCTTGGAGATTCTGGTTTGGAAGTGGGAGCACATCACCATGGATTTCGTGTATCAATTACCGCGTACTTCTGCTGGTAATACTGGTATTTGGGTTATTGTTGACCGATTGACGAAATCAACCCATTTCCTTGCACTTTCAGGAAAGATTTCTGTGGGCAGATTGGCAAAGCTGTATTTGGCCGAGATCGTTCGTTTGCATGGTGTGCTTGTATCTATTGTTTCTGACCGAGACAGTCAATTCACCTCAGAGTTTTGGCAGGCTTTGCAACGAGCTTTGGGTACCAGATTGCATTTCAGTACAACTTTCCATCCCCAGACTGATGGGCAGTCTAAGCGGACTATTAGAACCCTCGAGGATATGTTGCGGTCTTGTGTTTTGCAGTTTAAAGAGAATTAGGACCAACAACTGCATTTGATTGAGTTTGCTTACAACAACAGTTATCAGGCCAGTATCGACATGGCACCGTATGAGGCCCTATACGGAAAGCAGTGCCGTACTCCATTGTGTTGGAGTGAGGTAGGTGAGTGATGGCTTATTGGTCCTAATTTGGTGAAGAGCACTACAGAGGATATTCAGATTATCCGAGACAGATTGCAGATTGCCCAAGATCGCCAAAAGAGTTATGCAGATGTGCGAAGAAAGAGTCTCGAGTTCGAGGTGGGCGATTGGGTCTTCTAGAAATTGTCTCCTTGGTGAGGAGTTGTTCCTTTCGGGAAGCGTGGCAACCTTCGACCACGGTATATCGGTCCGTATGAGATTACAGAGAGAGTTGGTGCCGTGGCTTACAGATTAGAGTTGCCTTCCGAGATGGCTCGAGTACACGATGTTTTCCATGTATCGATGTTGCGGAAATACATTCCAGATCCATCACATGTGTTAGCACCACATCAGCTTCCTATCCGGGAAGATTTGACATATGTGGAGGAGCCGGTACAGATTCTCGATCGGCGTGAGCAGGAGTTGAGACACAGAGTCATACCACTTGTGAAGGTCTTATGGCAGAATCATTCAGTTGAGGAAGCCACCTGAGAGACCGAGCAGCGTATGCGGAGCAGTATCCTTATCTGTTCACCTAGCAGGTACTCCAATTTCGAGGTCAAAATTTTTCTAAGGTGGGTAGATTTATGACGGCCCGAACCAGAATTGGTATAGTAATCGGCTTAATCTGCGAGTTTTGCAAGTAATCGAGATTTATCGTAATTAATCGAATTGGCAGTTTTGATCACGACTTAATTATCGGACACGAATTTCGACTAAGTCCACTTCCTCAAACCATCACATCGGAAACCGCGTACACCTTTCCTTCTCAATATCCTCGCCTCTGAGTGCAGCACACTAAGCTCCTCACGGTTGTCTCGAGGCACATCAATCAGACTCTCTCTGATGCTCAGGTTCAAACTCATCCCGAACCTCGTGCATAGCTCCCTCTGAAGCCACATAGCACTTGCAAACAGGAACAAACATGTGAATAATACATCTCTGCTTTAGATGGGTAAACACTCCTCAGTCGAATGCTGGGTAGCCTGATGGAACCATTACCATATACACAACACCCTGAATGTAGGCCATGGAGTCGCAACCGGAACTCACACAATATCAGCCCACCAAATGCAATAATCTGACTCAAACAAACATCAACTGCCACAATTCTCTGCTCTGAGGCAACATGTAGACGCTCATATACACATCCCCAGGCAAACCATGCCACACAATTCTCTGAACTCTGAATACTCATCCAAATCAACAGTTCTCTGGCAAATCGCGCGTCGATTGATCCTCAATAGGATCCACAACCGTAACAACACGGAAAGCACGTCAGGAGGCATCCTAATGAATAAAATATCGTTCACAACAAGTGGAACGTAATCATGGAAAGTCAAATATTTGAAAGTATACAACACCCGGAACATTGATGAGTATCCGCCGGCCGGTCGGATCACCATTCCAGACATGCTGTACATTCTCAAATATCCTTAGTAAACACGACTACAGAAGTCTACAGAACCTATAACCTAATGCTCTAATACCAAACTGAAAGGACCCAACCCCGATTTAGCTTCCTAAACCGGAGTCAAACCCCTTCGAAAACACGAACCAACAAAAACTTTTCGAAAATTCGGCAGAGTTTCGTTACTAGCGTTGAATTACCATTACCTGCACGCGGAAAATACACTTCATCCTATGCCACAAAAAGCAAATCGTGGGCACCAATCCCATCCGGATTTCTCAATTTATCAACAATAACGTAAAGTAGTAAATATATATATATGTACTTTACTGAAAATCCGGAGTAAAATCGTATAACATATACAATAGGAAGCTCATAACGACTTCTAATACATAATCATATACGCATACCACAGTAGGTAGAACAATAAACCTACTGGATGAAACAAAGTAGCTCGAGCACTATGCCTCCGACCACGACGTGCGACACCAGAGCCTGAACTGTGAACTGGGCACGGAAACCGAAAAGCCCAGGGGAAAGACAATAAACACGTTAGAGTGAGTGGACGAAAATAAATGTCTTTCACCAGTTCATATATGTGGACGAAAATAAATGTTTTGACTTTCCCTTTATGGCAAGTTACTATTTATAGTTTTCCCGATTAGGAAACTTCATAATTATCCATTTCGACGAACTTTAAACACGCGTAACTTTCACATCGTAACTCCGATTCCGATAAATCTCACGGCCACGAACTCGTCTCGATGTACTCTTCAATAATCACCTGAAATCAAGCACATCGGCCAAATGGATAAAAAGTCAACTGTTCAACCAAACACACATTTAATTCGACTAAACAACCAACAATCGGAAATAATCACAACTAAATCTTTGTAACTCAAAATCATGCCCCAGAAGTTCCCAAGAACTCAAAATTAAATTTTGAACAACTTCCGTGAAAGATCCAAAGCTAAATTCTCGTCCAATAATTTAGTCGTTAAGGAGGTCACCATAGTAATCCGATTCCGTTGAAACTTCAAATATTCATAGTTAATTCCTCGGTCGTCCAAACAACGCTCCGGAACCGCCCACGAACTCGAAATCACGCGTAGAACGTCTCTCGAGAAGAGACCCAGCTCCAATTCTCGGCCAATAATTAAGTCGTTAACGAGCCTGGCGATTCAATCAACTCTCGGCAATCTGCGACTATGCGATATCACTGCTGATTCTGGTCCGGGTCGTCACAGTTTTCGGCCACTTCCGGCAACGATTTTGGTAGGTAAGGCTTCCCCTTGTGATTTGTAGTTGTTTAGAACTTGATTTGAGGAGAATTGATCACGAATTGAAGGAGAACAAGAAGCTTGAATTTGAGGGTTTTCGCCGGAATCGGGTGGCGGATTCCGGTGAGAATCGGTGTTGGGGTTGTGGGGGGAAAGGTTCCCCTTCACTCCACGAAGCTTTCTGGGTAATTGGATATAATTTTGGTTGAGGTTTGTGGTGGTTGCGGATGGTGACCGGAGGTGGAGCTCCGGCTTTGGTTTCAGCCGGTTTTCCGGTAAATTGAGTGGAAATTGGAGTTTGTGACAGTGGAGAGATGTCTTGGGCTTGAGGTGAACTAGAAAACTGGGCTTTCCTCGCCGGGAAATCTCTCCAAAGACAGCGCGCCGCCGCCGCCGGTAGCGGTCAACGACAGAGCTCCAGCGAGGCGTTGTCTTTTTGAAATTTGACAAGTTTTATGCCGTTTTACTCGTAATCGCGCCCCGATCATCGCCTTGAGGTTTTTGAGTTGATTTGGATACCGGATTTTAAGTCGAGGGTTTATGTGGAGAATTTGGGGGTTTTTGTCGATTATTTTGTATCCGAGTTATACATTTCCGGAAATGGTTGGTTTCTGAGGTGTGCTACAGAGTAATGAATTGTGATTTTGATCAGTTATATTTTGTGATTATTGAGGGGATCGAGATCATACGTTGGGCGAGGGATCTTCCGCCGGATCTCGGGATTAGCGTGTTTGCGCGTTGTGCCTATCTGTGAGTGGACCTTTATTTATACTGTCGTAGTGAGTTCTTGATTTCAGTATTTATTTCCAGTACAGTATTGAGATTATTTATTGTTTTGGAGGTATTGTTTTATGTTTTTATGGTGATGACATATATTTAGCATCGATGCATTGATTACTCGGCTGATCACCGGTAGTCCAGTTCCAGGGTTGAGAGATTCCCCTGATGTGCCCACTAGGCTTGAGAAATTCACCTAGTCTATCACCGTCGGGCTTGAGAGATTCGCCTGACACCTCCATTTATTTTAAGAACTCGCATTGTTTTTATGTTATATAAATGGTGAAAGGCATATGATTATTTTCGTCCGCTCACTCTAACGATTTTATTTGCCTTTCCACTGGGCTTTTTAGTTTTTGTGCCCAGTTTGCAGTTCGGATTGTGGTGTCACACGTCGCAGTCGAAGGCTTAGTGTTCGAGCTACCTTTCTTTTCCAGTAGGTTTCTTGTTTAGCCTACTGTTGTATATTTATATATATATATATACACACACTAGAGGTCGCTCTGATTACTCTAATATTATACTTTCATATGATTTAGCCCCGAATTTCTGTAAAGTAAAGTTTTGCTTATTACTTTACATTATTGTTATGATATTGAGAAATCCGGATGGGATTGGTGCCCACGGTTTTGCTTTTGTGGCATAGGATGAAGTGTGTTTTCGGGTGCAGGTTAATGGTAATTCCACGATATAGTGAAACTCTGCCAAAATTTCTATGGTTTTTGCAAGTTCATGTTTTCAGAAGGGGTTTGATTCCGGTTTGGGAAACTAAATCGGGGTTGGGTCCTTTCAGGTATCCCTCAGTGGTCACACGAATTGAGGCTCTTGGCGCAGAAACCTGTAACTTTCAGAGTTTATCCTATGTGTAAGGTAAATGACGTGCTATTTATTTGTGAACATAGAGATGTTAGACGAAGAACACAGAATTCGGGGGTAATGGTGCATGGTGGGCAAAATGGAGTTCACTATTACGGTGTTCTCCATTCAGTTGTCGAGTTAATATATGGGGAAGGCATGACAGTGCACTTGTTTAAGTGTAGATGGTTTGATATCGACCTTGAGAACACAATGACTGATCAATTCGGCATATTTTATGTGAATATGATATACGCATTTTATGCTCGTTTCTTAACGCATTTCCCTTTACGTTTAGCTATGTTATTATCTTTGTTTTTATGTTTTTCTTATTTAAATTGTTATTTTGAAGATATTTACGGTGGAGATTAATAACGACGCAATTCGGAGGAATTTCGGCGATTTTGCGATTTTTGCGATTTCGGACCACCGGAAATGGGCCGGACCAAAAAGCAAATTATGGGCCGATTTCTCAACTCTTGTTTCGGCCCATTATCAAGCCCATGACCATTCAATTCTGCTAGGATTCACTTTGGGGAAGAGGAAAAGTCAACAATATCAAGCTTTGTGACTCATTTTAGTGACTAAGCTTTGTGATCATCACAAATGATGACTTGCCATGTGACTTGCCATGGTGACTCTTGCTTAGGGTTTATAAATGGTGACTTGCATGGTGACTCTTGCTTAGGGTTCATAAATTATGATCACAAATGGTGACTTGCCTAGGTGACTAAGGCTTGCATTAAATGGAGGGAGGCAAGGTGGAAGAGAGAAGGCAACATCCCTTGCCTATATAAGAGAGGAGGCAGCCATAAAACAGATCATCACTCAAATTACTAGCCAAAGCTCTACACAAATACTCTTCCACCATAAACACTTCAAGGATTCTCAAGCAAAGCCGAAGCACATCTTCTCCATCCAAGCCGAAGCAATCCTCCTCCATCCAACACAATACGCTAAGTCCCTTGTGAAGGAAATCCATCTCCACCGTAGATCATCAAGCATTCAAGACAAAAAGTGTAACCATGATCTTCACTTTCATTTCTTTTGCTTTGTATTTGAACCTCTTGATGTATTGGAATACATTTATGTATCAAATGAAGAACAAGTTTAGATTTGTGTTTTATGCTCTTAAACAGATTTGTAATATGCATGTGTTTATGATTTCTAGCCTTTTATGCATGTTTGATACAATCTTAAAGCTTCGAATGCATGTGTTAGAAAATACGCTAAGTCCCTCTCTTTCGCATGTTTCGATGATCGTATGTTGTTTAGGATGTTTATACGCTAAGTTGCATTCCTACTCAATTATTAAGCATGTGTATTTAGTTAGAAGTTATGAATTTCGTAACTTACAAAAAGGTTTGATGCATGAAAAGGGTAGGCTAATAAGATGAGATGATCACATGTAATTAGTAGTGTAACTTCTTATTTTTAGCAAGCATAATTAGACTTTAAGTTTCTTGATTGTTGAAACTTGTCTATGAGTAAAACATGTTAGATGCCTAAGAGTTTTAGTTGTGTTTGCATGTTTTTGTACTTTAATTTCGTAGATTAAACAACCAACTTCCAATCCCCCCAAACATTTACATTTCCGCCTATTAACGAAACCATGCATGCGCCCTTAATTCCCCGGATAAAGAACGATCCCTACTCGCCAATATTACAAATGACAAAAGAAGGGTTTAAATTGCAATGCGCGTAATCTGTGTTTTTAAGTTAACGTGAATGCATGTTTTGCGCGTATCAATTTTTGGCGCCGTTGTCGGGGAGTTAGAATGTTTTTGTATGATTTCGTTGTACATTTGTGATTAAAAGCATGTCTAAATTTTCGAAGTACATACTTGTTCATTCTTGTTTATACTTAAAGAAATTTACATACATGTTTACAATGCATACTTTTACTTAGACGAATTTATTTATACTTAGTTTTTACACTTGCATAATTTATTTTCATGTTAAAGGATAGTCTTTGATTTAATTTGAGTACTAGCACTTAGTTATTAAATAAATCTCTATGGAATAGGTGGTGCCTCTTTTGTTTGTCTATCTCCTTAACCCTTCGTGATGTGTGGATTTCATCACCACACGCCATAACCTAAGTGAAGTTATGGGCACGAGGTTGTGGGCGGAGTTTACAAACACTTGAGATTGTATACTATCTTGTGAATTCGAGTAAGAGTTGGTTATGATGTCTAGAAGGGTTATGAATGGTGACGGGTTTTGAACTAAGAAAACCGAACGCCATTGGAGTATATACTCTTACGAGTAAGCCTCGGGGTGTTTCTAAGAACAACAATGGAGTATATACTCTTACGAGTTAGCCTCAGGTTGTTCCCAGAAATTAGTTCTCACCTCTCGCGTTACATCTATCCCAACTGGTCATTTCCAACAATTACGATGATTAACGATAGTTGGTATACATTTTCGCGCGGGCCGCACGGACAAGAGATTTATTCAATAACTAAGTCGTGTATTCCTTTTAAATCATAGGTGCAATCAAAACGTAGACGTACTTAAATTGATTTACATTGTGCACGAGTATTGGTTATAAGGTTTCGTTCTTTGGAATAGGTGGTGCCTCTTTTTCTGGTTTATCTCCTTAACCCCTCGTGATGTGTGGATTTTATCACCACACGCCATATCCTAAGTGAAGTTATGGGCACGAGGTTGTGGGCGGAGTTTACTAAGAACTTGAGATTATATACTATCTCACAAATTTGGCTGATTGTTGGATATGGTGAATGGGTTTATGATTGGTGCCGGGTTTCGGATCTAAGCAATAGAACACCATTGGAGTATATACCGTAACTGGTTAGCCTCAGGGTGTCTCTAGGAACAACATTGGAGTATATACTCTTACGAGTAAGCCTCGGGTTGTTCTAAATATTAGTCCTTACCTCTCGCGTTATCTCTATTCCTACTTGCCATTTCTAAACGTAACTAAGCTGAATTGTGGTCGGTATACATTTTCGCGCGGGCCGCACGTCCAAGAAATTTACCGAATGATCATTTCGCGTACTCTCTGTAAATCATAAGTGCATATGAATACGGTTAAATACGAACTAAATAAATACGACATAATCCTTTAAATAGATGGTATATCGGATTATGCATGCTTAGACCTCCTGGAATCAGACTTCATCTTCGGATGAACGAGACCCATTGCACAGTCGAGAGCCTCTGCACCACGTACCATCGGGGCCAAAGGAAATAAATAAAACTTAGTCAAATTTGTGTGTTTGTTTGTGCATTAAAAACTGTAAAGGACTAACAAACGTTACTTAGCTTGCATAACCTCTCTAAGGCTTTATGATACTCGGATTTCACTACCGAGTACCCTAACCTAAGTGAAGTTAGGGACATAAGACCGAAGAAGAGGTCATTCTTTTGCATTCATATTTAAGCACGTAACTCGTGTGTTTTCTGCAGGTTCTAACGTTTTCTCTTATGCATGCACTCCATCTTTCACGTAGGATTGTTGTTTAATGCATTTTATTGAAAAAAAATGTGTGGTGCATAAATTCGATGTGAATTATTGTTTGCTTGTATTTGAACTTTGTTTATATATGTTCTAACTAAATTCTTGGGTTTAGCATTATATAGTTTTAATTTGCAGAAAACATGTGTCTTAGTTTATTACATTCTTTTGCATAGCCCATAAAATTGATTAAATCATTTGCATTACTTAGTAAATTACATTTAGTGTCTTAAGTATTATAACTTTTGTGTGTTATTAGTAGTTTTTAAGTATTTGTGAGTATTTATAGTATGCTTTGATAGTTTTACTATTTGTTATTGCTTTGTTTTCTAAATATGTCTTACGGTTTTGGTTAGTATTCCTATATTCATCTCAAATTCTTTGTTGATACTAACACTTGGTCTTTGGTGGATGCTCAGGCTAATGAATGTCCGATCGGAATCCTGGACCATCTAGAACAAAGTTTGAGGAGATCGCAGAGAGAATAGCGAGACTTAAAGCTCAAACTGACATCCTGGATCATCCCATCATCGAGGAAGTTTCCGAGTCTTCACATTCATCAACCGACCATACTTTAGCCTCATCAACCGACCACAATTCAGAAGCAGAAGCACAACAAGTCAACATGGCCAATGCAGGACAATCTCTTCGCCAGCGCACCTGCTCAACCGAATGGAGCAGTGGGCCTTCGAGCATTGCTTTTCCACAACCGGAGGAAAACATGAAGGATATCGAGCTAAAGAGTGGCTTCCTCCACCGACTACCCATTTTTCACGGACTTTCCAATGAAGATCCGAACAAGCATCTCAAACAATTCCAATTTGTTTGTAACAGCATGAAGCCATCCGATGCTGATACGGAGCTCTTCAAACTGAAGGCATTCCCATTCACCCTAGTCGACAGGGCCGAGTCTTGGCTAATGGAACTACCGCCGAACCATATTACCTCATGGAAGCAACTTGCGGATATGTTCCTAGCGAAGTACTTCCCGGCCTCAAAGATCACCGTCTTGAGAAAGCAAATCACTGGCATCACACAGAAACCGGACGAGACCTTCGGCCAATACTACGACCGATTCAAAGTTTTGTGTGCCACTTGCCCATCGCATGGATTTTCCGAGACCAATCTCATGAATTACTTTTACGATGGTCTCAAGCCGATTGATAGGGAATTGCTGGATGCAGCAGCCACCGGTGCATTCATGGACTTAACAGAAACCGAAGCTAGAGCTCTTCTAGAGAATCGGGCGAATAATGATGCACAATATGGAATGTCCAACAGACGAGCAGTCGGTGAAGCGAGTTCTACAACCGACGCAGACGAAAAATACGACAAACTAGCTCATATGCTAGAGAAGGTTTTAGAACTTGAGACGACAAGAGCAAAGGCAACTCAACGGCCTGTTTGTGGCATATGTCAAACACAAGGTCACCACAATGACCAGTGCCCTCAAGTGCCGGAACAAGCAAGCGAGCCGGAGCACGCTAACGCCATCGGCGGATATCAGGGAGGACAACGGTATAACAATTACAACAACTATGTCAACCGTGATCATCCGGGGTTTTAGATGGAGCAGCAACGAGGGAACTTTGAACCCTCCAGCACCTCAACAAAGCTACCAACGCCCTCCATTTCAACCAAGGCCACCGATGCAGCATGGTTCGTCATCTCAAACCTTCACCAATCCGGATTACGACAAAATGTTGTCGCAACTTTCGGCCTCCACTCAAGTTCTCCTCGACGGACAATCGAAGACAAAGGAGACACTTGACTCACATGGCCGCGACATCACCGAAGTGAAGAAGCAGCTTGGCCAACTTGTTGATTTCATGGGCCAAATCAAGGAAACCGGTCGGCTTCCACCTCAAACCACTCCAAATCAAAGAAACGTGAATGCTATAGTCACAAGGAGTGGGAAGATACTTGAGGAACCAAAGACCAAGCGATCTCATCTTGATGAAGTCACCATTGAGGACATCACCAACGAAGAAGAAGATGAGATCGATCCGGCTACTCAAGAGGCCGAAAAACAGAAGGTGACGCCTAATGTCACCAAGGCACAATCACCTCCACAACCTACCCCAATCAAAGGTAAGAACCATATTCCTTCAAATACGGTTATTACTAATTCTCCGTTTGCTGTTGCACCTTTCCCTAGCAGATTATCAAAATCGAAGAAGAAGGACGCCCAATATGAAGATATTTTGGACATCTTCCGAAAGGTGCAAGTGAATTTGCCCTTGATCGAGTGCATAAAACAGGTGCCGATATACGCAAAGTTTCTGAAAGAATTATGCACACAGAGGAGGCAAACTCGAGAGAAGGAGGTTGTGAAGGTGAACGCAACCGTTTCGGCGGTTTTGCAGCGTCGGCTACCCCCAAAACTGAAGGACCCAGGGAGCTTTGCAGTTCCTTGCGTAATCGGTGACACCCACTTTGAAGACGTGATGCTTGATCTCGGAGCTTCCATCAATGTCATGCCTTACTATCTATTCGAATCGATGGAGCTTGGAGATCTCAAGCAAGATAGTGTTGTCATCCAATTAGCCGATCGCACACACAAGTATCCGAGGGGATACGTAGAAGACGTTCTTGTGCAGGTCAACAACCTGATTTTTCCAGCGGATTTCTATATAGTTGACATGGAAGAGAGTCCACTGAACACCACGCCGCTACTGCTTGGGCGACCTTTCATGCGGACTGCGAGAACGAAGATTGATGTGTTTCAAGGCACTTTCTCCATGGAGATTGATGGAGAAAGAATCGAGTTCAACATCCTGGACGGGATGAAGTTTCCAATGTCAAGCGTAGCTGCCATTTCGAAATACGATCCCGTGGATACCTTAGCACAAGGCTACCTCGACACCATCAATGAGGATGAACTCGACATGACCATTCAACTTGGGCATGACGGCCTTCTCGAGGCCTTACTAGAGCTTGAACCTCGTATTCAAGACATGGCCATGGCCCTAAATGCGGCACCACGAAAAGTAAGCTTTTCTCCTCCTTTACCAATTACTTTTGGTACTAATAAAATGGTTCCTTCCATCGTAGAAGCTCCAGTTTTAGAACTCAAGCTACTACCGGACCATCTGAAGTATGCGTACTTGGGCGAGAATGACACTTTACCCGTCATTATTTCGTCCGCGCTAGAAGAGGAGCAGGAGGAGAAGCTCGTGAGTGTGCTCAAGAGGTACAAACCCGCAATAGGCTGGACACTCGCGGACATCAAGGGAATAAATCCAGCAACCTGTGTGCATAGGATTTTCCTTGAAGAAGGCACCAAACCTACGCGGGAAGCGCAACGTCGGCTCCACCCTCCGATGATGGAGGTGGTAAAAAAGGAGGTAATTAAACTCATGGACTGTGGAGTTATTTACCCTATTTCTGATAGCCGTTGGGTTTCCCCAGTGCAGGTTGTACCTAAGAAATCGGGAATCACCGTCGTCGAGAATCTGGAAAATGAACTTGTGCCACAACGGACGATCACTGGACACAGAGTGTGCATTGATTACCGGAAGCTAAACGCTGCAACCCGCAAGGATCATTTTCCCTTACCATTCATCGACCAAATGCTGGAAAGATTAGCCGGCCATGCATTTTATTGTTTTCTCGACGGATATTCCGGCTACAACCAAATTAGCATTGCGGAGGAGGATCAAGAAAAGACAACGTTCACGTGCCCTTTCGGAACGTTTGCCTATCGTCGCATGCCATTTGGACTGTGTAACGCACCAGGTACATTTCAACGTTGCATGCTCTCAATTTTCTCCGAGTACATTGAAAAAATTATTGAAGTATTCATGGACGACTTTAGTGTATTTGGAAGTGATTTTGATGCATGCTTAAACAATTTAGAAACAATTTTACAAAGATGCGTTGAAACGAACTTGGTGCTTAATTGGGAGAAGTGCCATTTTATGGTTACGCAAGGGATAGTGTTAGGTCATATTATTTCGGAAAAAGGGTTAGAAGTTGATAAATCTAAAGTAGATCTTGTGCGTCACTTACCCTCTCCAACTTCGGTTAGAGAGATTCGTTCATTTCTTGGACACGTAGGATTTTATCGCAGGTTTATCAAAGACTTTTCCCACATCTCGCGCCCTTTGTGTAAACTGCTGCAAAAGGAGACCCCGTTCGTCTTTGATGAAGAATGCAACGCTGCCTTCAACAAGTTGAAGGAGCTTCTCACGAGCGCTCCTATTTTATGCAGCCCTGATTGGTCTCTGCCATTTGAACTCATGTGCGACGCCTCGGATTATGCCGTAGGAGCCGTCTTGGGTCAGCGGAAGGACAAGAAGCCTTGCGTAATCTATTACGCCTCTCGGACGCTTGATGAAGCGCAAAGAAATTATACTACCACCGAGAAGGAGTTTCTTGCCGTGGTTTTTGCTTTAGATAAATTTCGATCTTATTTACTTCAAACTAAAGTAACTGTGTTTACCGATCATGCAGCTTTGAAGTATCTAATGCTCAAGAAGGACGCAAAACCACGACTTATCAGATGGATACTTCTACTCCAAGAATTCAACATCGAAATCAAGGACAAGAAGGGAGTAGAAAACGTCGTCGCTGACCACCTATCACGTTTGATAGGTGACCATGAGCCTGTCGAGATTGAAGAAACTTTTCCGGATGAAAATCTCTTCGGAATTGAGGTAACTATTTCGGAAACTCCATGGTATGCAGATATCGTAAATTACTTAGTTACCGGTGAGTTTCCGTCTACCATGCATAAATTTCAACGTGACAAACTTAAGTATAATGCTAGAACCTTTATCTGGGATGAGCCTTATTTATGGAAACAATGCTCCGATTTAGTAATTAGGAGATGTATCCCGGATAGTGAGTTTAAGCCCATTCTAGACTTTTGTCACAATGAAGCATGTGGGGGACACTTTGGTTCTAGGAGGACAGCCCTTAAGATTTTAGATTGCGGTTTCTTTTGGCCTAGTTTATTTCGCGATGCTCATGCATATTGTGCTGCATGTGATAAGTGCCAGAGATTCGGTAATTTAGGCCCTAGAGATCAAATGCCACAACACTACATATTTAATGTCGAAATTTTTGATGTGTGGGGTATTGATTTTATGGGACCATTTCCTCCTTCCAATGGTTTTACTTACATCTTACTCGCAGTAGATTATGTTTCTAAATGGGTGGAGGCAAAGGCCACCCGTACTAATGATTCGCGAGTTGTTGCAGATTTCCTACGAACTAACATTTTCAGTAGATTTGGAATGCCACGCGTTCTAATCAGCGATGGAGGAAGTCACTTTTGCAACCGCACGGTGGAAGCACTAATGAGGAAGTATGGCGTAAAACACAAGGTTTCCACACCATACCACCCTCAAACTAATGGAATGGCTGAAGTTTCCAACCGTGAGATCAAGAAGATTTTGGAGCGAACCGTCCGCCCAAACCGGAAAGATTGGAGTCAATGCTTAGACGATACATTGTGGGCTTATAGGACTGCCTACAAGACCCCCATTGGTATGTCACCTTTCCGATTAATTTATGGGAAGGCGTGCCATCTTCCGGTTGAATTGGAGCACAAGGCATGGTGGGCCGTGAAGAAATTCAACATCGATCGAGATGCCGCAGGCTTGCATCGGAAGCTACAACTATGTGAACTAGAAGAAATCAGAAATGATGCTTTCGACAATGCGTGGATTTACAAAGAGAAGACGAAAAAGATCCACGATCAGATGATTCGCGGGAAGAGTTTTGAACCTGGGCAGAAAGTATTGCTTTTCAATTCAAGACTTAAGCTCTTTCCGGGAAAGCTTCGCTCTCGATGGATGGGGCCATTCATAGTTTCTCAAGTTCTACCTCATGGAGCAATTCTCATTCGATCTATCGACAAAGGTAGTGAGTTCAAAGTAAATGGCCATCGCTTGAAGCCCTATTTTGAGGCATTTGCGGAGCACACCGTGGAGGAGATGCAACTCCAAGAACCGGCCATTTCAAAAACAAAATGATGCATCACGTCCAAAGCTAACGACGTAAAACGAGCGCTCATTGGGAGGCAACCCAATAGGGAGACAACAGATTTGTTTTCTTCTCCCCTTTTAATTAATTTAATGGTTTTTGCGTATTACATTAGAATTTTTCGTAGATCCTATACTCCATGTTTAATTCTATACTTTTACTTTAGTACATTGAGGGCAATGTAGAGTTTAAGTGTGGGGGAAAGGTTTACAATTTAATTGTGTCTAAATTAGTGTTTTTCAGAGTCTTTAGGACGCCCTTAACTAGTCGATGATGAAATTAGATCAACACGAACACATATGGCGTATGAATCACATGCATCGAATTCTTGTGCTAATTGAGATATTCTATATGTTTTTAACATGTAGTAGATATGAATTGCAAAACATGGTACAGAAATCGCATGCTTGAATAAGTTTTTAATCATATGAACCCTATGTGAGCTTTTGAGCTATCTGTTCTTTATTCGAGTGAATATGCATCCATTTCGTAGCTACTAGCTTATATATGCCTCATTTGATTGCTTGCCATAGATTTTAATGAACTAGAGAATGCTAGAACTTACTCATGTCAATTTGCAAAGCTTTTAAGTTGATACATACTTTGATTTCGGAAATGATTAAAGGCATTTAGGATTTTCCACCACATTGCCATATATCCATGTATCCCAGTTGTACGCACAAGTTGCGACACCCCTAGATAAACCAATTGAGCCCACGTTAAGCTTTTCTTTCATCACCATATATACCTAAACACTTACCCTAGTATAGAATATCCTTACCCTTGTTCCGGAAACTTGGTGAGAATTTTTCGAAACTAGCACATAAGATTATGGTTGGTAGGAAAGATTAAAAGAGTTAATGTGAGTAAGGGGAAAGACTTGTCCAAATAGCTTAAAAAGTATGAGATTGCCAAAAAGAAAAGAAAAAATTATATTTGAGAGAATGAAAAGAAAAAAAAATTATTATCTCTCATGGCAATATGTTGTTTTCTAAAGTAGAAACCAATTGGATTAACGTCCCCCTTATTTTGCGGATTTGGAGATTACGACAAATTGAAGGCCCAAAAATAGAACAAAACATGGCCTTTGTCCTGTCCGAAAATCTCAAAGGGTAGCTTAGATTGAAGTATACATGGTAACTTTCGAGTGGAAATGGAGGACGAATTTGGTGCTAGACTAAGTCGTTGGAACGTTTTTATCACCACATATCTAAAAATCGAATGCCTTAGCCTTAACCCCATTGCAACCTCACTAAAAGTCCTTTATGATCCTTAAAATGAGTAGCTTTCAATTAGTAGAGTAAGTTGCATGAGTAAGCTTATGGTTTTGGTTCATTTGTGCAAGTAATTAACTTCATTCATGTGGTTTTCGTTTAAATTCATATACACTTTAAGTGAACCCGTATCATGAGTAAAAAAATATGATGAGTGCATCCTTGTGAGTTGATTAAACCTTTATTCAAAGCATGCACAGCTATAACATAACCATTGTTTTCTCTATGTCTTACTTGTTCATTACATAATTATATCGCAATTATCTCTTGAATTCATTGAGCATACAAGTTGAAATTCATGTGAGCCATCGCCATATACTTATGCAAATTCTGAGACAAATTTTAGCTAAGGGCTTAGTTGTGTTCTTTCTTTTGTTTTAAATTCTTAGAGAGTCTTAGTTTAACTTAGTGTTTGCTAAGGGACTAGCAAAGTCTAAGTGTGGGGGAATTTGATATACGCATTTTATGCTCGTTTCTTAACGCATTTCCCTTTACGTTTAGCTATGTTATTATCTTTGTTTTTATGTTTTTCTTATTTAAATTGTTATTTTGAAGATATTTACGGTGGAGATTAATAACGACGCAATTCGGAGGAATTTCGGCGATTTTGCGATTTTTGCGATTTCGGACCACCGGAAATGGGCCGGACCAAAAAGCAAATTATGGGCCGATTTCTCAACTCTTGTTTCAGCCCATTATCAAGCCCATGACCATTCAATTCTGCTAGGATTCACTTTGGGGAAGAGGAAAAGTCAACAATATCAAGCTTTGTGACTCATTTTAGTGACTAAGCTTTGTGATCATCACAAATGATGACTTGCCATGTGACTTGCCATGGTGACTCTTGCTTAGGGTTTATAAATGGTGACTTGCATGGTGACTCTTGCTTAGGGTTCATAAATTATGATCACAAATGGTGACTTGCCTAGGTGACTAAGGCTTGCATTAAATGGAGGGAGGCAAGGTGGAAGAGAGAAGGCAACATCCCTTGCCTATATAAGAGAGGAGGCAGCCATAAAACAGATCATCACTCAAATTACTAGCCAAAGCTCTACACAAATACTCTTCCACCATAAACACTTCAAGGATTCTCAAGCAAAGCCGAAGCACATCTTCTCCATCCAAGCCGAAGCAATCCTCCTCCATCCAACACAATACGCTAAGTCCCTTGTGAAGGAAATCCATCTCCACCGTAGATCATCAAGCATTCAAGACAAAAAGTGTAACCATGATCTTCACTTTCATTTCTTTTGCTTTGTATTTGAACCTCTTGATGTATTGGAATACATTTATGTATCAAATGAAGAACAAGTTTAGATTTGTGTTTTATGCTCTTAAACAGATTTGTAATATGCATGTGTTTATGATTTCTAGCCTTTTATGCATGTTTGATACAATCTTAAAGCTTCGAATGCATGTGTTAGAAAATACGCTAAGTCCCTCTCTTTCGCATGTTTCGATGATCGTATGTTGTTTAGGATGTTTATACGCTAAGTTGCATTCCTACTCAATTATTAAGCATGTGTATTTAGTTAGAAGTTATGAATTTCGTAACTTACAAAAAGGTTTGATGCATGAAAAGGGTAGGCTAATAAGATGAGATGATCACATGTAATTAGTAGTGTAACTTCTTATTTTTAGCAAGCATAATTAGACTTTAAGTTTCTTGATTGTTGAAACTTGTCTATGAGTAAAACATGTTAGATGCCTAAGAGTTTTAGTTGTGTTTGCATGTTTTTGTACTTTAATTTCGTAGATTAAACAACCAACTTCCAATCCCCCCAAACATTTACATTTCCGCCTATTAACGAAACCATGCATGCGCCCTTAATTCCCCGGATAAAGAACGATCCCTACTCGCCAATATTACAAATGACAAAAGAAGGGTTTAAATTGCAATGCGCGTAATCTGTGTTTTTAAGTTAACGTGAATGCATGTTTTGCGCGTATCAGAATACTGCTACAAGCTGGTATGAAGATGATCTATTTATTCTAGCCACGACGGTGAAACAATTGTTCTATCTTAATGATCTTGTGCACAGAGGTGCCTGAAAGTTGTTAACCACGTTCTTCCAAGAAACATATACAGTGGTTCGACACTTGGCGTGACCGCAGATAATGAAGAAGTTATTGCATACCAAGAGCCGAACGCAACTGGTATTCCTGAATCCTTAACTTCGCCTTACTAATGTGATACAGGCTAGTGTGGTACGAATTCCTCGACCTGAACTTATTGATGTAAATCAAAATGAAGACGACGAAGACTCAAGTGACGACGACTTACACATCTTACCTGAAATTAACTCAGAAACCGAGTCAGACTCAAGCGATGATTCGGACTATGTGCCTTAGTGATTTAAAGTATTAATTTACAAATGGACGTATACGTATGTTAATTTGAGTATGAACGTGCAATGTGTCTCGATGTGTATGACGGTACGTGACTTGAACGTGCAATTTGAGTATATATGAACGTACAATTCAATGAATGTCATTCGTGATATGTAAATTGGATTTTTTTTTAATTAGCCTTTTTTATAAGTAGTATTTATGAGGAAAAACAAAGAAAAACGGAAAAGGAAAAAAAATATTATACCCGACGATGTCCCTATTATGAATGTCGTCGGGTATAGTTCTTTTACCGACAACTATACTTATGTCGTCGGGTATAAGTCTCAGGTTATAACCCCCAGAACGGCAGAACACGAAACGAAAACTGTGCAAGAAAGAGAGAGAGAGAGAGAGAGAGAGAGAGAGAGAGAGAGAAACTGTTCCGAGAGAGAGAAAGAGAAACTGTTCCGAGAGAGAGAAAGAGAAACTGTTCCGAGAGAGAGAGAAGCCCATCGCCACTTCCGTTCATCCAGCCACCGTCGCCGCCGCCGATCTCCATCCTAAACAAGTCCCCTCTTCCTCTCTCTCCCCATAAATTCCTAAATCCCCAAATATGAATTTTTTTAATATTTTGGTCTAAATTTTGTTTAGTTTGTCGATAATGTGAATGTTTGGGTTTAGGGTGTGATTAGATAAATATATGTGTGATTTTTTTTTTTTGCATATATGGGATTATTTAGAGTATATATGGAATTTTTTTTTTTTTATTATAATGGGATTTTGTTGATTTTTGTTTGCATATATATATGGGAAAACTAAGCCGATTTTTTTTTTTGCATATTAGGAATATATATATATGATTATAATGATTGTTGTAATTTTATTTCATATATGGGATTAATTATGAATAAATGAATATATGATTTTTATATATTAATATATATATATATATATGAGATTATCACAATTTTCTGTAATTTATGAGATTATTAATTTCGTGTTAATTTGGAAAAAATGTGACATTAATATGGCATTTTGTTAGATTAATGTGAATTAATTTAAATTATTATACATTAATGTGAAGTAATATGGAATTTGGTAGATTAATATGGATTAATTTGAATTTTTTGTAAAATATGATATTATTAATTATGAGTTAATTTGGAAATATGTGAATTAATATGACATTTGTTAGATTAATGTGAATGAATTAGAATCGTTCTACATTAATTTTAATTAATATGGCATTTGTTAAATTAATGTGAATTAATTAGAATTATTCTACATTAATTTTAATTAATTTAGAATTTGGCAGATTAATGTGAAATAATTATAATAATATTATTTAGATATATTAAAACTATATAGATTTGATTATGTTACATATTTATAGAAAGTATGAATTGGTTGAACTGCGATGCTTTGAGAGGGGGGTCGAAAGGGAGGTCGAGAGGGAGATCAAGACGTGGGGATGAGGGCAGCGCAAGTCAGTCTGCATCCGGATCCGGATCCGCCAGTATCAGCAACACCTGTAGCCGTCCTTCCAGCTCTCGTCACCGTGCACTACTAGGTCAGGGACCGCCTGAGCAGTAGGAAGTCAAGCCTGCCGACCCTCCAGCGCGAGGAGGCTTTATGAGGACAGTCGCACGCCTTCAACGGATAGTGCGACTCAATCCTCGGTCCGTATGCCGGACATTCATCGGCCGGCCCCTTTGAAAGGACCCAACCCCGATTTAGTTTCCTAAACCGGAATCAAACCCATTCTGAAAACACCAACCAACAAAAACTGTAAAAATTTTGGCAGAGTAACGCTACTAACGCGGAATTACCATTACCTGCACCCGAAAAATAACACTTCATCCTATGCCATAAAAGCCAAACCGTGGGGACCAATCTCATCCGGATTTATCAATATCATAACAATAGCAATAAACAGTAAACATAACTGTATAATATAGAAAATTCGGGAAAAACCACATAAAACATGTATCAGTATCGTATCAGAGCGACCTCTAGTGTATACATACACAAAATATACAACAGTAGGCGAAACAAGGAACCTACTGGAAAAGACAGGTAGCTCGAACAACTACCCTCCGACCGCGATGTGAGACACCAAAATCCGAACTGCAAACTGGGCACGGAAACCGAAAAGCCCAGGGGAAAGGCAAATAAAATCGTTAGAGTGAGTGGACGAAAATAAACATATGCCTTTCACCAGTTTCATATACAATAAGCAAGTATAGCGAGTTCGAAAAACATATATGGAGGTTGCCAGGCGAATCTCTCAAGCCCGACGGTCAAACGAATCTCTCAAGCCCGACGGTCAAACGAATCTCTCAAGCCCGACAGTGATAGGCCAGAGGAATCTCTCAACCCCAGCGGCATAACAGGGGAATCTCTCAACCCTACCCAGAGGAATCTCTCAACTCTGGTCCAGAGGAATCTCTTAACTCTGGTCAGACTACCGGTGATCAGCCGAGTAGACGAAGCATCGATGCAGGTATGCCATCACCATAAAAATATAAAATAATACATCCGAAAATAATAAATAAACTCAACATCGTATATAAACAAATACGGAAAATCACGAACTCGTAACGACTGTGAAAATATAAAAGTGTCCACTCACAAGTGAGCAAAGCGCGCACTCGCGCTAATCTCGTGGTCCGGCAGAAGATCCCTCGCCCGAAGCACGATCTCGATCCCCTGAATAGTCATAAAATATATCTGATCAAAATCACAATTCACAACACTGTACCACACCGTGGAAACCAACCGTTCCCGGAAATATATAACACAGTGCAAAATAATCGACGAAATTCCCGAAATCTCCACTCAAAACCCTCGACTGAAAATCCGATACCCAAATCAACTCAAAAACCTCAAGGCGACGATCGGGGTGCGAGTACGAGTAAAATGACATTAAAATCATCAAATTCCAAAAAGTCAACGGGTCGCCGGAGTTCCGGCGTTGACCTCCGCCGTCGCCGGCGGCGCGCTGTCAACCGGAGAGATTTCCCGGCGACCAAGCTCACCGAAGCTTCATCTCAACGAGTACAACACATCTCTCTTCTATGGCTAAGCTCAATTCCGGCCACACTCGCCGGAAAACAGCTTGAAAAGTCCAAACCCATAACCAGCCGGAAAATGCTCCTCCGCCCAATTCCGTCACCGTGAGGCCATCTCGGCCTCCCATCCTCAAGGGTCCACTTATCTACCTCAAGCCCAAAAATTTCCATCACAAACCCCCCTTGGAAAGTGAAAGGACCCAACCCCGATTTAGCTCCCTAAACCGGAATCAAACTCTTTCAAATACACGAACCAACAAAAACCGTAAAAATTTTGGCAGAGTTTCGCTACTAACGTGGAATTACCATTACCTGCACGAGGAAAATACACTTCATCCTATGCCACAAAAATCAAACCATGGGCACCAATCCCATCCGGATTTATCAATATATCAACAGTAAAGAAAAACAATAAATATATCTGTACTTTACTGAAATCCGAAGAAAATCGTATAGAATATACAAGAGAATACTCAGAGCGACCTCTACTGTATAATCATATAGGTATACCACAGTAGGTAGAACAATAAACCTACTGGAAGAAACAAGGTGGCTCGAGCACTATGCCTCCGACCACGACGTGCGACACCAGAGTCCGAACTGCAAACTGGGCACGGAAACCGAAAAGCCCAGGGGAAAGACATGAAAACTGTTAGAGTGAGTGGACGAAAATAAATGTCTTTCACCACGTAATATATATGTTATAAGACATATGCGAGTCGAAATATAAATAAATCAAATCAAATAGTATATGAGGAGACGCTGACTCCAACTCGTAAACAGAGCATGCATGGAAAATCTCACGGGGTCACTCATGGACACATCCGTGCTAGTACAGTCAGAACCACGGGGTCCCTAGCCCACACGTGATTCTAGCTGAGGTAGTACAGTCGGAACCACAGGGTCCCTAGCCCACACGTGATTCAGAACCACGGGGTCCCTAGCCCACACTTGATTCTAGCCAGAAAGACCTCAGGTCAGAGGTCTGCCTCCCCCCGGTAAAGGCCTCGGGTCAGGAGTCACAGCCTCCCCTGATAAACATCCTCGGGTATCAACCGGGATGCGGGTGTATCGATACAACATATATAACGACTGTACTCTGTGAAAATCAAATCATAAACAGTTCGATGCAAATGCATGAAACAACATATAAGTGTATGTATACTCGTATAAGCATATCCGTATATGTATAATCGTAAAACACATGCTCAAGTAAATCGAAATCTCATATGCATGCTCAAGTTCGTAAAACGTGTATAAAGACTCGCAAACAATCCGTGAAAAGAAATGTCCACTCACAGACTAGCGTAACGCAGTTCACGTTACCCCGTGATCCGGCGGAAAGTCACTCGCCAAACGAACGATCACGAACCCTTGAATGTTCACAAAGTCCATTACTCAAAGTCATAACTCGACAATTCAAAACAAATCACGAGAAACCACCGTTCTCGGAAACACATAATCCGATTACGACAAACTGTCGGAAATCCAGAAATCACACCCTCAATACCTCGCTGTAAGTTCGGATGCTCAATTCGAAAAACGAAACTCCCCACTGCGATTGGGGCGTGATTTCGAGTGAAATGACATGCAACTTGTCGAAAATCTCAAAAAGTCAAAGTTGACCGTTGACCGCCGCCGTTGACCACCGCCGACGGCGGCGCCACCACCCGAATTGAAAATTCCTTGGTGGAGAAACCTCTATTCCACTCAAAAATCAACCACTGAGCAACTTTGTCAACTGCATCGAAGGCCAATTCTCACTCTAACTAGGTCAATTTCATGCAAAACCGAATTGGTACCAAATTTTCAAATCCAAAATTATCCATCCACAATCAAAATTAGAACTCCAAACTTACATGGTAGCTTGTACGTGATGAGAGCTTCAAAGCCCACTCCAACTTGTAGCTCGAATCGGCCGAAAATATTGAACCCAAATTCACTCAAAATTTCTTCATTTTTGGCCGGAAATAACTCCTCCTCCGGCGAGCTTCGCCGTGCATGGTGGCCGGGAAGGTGAAGAGGACATCTGGACGAGTCGAACGAGACCAGAAGGAAGCTCGGAGGTGGCCGGAATGCCCCTCGTCGTCGGCGAGCCGAAACCACCGTCGCGCCACCCTCCATCACCACGTGTTGACCAAGTCAACACGGTCAACACCCATAATGGCAAGGTTGACTTGCCCAAACAAGCAACTTCCATATATAGACTTACCCAAAATGGAAACCAATAAACTCACTTTTCGGCAAACTTCAAATACCCGTAACTTTCTCGTCGTAATTCTGATTTCGATAATTCTTGCGGCAACAAACTCGACTCGACATGTTCTTCAATTATCACCCGAAGTCAAACACATCGACCAATCGGAGAAAAAGTCAACTGTTCAAACCAACACATATTTAAACCGACTAAATAATCAACAATCGGAAATATTCACAACTTAATCTTTGTAACTCAAAATAATGCTCCGGAAGTTCCCAAAAACTCAAAATTAAATTCTCTACAACTTCTGTGAAGAAGCCGAAACCAAATTCTCGTCCGATAATTAAGTCGCTAACAAATCTGACATATAAAACCGATTATATCAAAACTTCAAATATTCATAATTTATTCCTCGGTTGTCCAAATAACGATCCGGAACCGCCCACGAACTCGAAATCACACGTACAACGACTCTCGAGAAGAGACCCAGCTCCAATTCTCGACCAATGATTTAGTCGTTAGCAAACCCGGCGATTCAAACAACTATCGCAAATCTGCGACTACGCGATAACCTCATGAACTAAACTGATTTCACTGCGGATTCTGTTCTGGGTCATCACAGAAAGTCGCCGGAACTCCTCCCACTGTCGAAGCCGATTCCGGCCAAAATTCTCAAATTTTCAAATCAACATTTCTCCCTCAATTCTCAACCAAATCAAGCAATTCCAAGTTCTAATCAACAAGAAATTAAGAGAGGAATCGAAATATACCAAGGTCCAAGCCAGAGGTGACCGGAAAATGAAGGTCGCCGGCGAGTCAGCGGCGGTGGAGATTTTCTTCTCCGGTCAACGCGGGTCAATGCTCAGCCTTGGTCAAACGACGGTCAAACTTCCCGAATAGTGATTTTCGACAATTTTCGACTATTTCCGATATTTATACTCGCGTCTCGAGACGATCGACGGTCCAAAACGGATAACCATTACGATTCAGATAAACTCGATACGAATGGATAAACTCGTCGATATTCCGAAACTTCAAATATTCATATTATATTCCTCGGTCGTCGAAATAATCATCCGGAACTGCCCACGAACTCAAAATCACGTGTACATCAACTCTCGAGAAGAGACTCAACTCAAATTCTTGGCCAATAATTAAGTCATAATCAAAACCGGCAAACCACACAATTATCGAAAAACTGCGATTATGCGCTAACTCGTGAATTAAGCCGATTACTCTACTGATTCTGGTTCGGGTCGTCACACCCTTCCCCATCCCCTTCTGAGGAGGTTGATGGATCGACTCACTCCTCAGCCAGGGTATGACTATGTCCGCCGTCTACCTTATTCATACCCTTGGAAATCCCGACGATACCCCTCGTCGATCCCACGGGCAAGCCTGTTCCAGGACAGCTAGGGTTCATTACCCCGGAGTAGGCATACACGTATGTACCCTTCCTATCACATCTATGGAGTGTGAGGACTCTGGGACTATGCACCGATGATTCAGGTAAATATTAATAAGTGATATCTTTTTACTTACTAATATTTAAATAAAAAACAGTGTTCATGTTTAAAAAATCGTTTACAAATTGTTATAGGCATGATCGTGGCCGGTGGAAAAGAGAAGAAGACCAGAGGCCCCGTCGTTGGCAAATTACTAAACGACGCGATTAGGGCTACTAGTGGTGGACAATTGATGATTAAGACCGGGGCTGGAGGCGAGGTGATCGAAGAAAAGCTCACTCGACAGTACGCAGGGATGGCGGGCAGCATCATACGGGATAGAATCCCAATGCTGTGGCCAGATTGGAATTTGGTGCCACATTGCGTCAAATACGAACTGAATAATGCGTTGTCGGTGAGTAGAATTGTATATTCATTATATATCTTTTCTGTATAAGTTTTTAATATTAATATATATGCATTGCAGAGGTGGTTCCGCGTGGACAACGACATCAGACCCACATTGGCAGATGAAGTGCAGGGGAGCAGGTTACATGATTCATTTGTTGTGATTTTTTCATTTGTTCTGATTTTGTTTATAAGTTACTAACATTTTTGTTTTATTAATATAGGAAGTACGAGTGGCGATGACTTGTGGTTCACTTCAACAACCCGAAATTGAAGGTATGCAACCTGTTCGATTATTGTTTTGTTCTATCGTATTTCCCCCAAATTATTTGGCTAGCTAACAGTATTTCTTTAATGTTGGATTAATTGAACAAGCTATTTCTGAAGTAAACACAAGGAATTGGGGCAAAAACACAAAAAATCATTATTCCGGTTCCAGATCATACTCGGGTTGGATCGAGGAGGTGGCCAAGCACCCAGAAGTCTCTCTGCTTGTCTATACGATGCAACACGCATATCCGCAGTCCCCCGAAGATGCTGTAAGTGTCCTTACAAAAAAATAAACATATTTCTAAATTTTTTGTATGTTTACATTAATTGACATATTATTTTTCTTTGTCAATTAGGCGAGAGTTCAGGAGGTGATCCCTGAGGTGTTGACTCAGGTGGCGAGAGAGCTCTATCCCAACACCCCAGATGCGGAACTCCCGATTGATCAATCTGATCCTACCATAGTGGCTAGAATCATGTCAACCGCGATCCCTCCAAGGAAGAACACTTTCTACTACAGGGGGCTCAGAAAGTTGGGCCAAGGGCTGCTGAAGAAGACTCTCAAATTCTCCAGCGGATCGGGATCTTCCAGAACTAATCAGCTACAGGAGCAACTTCAGAGCCAAGCGATGGAGATGGAATCTCAACGGCTATGGATGGAGAAGCTAGAACGGGCCAGAGCCACCGAGCAGGAGCTGCGAGTTGCCGAACAAAACCGGTTGGCCGAGCAGCAGGCAATGATGGGGACATGGATGCAGCACTGTTATGCACAGTTGCAGGTGTCTGGAATACAAATGGCTCCCCCGCCCTTTTTCAGTGCATCACAGTTGCAGCCATAGCCACAACTGCAGCCGCAGCCACAGCCACAGCCATAGCCGCAGCAGCAGACGCCAGACCAGGGAGAGTCTTCCAACCATTTTGACAACATCTTCTTAGGAAACCCGTAGTACATAGATAGATATTGATTTGAACGATTTCAATTTTTATATTGGATTTACGTGTATAGTTTGAACGTTTTTTTGTTGTGAACAATATTGGTGCTTTATTTTTGGAAATGCAGGTTCTGGGATGAAACCCAGAATCTGCATAAATTTTTTAAAATTCACACACTATAACCGACGAGAATAGTCCATGTCGTCGGCTATAGTTCCCTCCATGGTCAACTAGTTTGACCAGGGGAGGAAGTATACCCGACGACTTCTCGTCGGTTATAGTACACCACTATACCCAACGACAACCCTAAACCCTAAACCCTGTCGGTTATGGTTGACCACTATAGTCGACGATATCCTAAACCCTTGCCGTCGGGTATACTATTACCGACGGTTCATTTCCGATGATGCTATACCCGACGAGGCGTGGTCGAGTATACCTATAACCGACGACATAATTGAACAGACCGACGATTTTATGTCGTCGACTTTAGTTATTCTTCTGGTAATGTGTCCTGATTTATGTAGGTAGATTATTAAAGTCTGCTTCACACAATTTGTGTCCAAATCATGATCCAGGTTTTGAACCCAAGCTCTTAGGCTATTTCAGACTCTAGATGACTTGAGCCCAACCTTGAAGTATTTAGTGAACTGGGATCAATACCTAAGTCACTTCGAGTGTACATCTTGACCGTATGTCACGTGAGTGTTACAAAAAAACGTACTATGTGATACTTGTGGAAGGTTCCTCTTCCTAAACCTCTATTGGAAGACCCAGAAGAATGTCTAAGTGAATCTCCCAATCCGTACTTTGTGAGTTATGAATCGAAAGACTCAATTAGTTGCAGCATTTACCTCTTGATTCAATGTGTGCTTGACCAAAGCTCCTTAAGTCTATTGAGACTCAAGGAGGCTCTAGTCCTTGCTTAGTTCTAAGGAAACCAAACATTAAGGTAAACCCTCTTGAAATAGACTTTAATCATGTTTACATGCTCATCTAGCCTTAAGTGAGTAGCTAATTCAACCAATGTCCCATTTTTAGCTCCTTAATGTATACATCAACTTAACTAAGGTCAACACATGCATAAATGAAACTATACATAAAGCTCAAGCATATAAACATCTACAAACACATAGTAATCTCATTCACAAACACATGTTTCACACAACATACATAAAAACCTAAACCATACATAAATAAATCCATCATTTGTCTACATCAAATGGCTAGGGTTCAAAGTTCTAACCCTAACTTCCCAAATGGGACTACTAACTACACTTAGTAAAAGTGGAGTCTAGATATATAGAGAGGAGTCAATAGGTACAAGAAATAACCAAAGAGTCCCTTAAGCAAAGCCTCCAAGCTCTTCAAGTCCCTTCTTTACGTCTTGCTCCCTTCTTGCTTCTTGGCACCAACAAAGAGGGTGAACCCACCTTAGGTTAGGGTGAAGATGGTGGATATGAGAGTATGGTGGAGATGATAAATATTCCTAGGCCTTTTGGTGGTGAGAGAAGGAGTGTTTAAGGTCAAGGAGAGAGCTAGACGGTTACGAGATGAGTGAGGGCTATCTTTAGATGCAAAAACTAAGAAAAAGTTGAGAAATGAGATGTGTTGTGTTAGTGATCCATGGAAAGCTCGACCTAGGGAGGATAAGGGAGAGAAAATTGGGCATTTTATGAGCCCTTAGATGTGCTAGAGTGGCCATAAAATTTGATCTAAGGGGTACAACTTGTGATCTCCCTTTCTTGGCATCTAGGCTAAAGTCCAAACCTTGCATAATATTTTAAAATTTTAAATGTATGACACCCTAACCAAATCAGATAGGGTTTGTATCTAGGTAGTTTGGGCTTCCCTTAGACCTAGCTAAGAATGTTTGGGCCTTACTTAGTGATCCGGCCGGCCATGAAAAAATCTGGCCATTTTTCGACAGTTTTCGATAACTTCTAGCGACCACTTTTTGTCATTTTCCCAAAGTTGCTCCAAATACTCTCGTGACTTCGTAAATGTGCCAAGCTTCTCCAAAAAGTGATTAATTTCCATCTTTAAGAGCGTTTCCGTGCCAACTCCCAATTTCCTACCATAAATAGGAAATGATATAAGAACGAAGCTTTATTCATAGAAGACAAGCAATAAGCATGAAGTTAGAGACATAATTAGCATATAATATGGATCTAACAAACTAACTCATAGGTAAGATTGCTTGTCCCCAAGCAAACAAAGAAGGTAAGCTAAGCTAGACTCAAATCACAAAAACACACAAGGCATATAAGTGTCTCGAATTGATGATCGATTTCCCTTAAAGAACCATGGCTAGATGGATTAAACTTATTTTGAGCAGCACTTTAAAATATGAAAATCAATGCACATGTAATAAGCCGAAATGGTCATGCTATATGCTAACCCAAATGCATTACAATGAAATATATTCAAAGTAACATGTCTCATAACCATCAAACTTACTAGATATCATTCACTGCACACAAGTGTTTGAGGCCGGGTTAATGTTTATACTCAAAAATCAAATTAATCATATATTTTTCATAAGCTTGATTTTCAACCAACTGCTTCAACAATCCGCAAACACAAGCTCTTCAAATCAAGAGGACTTCACCAAGGGTTGTAATGGGGCTAGCTAGGGCTAAGCCATTCGATATTTGGATATGCGGTGGTGAAACGTTCCAAAGACTTAGTCATCGCACCCAAACTTGTTACTCTCACACTCTTCCAAAGCATCAACATGGTTATCTTTAGTAGTAAGCGCTGGATTTCATCTTTTTGGACACAAGCATCATTCTAAACTACCCTTGAGCTTTTTTCGATAGGCCAAAGTCCATGTTTTGTTACTCTTAGGCATTCACTTAATAACACACTCCATATCCACAAGTATGGGAGATGTTAATCCAAACTTCTACACTTAAACCTGTTGCCGGAGAGCTCACATCTTTTTTTTTTACATTCTTTTCTAGCTCTCAATATTACTCTTGTTTACTTTTTCTTTTCGGTAATTAACACATACAAATTGTTTGAACAAGTCTATCCCAATACACACACTATGCCTTAGACAACCTTATTTACACTCCATCTCTTGAATGCTAGCATTGGAATCTCCTACCAAGTCTTTATAACAAGGATAAGAACTGCTTCACTAGGTAAGTGTTTAGGTATATACATGGAGATAAAAGAAAGACTAAACGTGGACTTAAATGGACTATCTAGGGGTGTCGTAACTCGTGTGCATATAAGGGGCACATGATTATTTGGCAAAAGTGGTGATCATTCTAATGCCTCTATCACTTTCGAAAACAACTCATAATTTGGAAAACGCTTTGCATGGTTTCAAGGAAGTTCTAGATTACACAATGATCAAAAGATGTCACACATGAAAGAATAGGTGCATAATGTAACTATGCATGCACAACAAGGCTCAAAATCTCACTTGGGGTATGGATAACTTCGAAAACATGTCAATCCTTTTTTTTCTTATGTAAACGCATTTTGAATGGCATATGCACTTTTTCAAACTGTTAAACATGCAATCTACTGGCCATTAGTTCAATCTCATCATTGGAAGTGGTTATTGGGACACAAAACACGCCAACACACATATTTTTGCATTACATTTTCTAACATTTTTCAATTTTTTTGAATTTTTCGGGTAATGAGTGATAATTATTTAGCTGCCTACACTACTAGAATAATGCTTATAGACAACTGTCCAGAGACGATGTCTAACAAAAATCGAATCGTTGTCTTAGTGGGTGTTGTCTATTGTCCAAAATTATAGACATCAGTTCAAAACAATGTCTAATAGAGATAAACACATCATTTATAACTTAGTTTCCGATGTAAATGCTATGTTAAAGTAAGCATTTTTTTTATTGAGCTATTGTCAAAACTTCATAATATTATGGTTTCCGGCTTAATGAAATATAACTCTAGCTACAACTCATATTTCACATTTCACATCGATTTGAATTTGAAAACAGATGTCTTTGTTGTTTTTAGACATCGGTGTCTTCAATCATTCCGACGTGCAAACTTCCTTTAACATCAGTTCCTCAAAAGGTTCTAATTTCTTAGTTTTTATTAAACATCAGTTTTATCTCAAGTTACTGATGTCCAGCCTTACTTTGACATCAGTTCCTTATTTTATTTCGATGTTTTGGTCCCTATAAAACATAAGTTATCTTGAAAAATGTTTAATGCTTTTATGGCCATTGGTTAGTGCTTTCATTCAATATATAATCAGTAGCATCACATATCCAACATCATTACACAAATATCCAAAAGCATAGCACAAGAAGTTTCTAGAAGTGTCGCTGCAACAAGTTTCCAAACACTAAGTCGTTACAACATAAGCTACACACTAGAACAAAAGGTAGCTCAAAGCTAGTCTAAGTCAGCCTACAACAGAAGCTAGACTACAGTAAAAGTCATCTCACTACTAAAAACATGGTGACAAGTCAAATAGTTACCACATGCGCACTACAACAAACTTGAGATGTAATCAGCCAATTCGATGCGCACCTCATCAAGTTCCTCTTGGCTGTATTCTAATCTCCTACACTTAACGTCTACTACAAATGTAAATAACAAAGAGAAGTCATCATCATCCTATTATATAATTTAGCATAATATGTATATATGTCAATTGTCTATTGTGTTTAGAAAGGTACCTTGTGTGGAAAAGAAACTGTCATCACTAATTATGTCTCTCATATGCATCACATTGTACCCACACTCAACTCCTCCAGGCTGTTTAGGAACACCCTATAGTTTCAAAAAATACATCACATAAGCGTTAACATACTAGTAGCCATTATATATAGCTTGCAGCCATTATATTAATCAACTCAATTTCATTTCTCAAATATATTAAGATCATCACCAGGTTAGGTTTCGCTAATCCAATAACCATGTACATCGAACAAGTGCTCTCTCTCTCCCTCTCTCTCTCTCTCTCTCTCTCTCTCTCTCCCCTTGAGCCCAAGACCAAAGAAAGCAAACCCGGCCTGGGACAGTTGTCTTCAAGCCAAAGAGCCCTTTAATACCTTTTGCCTTAACCAACCACACTCTGAAAGGTGCTACAAAGATGGTGCAAAAAAATTAACAAACAAAATCAGCAAACATATCAACAATATATCAACCATTTGTCAAACAAAATTAGCAAACATATCAACAATATATGCACAACTAGTAAAACATCTGATTCTAATCTATCATTTTTAGAACAGTTTAAAACAAAATCGTTTATGAAGAGCACAAACTAAACCCTTTAAAATAGTTCTACATTTGATAATGAAATGCTAGTTTTTATGTATGCACACATTTACCACAACTGATCAATATAATAATTTTACCAGAATTCAAACATCTATGCCTAAGAACTACACCAATGTTACCACATATGATTAACCAAATGTAGTTATTAACCTTTAATACAAAGGAGTGATTTTATACACAAAACTAGAGCAAATTTGTGTTAGTTATATACGTATTTGACCATATGACACTCAAAATTTCATCAATCTCCAAACCTTCAAGCTGCTAGATGCACAAATGTTCCTCCACCCTGACTCGATCAACAACACTCAATAGTCAGGAATCAAATAATAACATTTCTTAATAAAAAAAAAATTTCAAAAAACCACCCACATACGAATCGACTTACTAAACCCAAAATGACAATATGACCTTGTAGACCTTCTGGATCTATGGCACGCAAGCTACCAAACTCTTCCTGCCCAATACAAACAAAAAGATTGGTTTATATGTATGCACACAGTCAGAGGGTCTCTATTAAACCATAACAGTAATAAACTCTAGCAGTAAACCCTCAATTTTAAACAAATTGGGGAAAACCCTAGTAGAAATAAACTCACATTAGTCCTAAATTTGTGAGATTTATGGAGCAGATCGAGAGAGTTCAAGGAGTGAGTTCGTGGTCTTCAGTTTGGGCTACGGTCGGAGACTGATGTCCAAGCCGGAGTTTGATCGGTCGGGTCTTCAGTTTTGGCTACGGTCTTCAGTTCGATCTGTCAGGTGTTCAATTCGATCGGCCAGCTCCCTAAAATCTAGAAGGGAAAGAGAGGACAACTCGACTTCTAGGCTAAGCCAGGTCGGAGACCAGGCCAGGCTCGTCTTTTTCCGGTTGGGTCAGAATTTCGGCTAGAGTTTTCAGAATAGGCCGGGTTGGTGTGTTCTGAATAGAGACAGAAATTAGACTAAGTTAAATGAGTCTATATTGGAGCGTGTTTTTTAGAACCCAAAATTTGTTACCCGAACTTAGCCAAATTTTGATCTGCGTTTTTTTAAAAATTATTTTTAGGAAAACAAAGACATCGTACAAGAAAAAAAAACGTTGTTAATAATAAACATAAACATCAGTTCTACTTTAACTAATGTCATAAAAACATTTAACATCAGTGACATTTCTAACTGATGTTAATGACGTGATGTCTATGAACAAGATTCTAGTGGTGCTACCTCAGAATTTAGAATCAAATAGTCCTCAATTTGCATCAAGCCACAAATTAACCAAAAGTGTACAAGTGATAACATAGACATCATCATTTAACATTTTATTCTCCTAACACATGTTTTCCTAAGTATAACAGTTAGCATGCATTCACACTTAAAGGGATATATTGTAACGACCCGAACTAAAACTAGAGAATTAATCATCATAAGTCTCATTAATTAACGAGCTAAATATCACACATCACGTTTATCGAGGACTGGTCGCTAGTCGTGATTAAAAATCGATATTTTATAAGTTACATATTTGGTTACAGTTTCCTCTTTGAAGTCATAGTGTTCGCTGAGATGAGTTCGAGGCCACTTCAAGCGTAGGAGTCGGAGTTACGATGAATAAGTTATGGTTACCGAAAGTTTATCGAGATTTGTCTCGATTAGATATTGTCCTTTTTATAAATTATGAATTTGGATTCGCTTCTTCATGGAGGTTATGGAGATAATTATTCCGAGCTTGTGCGTATTTTTATTGGATTTTTCCGAGCTCCGAGCAATTAGTTATGAATTTTAGAAGTTTTCAAAGTAGAAGATTTATTGAGAAAATCAATTTTGATCAGAAATTTCTGAGCCGTCTGATCAAACAGTAATTCATTCTGGGCTGTCCATTCTTTTGGTTAAGAAAAACTTACCATTGGGTAAAGCCCAGTTCTCTCCCCCCTCTCGGCCCGATTCTCTCTCTCTGCGACATTGATTCTCAACGCCATCTCGGTGGCCGGCCGGCGACCTTGTCTCGCCTCATCCTCCTCCCGATTGGAGGCACTCCTCCCTCTGGTTCTTCTCCATCGTCACTTGGTGCATGCTTGTCATCAAGGGAGGAAGTCGGGAGTGATTTCACGATGAGTTCTCGTCGTCGTCGCTACCAGTGTTGCGCCCGGAATCGGCCTGCCGGACCATGAGGCTTTTGAGCCCTCTTCAACATGAATTGGTGATACACGCATTTTATGCTCAATCCTTAATGCATTTCCCTTTACGTTTAGCTATGTTATAATCTTAGTATTTGTGTTTTTAACTTGGTTTATCATATTTAGGTCAATAACCGTGAAAAGTGCACTTCAGAGAATTTTTGCGTTTCTGGACAACGGAGATGGGCCGGCCCATTAAGCAATTTATTGGGCCAATTTATTAAAGTCCAAGTCAGCCAAGAAGGAAACTCTAAGTCAATTATTTCGTCCAAAATGATCAAGCAAGCGACTTGGTGATGCAAGTTGATGAAATATCTTTGGTGCCTAAGGATGATGACTAAGGCCTAGCTTGATGACTAAGGCTATGTAACTAGGTGGAAGGATAAGAGGAAGAGGTTTTCTTCCCTTGAAGGAAGAGGCAAAGGCCATCTCCTTTGCCTATAAAAGGGGAGTTCAGCCATGAACATCATCATCTCACATTCCAATAGTAAAAGCTCTACCTAAATCACCTCCTTGCATCCAAAAGAAGAAGGACTCCTTCCAAGGCCGAAACACTACCAAGCACCACCTCCTAGAAATCCCTCATCTATCCACAAGTGTTCTTGGCTAGATTTGGCCTTGGATATTTGTGTCATCCGTCTAACAAAGAAGCCTCTACACCAAGATTTGCAGTGCGACTTCACGGAATCAAAAGTGTAACATGGCCCCTTTGCATTTGTTTTTGGTTTTGTATAGTTTTCTTTACTTTTGTATGACAAGAACAAGTTTTGATGTAAGGTTATTTATTTCTGGTTTTTACCAAGTTTCTTCCATGTGTTCATAGCTTTAGTTCGAATTCATATGCTAGCTTATATTCTTAATGCTTTGAAACGTGTTTTAGAAGAGGACTCAATTTGGTTAAGTTTTCTATGCATGTTTCAATGATCTCTAAAGGTGAAATTGAACTAAGGTGTTTACTCAATTTGGTTGCTCTCTTGTTCAATATAAGCATGTGTATGTATGTGTTTTAATTGGTACTATGAATTTCGTAGACACTTGAGAATTATTAGGATGAATCGGCTAAGTTGTTAGTATGTGATGATCACTTGTAAATGTTAGTTTAGGTTTATTTTTGGTTTAGAAAGTATGTTTAGAATTCTATGTTTCTCAATATGTTTGCTACCAATTTTATCTTTAATTTAGTAGATTAATCAAACCAAATTGCACTCCTCCATCTGGTTCTTCTCCATCGTCACTCGGTGCACGCTTTTCGTCGAGGGAGGAAGCCGGGAGTGATTTCACGACGAGTTCTTGTCGTCGTCGCTGCTAGTGTTGCACCCGAAATCAGCCGGCTAGACCATGGGGCTTTTGAAGCCCTCTTCAACATG
Source organism: Geum urbanum (assembly GCA_946800695.1). Lineage (NCBI taxonomy): Eukaryota > Viridiplantae > Streptophyta > Magnoliopsida > Rosales > Rosaceae > Geum > Geum urbanum. The sequence continues at coordinate 41,284,005 of OX326997.1, forward strand.
AATTGATTGCCTCTCATAGCTTATCTCGACCGAAGTAGGATGAGCGAGCTCACGGATTCTGGATTTTCTTCGGTAATTTCTAGCCTAATTACTTGGAATTTGACTATGTTGTTTTTTCGAAAGTTATTGGGCTTGTTGTGGTCTATATTTTTGGTGAAAAAACTTCAGACATTAGAGTGGGTCAGATTCCGGCCGCTGTCGGCAGTGGTGCGTGGGCACCATGCGTCGCCATGTGCGGCGGAGCTACGGCGACCCGAACAACTAGAATTTTCATAGGAAGTCCTTAAGCCTATTTCTTGTCATTTTAGGCGTAGTTTAGTGCGTTACGATCATTTTTATAACATTCCGACTAATTTCAGGTTTCGAGTCGACTCGACACTTTTATCGTCATGCGATGTGTGTCGAGTCGAGACTCACACCACTACGAAGCTTGGGAGTCAAGGCTCAATGAGTATATTCTGGAAATAACATGGTGTATTGATACCGACGATTTTTTTCATCGAAAAACGTGATGTGTGTAGTTAAGGTACGAGTTGCCTCGGGTTTTGTGATTTTGTTGAATTACGTGATTAGAATAATGTATTACTTGATCTGGACCTCGTGTTTGGGCTAGGAGCGTTGGCTACGAATTACGAATTAATGGGTCAGCAGGCTAGCTAATTACTGGCGATCAAGGTGAGTGGACATTTGTTTTACACTATCGATCAGCGAGTCTAGATTTTATGCTCATTATTTCTCTTACGCTTATGATTTTCTTATGCATTTATGATATGATTGATGATACGTATATGATATGCACAGAGACCATGATATGGTTTTATGATTTCAAGCACGCATGATTATGTATAAATGCATCGATGCATTGACTGCTCAGCTGATCACCGAGTACGCTCCTGGTGGGACACGACAATACTTGACCAGATGACTATGTTATGCACGCCTCTACACGCTTGCATAATTTTTATTTAGACTTGATTATTCTTATCTTATACTTTTGGTGAAAGACATCAATTTAGGTTGTTTTTTTTATATTTCCTAAGACTATTTATTTTTCGTCCACTCACTCTGACGATTTTTCTATTTTATATGTCTTTCCCTTGGGCCCTTTGGTTTCAAATGCCTAAGTTGCAGAGACTCATCGGAGGTCGGGGGCACACGTGAATCGGGGCATAGCAGAACCCCACCGTAGGATTAGATCTGACCCGACGGATTAGTGTCTTAGTTATGATAAATTAATTAGAAGTTTAGCTGCGCTGTTATTGAGTTAGGAAATCTTCAGCGTAGAGTTCGGTTAAAATTATGTCATGTATAGCTTAGTGGGTTTTGAGGGCCCAATCCCAGTTTAGGCAGCTAAATCGGAGTCGGCTTCTCACACATATAGTCCCTAAGATGTAATAAAGATATTATAGTCCTATCAATCACAATGGGGGCATGCACACTATTCATATATTATAGGAAAAAACGGGATTGCAATCAAGTACATAACATGAGGGGACCCTACACTTATACAAGACTACCACATTCTACGTGACTCCAAACAATACAGTAATGTGACTTAAGCATCATTCCTAAACATGTCCATATGAAGCAAGGAAATAAGAGAGTAAAGAGAAAGAGGATGCAAACGCTTTGTCGACTGGCTCCCAGCTCCATAGACATGAACATGTAAACCAACACATGCCGAATTAGGCCTTGCTATCCAAGGTGTATGTTGATTGGTCATGAGTCGGCACCGATGCTCTCAGACTTGGTTTGACCTCACGGTATTGCTATATGATCCTTGCCTTAAGGCCATAAGCTCAGTGGTCTTCCAAAAGTCAACTGTGGCAGGACAACCTTTGATGGGTCGAAGAATTCCCTCGACATGTTGAAAAATGTGCCATTTCGGGACAGTAGTTGTCATTCGACATGTCGAGCTGTTCTATCGACAGGTCAAAAATTATCTGGACTACAGTTGATGGGTCGAGGAGGTAGCAAAGTCTGGGTAGATACTTGCTCTTGACGGGTCGAGAAGGACCTTCGACCCATCAAGGAGACCCAGAATGTGAGCCTCAGTGGTTTATCCTGCATGCATCCAACTCTCATCTCCAAAATTTCAAATTTTTTTTGCCTTCCCAAATCACTTCACACACAACACACACATTAAACATGAATAGCAGACAAGTTATATACAAAGAAAGTGGCAAAATGCTAATGCAAACCATCATTAAAGTATCACATAAGCACATAAATACAACAAGGACAAGCATCACCACCAAGACTCAAAGCATAGCAAGTAACCACATTGACATCAACCGAAATTAGTCTAAGTTCAAATGAAAGTTACATAACCATGAAAAGTTTGACAAAATATGAAAAGAAGAGGTTAGATAAACACTACGTCACATAAGCTAAAGAAAATTATAGTAAAACCTCTAAGGTCTTCATCTATCATCCATCAAACCCATCACTTTTCTTTCTCTTGCTCCATATCATCCTTCTCCTTAGCCTCATTTCCCATGGTGGAAGGACTGACATTGCTTACATAGTAATGTAGCTCAAGAGAACTCATCCGATCACCAAGGACGCTCATCTCATCCATTACTGCCAAATGGTTGCCTTGCATCGTACCAAAGTAGGCATACACCTCCGGGGTCATGTCTTGGGGTAGACCTTGAGATAAACCTTGTGATGGACCTTGAGATTCAGAAGTAGAGGCTCCTTCCACTTGAGTAGATGGGGGAATTTGAGGAGTCACTCCAAGACTCCTAGCTATAGAATCATCATTAATCATACCCTTGGGAGATGTCCACTCATATGGGTGTTCCGGAATCCCTGCCACTCCCTTCTCTTGGCAAAAAAGGATAATCAAGCAAGGGAACAAGTTTGCACTCTTACCCTCGGAGCATCCAATGATAGAATCATAGATGAGTTTCCCAAACTCAACTTTGACTCCCTCCCGCATCATCATCAACATAGTACGGTAACCCTTGATGGGGATTTCACTGTTTTGGGTATGGGGCTTCATTGTTAACTTGACAAAGAGCCACAAAACTCAATAAATGGGGTTAATATCCCCACTGTGGTGGCATCCATTACAATGTTCTAGGAGGCCTAGAGTTCAAGTCACAGTTCTTTTCTAGTAGGTTCTTGGTTTAACCTACTAACTTTGTATATTTGCAAATTAGAAGTCGCTCTGAGTACTATGTTAGTTTATTTTCCTTTGTAATTTTTTTCGAGTACCTACTGAATTTTGAATAATAAGTGTAAAGAATTACTTTTACTATTATTCAGTAGTTTGTGAATTTGAGAAATCCGGATTGGAATTGGCATCCCACAGTTTGGCTTTTGTGGACTATTTGGAAGTGTGTTTTCATTGCAGATTTTTGGTTTACTCATTTTATAAGGTAAACTCTGGCGAAATTTTTTAAAAAGTTGTAATGTTGTTAGGATCTAATTCCGGTTTAGGCAACTAAATCGGGATTAAGTTCTTTCAAGAAATCACACACCACTTAGTTTTAAAAACGGAGACGAGATATGTGGGCCAAATGGTTAAGCCTATGACGCTGGCCGAGCTTAATGAGATGATGAATCTCACCCCTCTTGTAGATGATGTTGATACCCCTTTTCGAATAAAAGTTGCGTTCATTCGGTTATGAACTTGTTTCTCTTGGCGGCCTTAAGAGTAGGAGAATCGGTTGTTGCTGCATGCTTGCGAACCATTGTGATGGGATGGATTAGATAAATGGAACTCGAACACCTATAAAGCATCATGCAAATAAACTTAGTACTCACATCAGGCATACACATAATTGTGCATGCTATGTCTCGATTTCATCATTTTCAATTCAAACTTACCGAGTAGAGTCTCAAATGCACAATTTCACATAACTAACTCACAAAGTAACATAATCGTCAAATTAGAGTCATCAAACCATTAGTCCAATTAAGCAATGTTATCCAATTTCGAACCAAAACCTCAACAGCTCTCACCTAGACAATCACGTTACGACTAAAACACACAAAACAAACAACCACACGCAAACTTGCTTCACAATTTCAGACAAATCATGGATAACCAAATTTTTACTCAACTTTTTTGATAAGTTATCATGCAATTGGCCTCGAATTTCAACTACTCATGAGTCCTAGATCATTAATTCAAGCAAAAAAAGACTCGATGAACACTAAACACAAGCTAAGCCCAAAATTTTGAAATTAGGGTTCATACATAACACAACTCAACCAATTTCATAATTTCATGCATATAAGTGTTAGAATCACACAACCCATACATCTAAATCAAGGAATATAACATCAACTAACTACAAACATCACAAAATCTCAACCTAATCTCACAATAGTTCAAATCAGGTTCAAGGAGTTTAAGCACAATACCTCTACAAAGATAGCTCCAAAGTACAATACAATCCACTCTAGACAACCTAATACACGATAAGACACTTCCAAGTCAAAAAATTTAGAGAGTTTTAAGTGATTTTGAGGTTAGGGAGTGTTTACAGGGAGAGAGAGAAAAAGAGAAGAAGAACAAGTTCGAAAAAAATGAGATGGGAGGCGGAGAGAAGAAGAGAAAATAGGGGAGTTTTTAAAAATCAATTCGGGTCAATACTAGTCTCAGACCTGTCAAAGGTGAGCCACTACTGAAAGAACCCAACCCCGATTCAGTTGCCTAAACCAGAATTTGATCTAACAACACTACAATTTTTTTAAAAAAAATTTCACCAGAGTTTACTTTATAAAATGAGTAAACCAAAAACCTGCAATGAAAACACACTTCTAAATAGTCCACAAAAGCCAAACCTTGGGACGCCAATTTCCATCCGGATTTCTCAAATTCACAAACTACTAAATAACAGTAAAATTATTTCCTTACACTATTTATTCAAAATCCAGTAAGTACTCGAAAAGTATTACAAAAGAAATAAACTAACATAATACTCAGAGTGACTTCTAATTTACAAATATATAAACCTAGTAGGTTAAACTAGGAACCTACTAGAAAAGAACAATGACTTGAACTCTAGGCCTCTGACGACGACGCGCAACCACATGATAGAAACTGTAAACTGGGCAAGAAGGAAACCGAAAACCCCAGGGAAAGACATATAAATAATAAAACTGTTAGAGTGAGTGGACGAAAATAAACTTTCATTTTTAAACTGATAGCAATAAATATAACATGCCTTTCACAATATATATGCAAATAAACATGATGCGAGTCTAAAAACTGTAGGGTCCCACTCTCACACACCTCCGCCTCAGTACAGTCTAAATCATGGGATCCCAGACCCACACGTGATTAAATAGTCAGAAAGACTTCGGGTCAGGACTCTGTCCCCCCACGAAGCATCTTGGGGATCAGTCAAGCATGCCAGTGCATCGATTCCACTACTACCTCTGAGACTGTATTCTGTGTAAAACAAATCATATTTGTTTTCATGCATAATCGTAAATGCGTACTTGTATGACATATAATCATAAAATCATAATCATAAATGTATACTTGTACGTGCATAATCATAAAATGCATAATCAGGACTCCCACTTCAATGAGTGAAAATAAATTGTCCACTCACAGTATGCAGCTAGCTCGAAGGTCCAGCAGAAGTTCCCTCGCCAAAATCTCTCTCGCAGTTTCCTGAATAAATAACATGTTCATTTAATTTCAGAATTCGATAAAACGCACGAAAAATAACTCAGAAACCATCCCGGAAACCCCACAAAAAAATTAAGATTTTTGACTCGCCGAGCTCCGCCACGAGCGATGGCGCGTGAACTAAACGCGCTCCCGAGCTAAACTGCTCCGATGGGAGAGTTTGACCACTCGTTGGAAAGATCACAACGAGCCCAACACATTTGTCAACTAGACATAGACCCAATTCCATGGCGTTTGGCCGGAAATGGGCCCGAAACCTACGGTGGCCGAAATCACCGGAAAACTTCTCTGGTCGATTTCGTCACCGATGATGCACCTCGGCCCCCCAAACCAAGGGGGGTTTGGTCCAATCGAACCCACCACCACACCATGCAGGAAAATGGCCGAAATGCCACCGGCGAACCAGCCCGAAAACCCATGGGTTCATGGCATCAAAACTATCCCAAAACTCATCCAAAAATCAAATATATATACATGAATGGAAATAGGAGATGAAGGGCTTCAAATCCATACCATGAACGCCGACAACCGTGGCATTTTCCGGTGGGTCAAAATCGGAAATCCAAACGGGCCAAAATCGTATACGGGTCGCGTACATACAAAATTCATATTTTTTTTCTGATTTACGCTGTATGTACACCGTATTTCCACTATAAATACAAAATTTATGTTTAGATCAACGGTCATAATTCGATCTGATCAAGATCTAATTGTCCAAAGTAAACTGCCAAGAAAAATATTTTAAAATACATATTTTCACATATGAACTTCAAAAAATCAAAAGAAATAGCTCGATAACCTGAAATATCCCTGAAAATTCCTACATGCACGAAATTAAATACTCTACGACTTCCGTGAAGAAAGTTGGATCAAAATCTCGCCCGAAGAAAAAGTCGTTAACAAAATTTCACGAGGTGCATAATACGCGGAAAACCTAAATCGTAAAAGTTTGCGTAACTTTTGGTTTGGATTGTTACAATTCTATGCCCCTTAAAGAAATTTCGCCCTCGAAATTAACACACCTATTAGTTAAAAAGATAGGGGTACTGTTCCCGCATGTGTTGCTCGGTTTCCCAGGTGATTTCCTCAACTGCATGATTTTTCCACAGGACTTACACAAGAGGAATGACTTTGTGACGAAGTTCCTGAACCCTCAAATCAAGAATATTAACTAGCTCTTCCATATAAGTCAAATCCTCCCGAATAGGAAGCTGACAAGGTGCTAAAACATGAGATGGATCAGAAATGTACTTCCGCAGCATGGATACATGGAACACATCATGAAGCCTGGCCATCTCGGAAGGTAGTGCCAACCTGTACGCCATAACACCCAATTGCTCAGTAATCTCATACGAACCAACATAACGCGGGCAAAGTTTACCACGTTTCCCAAACCGTACAACACCCTTCCAAGGAGACAATTTCAAAAACACCTAGTCACCAACTTCGAATTCCAAATCTTTTCTCCTCACATCAACATAGTTCTTTTGTCGATCTTGTGCAGCTTTCAATCTATCCCGAATAATCTGAATGTCTTCAGCATCATATTTTGACCAGATCAGGACCAAGAAGCCATCTTTCCCCTACTTTACTCCAACACAACGGAGTTTGACACTGTCTACCATATAGAGCTTCATATGGAGCCATACCGACACTGGCCTGGTAACTATTGTTGTATGCAAACTCAATCAAATGTAGCTATTGATCCCAATTTCCTTTGAATTGCAACACACACGATCGCAGCATATCTTCGAGAGTTTGAATTGTCCTTTCTGACTGGCCATCAGACTGAGGGTGGAAAGCTGTACTAAATCAAAATTTAGTCCCCATCGCTTTCTGTAATGCCCGCAAAAACTCGAAAGTAAACTGACTATCTCGATCTGACATAATTGACACAGGCACCCCATGCAATCGAACGATCTCAGCCAAATACAACTTCGCCAATTTACTCACAGAAAGTTTCCCGGAAAGTGCAAGGAAATGATCTGACTTCATAAGATGATCCACAATTACCCAAATCCCAGTGTTTCCACTAGATGTACGAGACAACTGATACACAAAATCCATAGTGATGTGCTCCCATTTCCACACTGGAATCTCCAATGGTTGCAGTTTCCCTGCAGGTTTCTCTCACTCTGCTTTCACTTGTTGACAAATAAGGCACTTGCTCACATAAATTGCTATTTCCCTCTTCATATTGCGCCACCAGTAATAAGCTTTAAGCATCCGAAACATCTTCGTACCACCTGGAAGCATGGCATAAGCAGAATAATGAGATTCGTCAAGTATTTCTTTCTTCAATTCTGCATCTCCTGGTACACATAATCTTCCTCTAAACATTAAAGTGTCATCCGTCTTCAATTGAAACTCTTTTGGTTCACCATTTTGAATCATGTCCTTCTTACTTCGTACACAAGAGTCTGCATCCTAAGCTTCACGAACTTGATTCAACAATACTGGTCAAACCTGGAAACTGGCCAACAATACCTTCAATTAGTGAAAATAAACTGTCCACTCACAGTATGCAGCTAGTTCGAAGGTCCGGCGGAAGTTCCGTCGCCAAAATCTCTCTCGCAGTTTCCTGAGTAAATAACAGATTCATTTAATTTCAGAATTCGATAAAAAAACGCGCAAAAAATAACTCAGAAACCATCCGGGAAATCTCACGGAAAAATTAGAATTTTGACTCCCCTGAGCTCCGCCGCGGGCAACGGCATGTGGCCATCACGCGCCACCACCAGCGGTGGTGCGTGAACCAAACGCGCTCCCGGTCCAAACTTCTCCAATGAGAGCGTTTGACTACTCGTTGGAAAGATCCCAACGAGCGCAACACATTTGTCAACTGGACTTAGACCCAATTCCACGACGTTTGGCCTGAATTGGGCCCGAAACCCACGGTGGCCGAAATCGACGGAAAACTTCTCTTGTTGATTCTGTCACCGGTGATGCACCTCGGCCCCCCAACCAAGAGAGTTTTGGTCCTTGGACCAAACCCAATCGAACCCATCACCACACCACGAAGGAAAATAGCCGGAATGCCGCCAACGAACCAACCAGAAAACCCACGGGTTCACGGCATCAAAACTATCCCAAAACTCACCCAAAAATCAAATATATATACATGAATGGAAAGAGGAGATGAAGGGAATCAAATCCATATCAAGAACACCGGCAACCATGGTGTTTTTCGGTGGGTCGAAATCAGAAATCCAAACGGGCCCAAATTGTATACGGGTCGCGTACGTACAAAATTCATATTTTTCTGATTTACTATGTATTTACACCGTATTTCCACTATAAATACAAAATTTTCTGATCAGATCAACGATCACAATTAGATCTGATCAAGATCTAACGGTCCAAAGTAAACCACCAAGAAAAATATTTTAAAATACATATTTTCACATACGAACTTCAAAAAATCAAAAGAAATAGTTCGATAACCTGAAATATCTCCCGAAAATTTCTACGTGCATGAAATTAAATACTCTACGATTTCCGCAAAGAAAGTTGGATCAAATTCTCGCCTGAAGAAAGAGTCGTTAACAAAATTTCACGAGGTGCATAATTCGCGGAAAACCTAAATAGTAAAAGTTAGCGTAATTTTTGGTTTGGATCGTTACAACTACCTCCACTTTGTAAGAATGTTCGATGAATCGAAGGGGAAGAACTATCATTCTTCGACCCGTCGAAATTCTCAAGTTTTTTACTCTTAAACATGCGCTAATTCTCATAATTTAAAATGTCACACACCCTACACATTTTCCTACCACAATTTTCACATGCACAAAGCTAACATTCTTAACACATAAACACATCAACAAGCATAGAAATTGAAAGTGAGGTAAGAGATTAGAAGTGCTCCCTCTTGAAGACCGGAACATGGCATCTATAGTCACAAACAATCACCAACACGCAAGACCAAGATTGATCTTGCCTTCCATGCGAGGTATCCTTAGCTTCCTTTAAAGTTGCTTCTCTAGGTTCACATGATCACAGCCTCTACCTTACACTTTATTCCTTGTAGCTCTTTTAATGGTGTTCGGCCATCACGGGTTCAAGTTTAACGACCTTAGCATGGTCGAGGTGGAGGGCAAAGCTTCAAAGCTTCGTGGTGTGCGGAAGATGCACAAATTTCACCTCCATAACATGGTTGCTTGGTGCTATTCCTTCCCACGGATTTATCCGATAACCATTCACCTTGAAAGTACTTCTATCTCTTAAATTTCTCAAAGTTACTGCTCCATGAGGAAAAACCTCCATAATTTTGTACAGACCATTCCATCTAGACCTTAGCTTTCCCAGATGTAAAGAGAGTCTAGAGTTGTACAAGAGCACTTTATTTCCCACAACAAGCTCCTTATGCCTCAAACGGTTGTCATGATACCTCTTCGTCTTCTCTTTGTAGATTCGAGCACTCTCATAGGCTTCTAACCTCAACTCTTCAAGCTCCAAAATGTCAAGCTTCATTTGCTCTCAACTCTCCCCGTAGTTCATGTTTAATGTGTTGATGGCTCATCTTGCTTTATGCTCAAGCTCCACCGATAAGTGACAAGCTTTCCCATAGACAAGTCTATAGAGCGACATGCCTATAGGAGTCTTAAAGGTGGTTCGGTATGCCCAAAGTGAGTCATCAATATTTTGACTCTAATCTTTCCCGTTGGCACTCATGGTCTTCTCTAAGATATTCTTAAGTTTTTGATTGCTTATCTCTACATGTCCACTCTTTTGGGGGTGATATGGGGTAGTTACTTTGTGAACAACCCAATACTTCTTCAAGAGAGCCTTGAGCTTGTGGTTAATAAAGTGGGAACCCCAATCACTTATGATGGCCCTTGGGGTTCCATACCTTGTAAAAATGGCAACATTGAGGAACTTGGTACGACCTTGCCATCATTGGTTGGACATGTCGTAGCTTCCACCCACTTGGATACATAGTCTACCACCACTAAGATGTAGTATATGCCATGTGAGCAAGGGAAAGACCACGTGAAGTCAATACCCCAAACATCAAAGATTTCAGTTTCCCTGATTGTCTTCAATGACATTTGGTCCCTTGAGTTGATCCTCCCAACTCGTTGACACCGATCACATGTCTCACAAAAGAATGGGCATCTCGAAAAAGGTTAGGCCACCACAATCTGGCTTGGAGAACCTCGTAGGCGGTTTTGGAAGGCCCATGGTGTCCTCCACATTCAAGTGCATGGCAAAAATTGGGCACAGTGTACATCTCCTCACGTGGCACACATCTTCTTAGAATCCCATCTCTACCTTCCTTGTACAAAAAGGAGTCATCCCAAATAAACTCTCGACTAATTCTTGTCAATCTCTTTTCGTTGGTCGCTTAAAAAGTGGGTGGGGATGAAGGTACCATTGCTTGAGAGAAATTTTTTTATATCCGTAAACCATGGATAATTGGAAGTATTAAACACCTCTTTGACATGGACTAGTTTCTCATCCAGAAATTCATCATTCAAGTCACCATCTTCATCCTTGAGTTGAAGGCGTGAGAGGTGATCCACTACCAAGTTGTGCTTCCCGGGCTTGTCCACAATCTCTAAGTCAAACACTTGAAGTAGTAGCACGCATCTCAACAATCTTGCCTTAGACTCTGCTTTAGTAAAGAGATACTCAAAAGTACTATGATTCGTATGCACTATGACCTTTAAAACCACAATGTAGCTCCAAAAAATTTCAAAAGTAAACAGTATAGCCAACATCTCCTTCTTCGTAGTTATGTAGTTCCTTTGAGTCGGATTGAATGTTCTTGAAGCATATTGTATCACACCCAACACGTTGTCCCTCCTTTGGCTTAGCATCGGCCCTAGCCTATTGAATAATCCCTAGCATCACACATAATCTCAAATGGTAGACACCAATCTGACTTCATGATTATCGGAGCCATAACAAGTGCTTGCTTGAGAGTTTCAAATGCTTCTTCAAGCTCCAGAGTTATTGTGTACCAGGCATCCTTTGTAAGTATGTCCGTCAAGGGCTTTGCAATCTTGCTAAAATCCTTAATGAATCTTCAATAGAAACCCGCATTCCCCAAAAAGGTTCAAACCTCCTTAAATTGTGTGGAATGGGAAACTTCTCAATGACTTCCACCTTTGTCTTGTGTACTTCAATCCCTCTCCTTGAGATGTAATGACTAAGGACGATGCCTTCTTATACCATAAAGTGGCACTTCTCCCAATTGAGTACCAAATCTTTCTGACAACATCTTTGCAACACTAGCTCAAGGTGATGGAGGCACTCATCAAAACTATCCCCAAACAAAGAAAAGTCATCCATAAAGACTTCAACAAATTCACTAATCATTCCCAAAAAAATTGCTTGCATATAACGTTGAAATGTAGCCGGTGCCTTAGATAACCCAAATGGAATTCTTCAAAAAGCAAAGCCCCCTTAAGCACACGTGAAGGCCATCTTTTCTTGGTGCTCTAGATTGATAGCTACTTGATTGTAGCCACTATAACCATCTAAGAAACAATAGTATTCATGCTTGAATAACTTCTCAAGCATTTGATCAATAAAAGACAATGAAAAATGATGCTTATGAGTTAAGCTTTCAATAATCAATACAAGATCTTCAACTATTGACTATTGTAGATGGTATCAACTCTCCTTGAACATTTGACACAACGATGATCCCCCTTTTCTTTGGCATAACTTGGGTAGGTGGAATCCAAGGGCTATCCGAGATAGCATAGATAATACTGTTAGCTTGAAGTGTAACGACCCGAACTTTGAGTTATGTGATTATTGGCACGACATGTGATTATCGTGAGCTGATTGTACATATGTGGTTTGTTAACGACTAATTTATCGGGCAAAAATTTGGTTTGAGTTCCTTCGCGGGAATTGTAGAGGATTTGATTTCGAACTCGTAGGAGGTTTCGGAGGATTTTTCGGGTAATCGGAGAATATAAAATAAATATTTGAAATTGTCGTCGAGTTAGTCGTACTTATCCATTTGGGTTTGAGTTATCCGAATCATGAATTTGGTCGGTTCGCGACGTATAAATATTGAATAGTCGTAAAAATCAGAAAATCACACATTTGGACCGAGTTTGACTGAGTTAGACTGAGTTGACTCAAGTTGACTCGTTTGCTCCACCGACCCAGTTTGTTCCCGTCGTCGGACCCGGCGATTCCGGCCACCTTCGGCCGTGTTCTTGGTATGGTTGGAAAGCCCTCTTGATTTCCTATTGTTTCATATATTTATTTGTGTGTTTTGGTTGAGAATTGAGAGAGTTCGAGCTCGTTGAATTTTGTGAATTTCGCCGGAATCAGGTGGCGGATTCCAGCGAGTTTTGGTGTCGGGTTGGTGAGGGGTTTGGGTCCCCTCAACCCATTGAAGATTTCTGGGTGGTTAGTTTGGGATAAGGAGGTGGTTTGAGGTAATCCGTGGTGGTGACCGGAGAGGAAAATCCAGCGAGGCTTTCGGCCAAAATTCCGGTCGGTGTGGTTTGATTTGGCCTTGACGGTAGAAGGCAAATGTGTTGGGTTTGAGGAGAGGAATATTTTGAGGTATGCGTCGCCGGAGTTGGTCACCGTTGGCGCTACGCCACTGCCAGCGGCGGCGGTCAACGGCAGAGCTCCGGCGAAGGTTGACTTTTTGAGATTTTTGGAGATTTTTATACCATTTGGCTCGTAATCGCATCCTGATCGTAGTCGTGAGGTTTTTGAGTTGATTTGAGTATTCTATTTTGGGTCGAGGGTTGTTTGGGTGTATTTTGGGAATTTTGCTATCCTCGTCGATATTTCGAGCTAATACGTCTTTCGAAAACGCGGGGTTCTCGACGTATTAGCTCCGTATGTTGTGTTTTTATATGTATTGATCGTATCCATGTTATTCAGGTGATCGTGATCAAGTGTTTGGCAAGGGATCTTCTGCCAGACCTCAAAGTTAGCCTCGTACTATGAGTGGACACTTTGATTTTCACTGTCGATTTGTGAGTCTTGATTATACATTTTATGTTATACATTTTATGAGTATGCAATTATGATTATGCATTAACGATTATGTATTTTGTTTACTTAGAGGCACATATATGATTTGTTTTACATGGATTATGGATATATGGATGCATCGATGCATTAGCTTCTCAGCTGATCCCCAAAATGCTCCGGGAAGGTTATGAAAAACGCCTGACCCGTGATTATATGGCTACCAGGAATGTTATGACAAGCCCCTTACCTGGTTGAGCATGATTGTAACTTTGAGGAAAATGTACTCAAGCTACAGCCTCCACATTTTATATGGTATCCAGGAAGGTTATGACAACCACCTTACCTGAGTTTAATGTTTTTAGACTCGCATCATGATTTCATGTATATATTGGTGAAAGGCATATTATTATTTTCGTCCACTTAGTTTAACGATTTCATTTGCCTTCCCCTGGGTTTTTCGGTTTCTTTTGCCGAGTTTGCAGATTGAATTCTGGGGTTGCACGTCGACGGTGGAGGCGTAGAGTTCAAGTCACACTTCAGTTCGTGTAGGTTCTCAGTTCGACCTATTGATTGTATATGATGTGTATAAGCGTCGCTCTGAATACTTATGTTATGTTTTCAGTTGAGTTTACTCCTGAATGTTTTTCTGGATTTCTTGTAAACCTTGTTGTTTATTATATATATTATGTTGAGAAATCCGGATGGGGAACGGAGCCCCACGGTTTGGCTTTTGTGGAATATTCGAAGTGTGATTCTCTTTGGACGTTCTAATATTGGCTCGCGTATTTCAAAGTAAACTCTGGCAAAAAAAAATTTAGGCAACTAAATCGGAATCAGGTTCTTTCATGAAGTGTTTCGGCCACCTCTGACGACGTTCTAGGTATGAGAGCTTTTGGGCCATTTTCCAGCCACAATGGTGGTCGAATGGTGTTGGCCCTTTGGGCAATGTTGTTAGTCTTGGTGAGAGCTTTTGATTGTTGTATCGAATGCTCCTATCAGAGCTAGCATCATCGGGGACGCGTGTGGCTCACGCATCACCCCCTGTTAAGGCGCGTAACTGTCCTGCGCTGCCGTCCACGGCAGAGCTCCAGCGAGACAAAAATTTAAAATTGTCCAGGGGGTTTCTGGGATGGTTTCTGAGTTGATTTTTTCATGTTTTATTGAATTTCAGTATTAAATGAATCAGTTATTTATTCAGGAGACCATGATCGAGATTTAGGCTAGGGGACTTCCGTCGTACTGTGAGTGGACACTTTATTTTTACTATTGATTTGCGAGTCTATGATTATGCATTTTATGATTATGCATTTTATGATTATGCATTTTATGATTATGTATTTTAGAGTATGCATTTACGATTATGCATTTTCATGGAGGCGCATATGATTTGTTTTACACAGAGCATAGTCACAGTTGTTGTATCGATGCACTGGCTTTTCTGCTGATCCCCGAGACGCTCTAGGAGGGATAGGACAAACTCTTGACCCGTGATTTACACAGTACCCATGAGGGTTAGGACAAACACCTCACCTGGGCATTCTTATGACTTTGAGGAAAATGTACTCAAGTTACTGCCTCCACACATTATACAGTACCCAGAAGGGTTAGGACAAACACCTCACCTGGGCTTGTTTATTTTTAGACTCGCATCATTTTTATGTATATTTATAGTGAAAGGCATATTATTTGTAGTTTTCAGTTTAAAGATAAATATTACTTTCGTCCACTCACTCTAACATTTTTATTACATTATATGCTTTTCCCTGGACTTTTCGGTTTCCTCCACCCAGTTTACTGTTTGTATCCTGAGATTACACGTCAGAGACGGAGGCATAGAGTTCATGTCACTGTACTCATCTAGTAGATTCCTAGCTTAACCTGCTAGTCCTGTGTAATATGTAAATTAGAAATCGCTCTGAATACTATATAGAGTTTACTTCCGCAGTGTTGTATTTTCCATTCAGTCTTCGGATTTCATATCACTTTCTGCAAACAGTTTATACTTCTAGTGGATTTGGTGCCCACGGTTAGTTTTCGTGGACATCTCAAAAGTGTGTTTTCCTTGCAGGTTTTTGGGTTTCTTGATTTTAGAAGAAACTCTGGCAAATTTTTTGTAGATTCGGTGTCGTTAGGGCTTAATTCCGATTTAGGCAACTAATTCGGGGTCGAGTCCTTTCAATTGGTATCAGAGCATTAGGTTGTAGGTTCTGTAGACTTCTGCAATTGTGTTACTAAGGACATTTAGGAATACACAACACTTCCCAAGTGATGGCCCGACAGGCCGGCGAATCCCCATCAATGCTCACGGTGTTATGTATTTTTAAATGTTTGAAGTTTCATGACTGTATCCTTCATGTTTTTTTACTAATGTGTTTTCTCCTCTTTAGGAGATGCCTCCTAGACGTGGAGCTCGCGTTAATAGAGTTAAGGATCGTGATAAGGATCAACTAACACGTGACTTGCTTATGCGAGTTTTACAGTTAGTGGATCGTTTTGATCCTGTTGCATGGGCAAGAACAAGTAGAGCAACCACTTTTTCTGGTTTCACTAATCCTGAAACATGTGAGGCATGGTTAGTCTAGTAGGAGCGAGTATGTAAACGACTTCACTTCACTCTAGAGAAGATGACGATAGCAGCTGTTAGTTTACTTGAATCACATGCTTACTTCTGGTGGGCTAGTACTGAGAGGGTTCCTGTTGACACCCCATGGTCTACATTCAAAGAAGTGTTCATGTGCCAATATTTCAATCAGGCTACTCAACAGCGGAAATATGAAGAGTTTACCAGCCTAAGGCAAGGCAGTATGTCAGTGCTTGAGTATCGAGATAAATTTACTCGTTTGTCTCGATTTGTGCGTGATATGGTCGCAAGTAAGGAGTCTAAAGGCAGGAGGTTTGAGCTGGGTCTGCATCTGAACATAAAGGGTACATTGACAACTATGCCTCGAGATAGATTCGATGAGTTTGTTAGTACAGCAATCAGAGGCGAGGATGTGGAAAGGGAGAGACAGATGTATTTTCAGTCTTGCCACTTCGAGGAAGGTGGACCCAGCCAAGGTCCTTTGAAGAGATTGAGTTCAGAATATCAGGCTCAGCCTTTTCTTCTAGCAGTGGACCTTATAGATTTCGTGCTGGCACATCTGGTCTGAGTAGGAACCAAAGATGGAGAAGGATTCGACCTCAGATGCAATAATTAAGTAGGAGTTCTAGTGGGTCGAGTTATCCTCGACGCTTGTATGGCACACCGGCTGCATCAAGAGATTTTCTATTGTGTAACATTTGTAACAAGCGGCATTTCGATTCGTGTCAACGAGGCACTACTAGATATTATTGTTGTGGCCAGGAGGATCAGTTTGCCAGGGAGTGTCCACAGTTAGCCACTTTTGGTGGTTTAGCCGCCCAGAGTTCAGGTGGAGATCAGGGTACCACTTCTAGAGTTTGGCCAGCGCAGCCTATAGAATAAGCAAATCAGCAAAACCACAATCAACGTGGACGACCAGCTAGGCAGGCCTAGGTGCATGCCATGAACCTGTGATAGGGAAGAGCTTCCCCAGAGGTTATTATCGATACGTTATATGTTTTTGGTTATCCAGTCCTTACTTTATTAGACCCGGTGGCTACACATTCTTTTATGTCGTATAGATTGGCATCTTTAGCCACTATACTTGCCTCTCCACTTTCGGGTATGTGCCGAGTGTTTTATCCATCCGGTGAGGTTGTATATGTCAGATGGGTGTATAGGGACTGTGAAATTTTCGTAAGAGGTTATAAGTTAGCTGCGGATTCGATGTTATTAGACATTATAGATTTTGATGTAATTCTAGGGATGGACTTCTTAGAGGCTCATTAGGTAGTCTTTGATGTCATAAAAAGGAGGTCTTTAGAAGTCCAGGTATTCCAAAAATCTTATTTTGCGGTGAAAGGAATACTTCTCCACCTTGTATGATTTTGGCTATAAAAGCTAAAAAGATTTTAAAGAAAGGATGTGAGGAATACTTGGCACATGTGATCAATACAGAAGTTTGTGCGCCGAGTATTGGGGATATTCCAGTGGTTTGTGAGTATTCGAATATTTTTCCTGAGGACTTATCTAGTCTTCCTCCAGTAAGGGAGATGGATTTTACCATTGAGTTACCTCCAGGTACTGGTCCTATTTCTCAGGCACCATATCGAATAGCCCTAACAGAGTTAAAGGAGTTGTAGGTTCAACTGCAGGAGTTGAAGGAGTTGTGTTTCACCCTGGGGTGCTCCCATGTTGTTCGCGAGGAAGAAGGATGGTTCAATGAGGTTGTGCATTGATTGTCAAAAATTGAATCAAGTCACGGTGAAGAATAAGTATCTTTTATCGCAGATTAATGATTTATTCGATCAACTAAAATGAGCTACAATTTTCTCGAAGATTGATCTCAAATTGGGGTATCATCAGCTTCAGATTAGAGAATCAGATGTTTCTAAGATGGCCTTTTTTTCACTGACTGTGAACATATCATCCTGAAACAACGATTATTACTTAATAACTTATCGTCGAAAATTAAAATGAATAGCCTATCTCGTTCACTAACGAGCATTATCGTTGAGAACCTCGCATTCTCGAATAACATATTTTTCGAACTAATGACGTAATTTAATCTAATTCTAAATTATAATCCTGAATCCTTTTTAAAGTCACAACATATTTATCACATATTACGTAACTCTAAGTCGAATCGACTATCAACTCAACTGTTTGATATTATCGTAAAATCGTATAATTAATATCTGATTAACCACACGTCTTAATCAACAATGTCCAAATCAATTCAATAACCTCTTCATTACAAGCTGTACGAAATTACCAGCAAAATAACATAAAATTTGCATCAAAATACCGTTCGCTAAAGTGCCGTCATGCCAGTGAATTTTTCCAGCAAATTGAACACCAAATTGTGCAAATTCAACCTAACAACAACTTTCATAACTACAAAAAAATCCAATTCTATCCATAACTTACTGAATTTGGTTTTTAACCGAAAGCCCCAAAAACTTTCAATCGATCGATTCTTCCTCCTCGATTGGAATTGGAGAGCCATCTACATATGGTTAGATTCGTGGTGAGGAGAGCTTCAAAGCCTAGTATTCCTCGTTTGTCGATTTGGCTGGAATAGAAACTACCCGAAATTCTAAGGTTCTGAAATTGGTGGTCCTTTATGTACTCATCATGGCCTAGTCTTCACGAAATGAAGGCTAAAACTAGAGGGGTTTTGTATAGTAAGTCAAGACGAAGAGATTGACACCAACCCCGCCGGATTCGGTGGCCGGAGCACAACGGGGAGTAACTATAAATTCCACGTAGGAGAGAGGGACCGGTAAGGAGAGGGAAACGAGTTTCCCCCGAAAAGGAAAGTTTGACTTTCCAATAATTGAAATTCCTATTTATATCTGTGTGCTGCGACTAACCGAATTGTAAAATCATACAAAACTTCCATTGACCAAAATTTCTTCATCGTAATTCCTATTTTAACACTCGACGCGGCTACGAACTCATCTCAATAAACTCTACGACTTTTCTCAATAAAATTTATCGAAAAACTTAATGAATAAAATTCTTATAGAAATGCCATCGATAAATACCATCGGTAAAAACTAACTACCTTTCTCGATTAACCTTAAATAATTTGTAAAAAGAGAATCTCGGGACGGGATGTCACATTTGGTGCCTCAAATAGTGGAAGCAAGGAGTTCTCAAGTTGTCCAGGAGCTCCCGGATTTACACCAAGACCTAATGAAGGATTTGCTAATGTCTCGGGTGGTAACACTTACCAACCGAGAGCACCTTGTGTGCCACAAGTTCAACAACCACCTTTTCTTCAAGTTCCTACTCTACCACCGTAATTGGAAGTGCCAAAATTCAACACGGATGGCTTGCTTGCCGAACTTGTCAAGAATCAAGAGGAGGATAAGAAGATGTATCTTGAAATTTCCATGAGCATAAAGAGTGAGAATCAAGCCCTTCGCAATGAAAGTCAAAGCGTCATCCATAAGTTGGAGACTCAAGTGAGCCAATTGGTGAAGGCATTCACCACACAAGGAGGTGGCAAAGCTTATGAATTTCCTTCCACCACCGAGTAGAATCCAAGCACCAAGTCAATGTAGTAAAAGCAGTGTTGAGATCCGAAAAAGGATTTGAGAACTATGGTGACGCTCCTAATGTGGAAGTGATGATGATGATGACTTAGATACACCATTAGTGTCTAAACACCATTTTGGAGTTGAGAAAGATACTACAAGGCGGGATACGGTGGTGAAATTTCAAGTGAATACCGAGTTTATTCCTTATGAAAATGCTAGTGAGTCGAAAGGTGAAGAAGACGATTTTGAGGTTGAACATATGAGTTCCAAAAGTAGATTGAGTCAACTTGGGAGTGCCAAAAAAAGGTCTAGAAGGTAGAGATTTGGATGGAGAGCATTCCATGATTGATTTGAGGAAGGCAAGAGGTGAAAAATCTGCGCAGAAATTGACCGGTCGAGACCCACGGTCAACCCATTGAAAGGAGCCTACTGTCTGGGAAGGCACCAGTTTTCAACCTGTTGAGGATTCTTCTCGAACCGTCGAAAAGCAGAGTCAAAACAAACCAAGCATTTTCCTAGAACATTGATGGATATTGGTGCTTCTATCTACTTGATGCCCTACTCGGTGTACAAGAAGATTGGTTTAGGGAAGATCAAACTGGTGAGCATGTCACTACAACTTGTCGATAGGAGTGTGGTGCATCCAAGGGGTATAGTAGAGGATGCGTCGGTGATGATTGGTAAGCTTGTGATTCTAGCCAACTTTGTGATACTTGATATGGAAGAGTCGAGAGGATATGAAGATCTTCCCATCATCTTTGGAAGAACCTTGATAAAAATTATGTCAAGAGAGGTGTGTTAACTATGGATGTCTTTGACAAAAACTAAACCTTCAAAATCTTCCTTGATGCGGGTCATATCCCTAAATTGCAAGCATTTAAGATCGAGGTTGCTAAAAAGGTGAGCTATATGAAGCCTGAAGCCAAGGAGATGAGTGTAGAAGATGGGGAAGCACTAGACAAGAAAATGAGCCATGGAAAGCGTAAGCCAAGCGAGAATATAGATGAAAAGCTAGTCATTAGAAGCAAGGTCATCTTGAAGAACTCTGATCCCTCAAGGGATGCATGTTCTAAATTGCTTGAGCTTTGCCTGAATGGAGTAGTGCGTTTAAGGAACTTGACGAATGGAGAAACTTTGGAGCTTCTTAAAGAGCAAGTTGAGGGCTTGAAAGAGGCAACAAGAATGTGGCATGGAAGGGTCTATCACTCTAAGGACCAAACCATGATGATTTGAAGCTTTACTCTCCTCCCAGATCATGTTTATGTCCTTAAACTACAACCAGTGATGGCTAAAGACCATTGAGAGAGCTCCAAAAAATAAAGTGTGAGGTAGAGATTTTGGTCATGTGAACCCAGAGAAGCAACTTTGAAGCAAGGACAAGGATCTTAGCGTTGAACGCAAGAGGTGGTGTGTTTGTGTGTTTAGTTTGTGATATGTTTGCTTAGGTTTGGATTGTTCAAGTTGATTCAAAAAAAAAATTGGGTAAATATATGTAATGGGATAGAAGTGTGAACTAAAGACTTGATGAACTTAACTTGACAAGTGTATTACCATGTGTGTCGATTATGTGTAAGTGCCTATTTGAGATTCTCTATTGTCCTTGTGCCTTGAACTTGATGATATTGACATGATATTATGCATGTGGAATCTTGAATTAGATTTTCATGTGATCAATGTGTTGTGCTTTTCATGCTTAAGTACCAACAGCCTTAGTGAGGACTTACATTGAGATCAAGCATGCTTTAACATGATTAGGAGATAATGATATGGTCTTGAGTGTGTCCATAGTATATATGTGTTGTTGTTTTGGTGTCTAAGTGTTTTGATTGCACAATGTTCCCTAGGTATCCAAGTCTATCCATCATCATCATCATCATCATCATCATCATCATCATCATCATGCCACCCCGAAGCAAGCTTGTGTCCCAAGATATGGAAGATGTGTCCCCTTCCAATGTCAACGGTGAGCTACCATACCGGAAGACGAATACAAAGGGCAAGCAGGTGCAACCATCCCTAAGAAGAAACATATTATTTATGCGGAAATGTGCATTGTGGAGAAGGCCACCACACCCAAACTAAAGGTCGTCCTTGAGGTGATTGACCGCCATAGGATTCATGCTCACCACGGAATGGATCAGATACGAAAAAACAACGGTACAGAACTTCTATGACACCCTCAAGGGCACCGTATCAAAGGATGGTGTAGGGAGCATCATCACATTCAAGGGCAAGCGCATAATGCTTCATCCACAAGCCATTGAGAGGCTTTGAGGTCTTCCATTTCTTACCGAGGAAGAGCGAGAAGATTTTTGGGAAAGGTTTGATGGGGTTTCTCAATCATAGTGTTGAGATCAAGATGATGGGATACCGAACCATGCATACCATGATGGAAAAAGAAGGGGAGGTTGAATTTGGAAAGATCATCTATGATTCTATCATTAGTTACGGTGAGAGTACAACTGTCCCTCTCGTCTTTCCATGCCTTATCACGGCGCTTTGTAGTTCTTGTAGAGTTGGTAGGATTCCTCAGCACTACTATGAGTTGTCACCACTTCATGGCCTCCTCAATGATGTCACGGTCACCAAGAGTCTTTGAGCTCCAAAACTTCCCGCACCTAGCCAAACTGGTAGTGAATCTTCTTCTTCTCAGGCCCAAGGTCCACACATTGGCATGGCCCTGGAGATGTTTTGTAACATCCCGACCAATGATTTACCTTGTTATTTTGATTAAATGTTAATCGTCGATGGTAATTAGTTTTTACCGTTGATAACTATCACTAGCATTTTGTTAGAAATTTATCGATTAAGTTTTTTGAGGTATTTCTTTGAGCAAAGTCATAGTTTTTCCAGATGAGTGCATAGCCACGTCAAGTATTGAAATTGGATTTACAACGAAGAAATTATGGTGAGCGAAAGTTTTGTACGTTTTTACGATTTCAGTTAGTCGCGAGTATAAATACTACTTTTCCAAATGAAAAGTTAAAAACATTCCATTTTAGTCAGTTTTCTTTTTTCTCTCTTTTCTCTCTCCTCCCTCGTGTTTTCTCTCTCTCTCTCTCTCTCTCTCTTTCTCTCCCATGAGCATGAACTACCGGCGACGAAGATCGTCGGTCCGGCCACCAAAATCGGTGAGGCTGGTGTCAAAAGTTTCGTCTCCCTCTCCTCTTTCAAACCTTTTAGGTCTTAACCTCCATCTCTCAAAGATGAAGCCGTGGTGTGGAGGAAAAAAGTTGTCGGCAAACTAAAACCCAAAATTTTATGGGTGAGACCTACTAGTCTTTGAAGCTCTCCTCAAGACAAAGCGAATGACACCAAGAACACATCTTAATTCGACCAGAGCAAGAAGAATCGACGGATTGAAGTTTTTGGGGAATTTCAATTTCAGTTAGAGGATTAATTAGACTTTGTTGTAGTTGAGGAAGTTGTTTATTGTGTGATTTGGAGTTTTTGGGGAATTTCAGTTTCAAGCCGCGCCGATACCGCCGACGGTGGCCTATGACGGCGCTTCGGCGAGGGGATTTTCGGCAAAAATTATATGTTGTTTTACTCGTAATTATGTACCAAATGCAATGAATAGGTTATTGAATTGACTTGGACATTGATGATTAAGACTTGTGATTATTCGAATATTAATTAAACGATTTACGATATTACTAAACTGTTGAATCGATTGTCGATTCGATTTCAAGTGGCGTAACGTTTGATGAATATGTTGCGACTATAAAAAGTATTCAAGAACTTGAATTCAAAATTGATTAGCTCGTCGTTAGTCAGAGAAGCACGTTTTTCGAGAATGCGAGGTTCTCGACAATAATGCTCATTGGTATACGAGCTTAACTATTCATTATGATCTTCGACGATTAGTTATTAAATAATAATCATTGTTTCAGGATGGCGTATTAGCAGCCAGTGGCAGATGTTTAGAAACGTCAACAGACAGGCTTTGGCTGGATTAGAATCACGGCACATTACTGTGAGCGGACCCTTTTTATTTTCACAATCGATAGTGAGTTAAATTTTCAGTATTTCAATTTAATTTATAGTATATTTTGGAGGTTTTTCTTTGTGATGACATTAGTTAGTTGTATCGATGCACTGATTGTTTGGCTGATCACCGGATAGTCCATATATAGGAGGTTAGGGCGCATCATCTGGTCATTAGAAAAGACCAGGATACCTCGTCTTGCCCATCACC
This sequence comes from Geum urbanum, assembly GCA_946800695.1. NCBI lineage: Eukaryota > Viridiplantae > Streptophyta > Magnoliopsida > Rosales > Rosaceae > Geum > Geum urbanum. The sequence continues at coordinate 41,307,923 of OX326997.1, forward strand.
TACAATTTTTTTTACAGTTAGTCGACTCAGGTTAGGAAAAAACTCCTCAGTAACCACCTCCATTTGCAATTCAGTTCATGATACTTGAACTCACGTTATTTCACAGAAATCAACGGAAAGGCATACAGTTATAATTTTACAGATTTACATGGTTTATGATTTTTGTCCAGTCACTATAATGTTTTATGTTTTTATGCCTTTCCTTGGGCCTTTTGTTTTAAATGGACCAGTTTTCAGGTTTGCAAGCTGAAGTCGTCACCGTCCAGAGTGCGAGGTATGACAGTCCACATCTTCTATTTTTTCGGTGTAGGTTCTTAGTTAAAGTTCTGGGTTACTCGTGCTAGGGTAGCTGGTACCGATTAGTCAGTATTATGTACTCTAATACGGGTCCCGCAAGACTTACCCTAGATTAGTGCATTAATCTGGAGAGGGTCTTGTGAATTTGTATTAAAGTATTAGGTTTTCATATCATATTGGTTATCTTATATTTTTAGTGATACTTAGTGTGTGATGGACCGACTGCAGCTGTTTGAACCAGAATCCGGATATGGGCTGCTACGATAAGAAGCATCAGAAGTGAAGACGGGATAATCCCGCCCAACACACTCTGATGCTAAATTCAGAATGGGAAGTAAGTTGAAGAAAGTAAGCGATACGAAGGGGAACAAATATGTGTGGAATATTCTCCCTAAAATATATTAAGTGTTTCACCTTTTTTTTAACCTCTGGAGTCGGACGCATTCTTTGTTGTTCCTCGATGTGGGACTTGTTCCTTTTTTACTTCATTTTAGTCTGCGTCTCACTTTATTTTGGCCAAGTTTGTATGAAACAAGGAGTGGTTTACCAGCCTATACTAACAGCAGTGGATCCCATCATATGGCTTTCGGCATTGGTATCTCTAACGGTATAAGGTAGCTTCTTGAGTTTATCGTTCTTTTCTTGTCATGCCTCATGGACGTGATCAATGACTTCAGCAAAACCTGCCATCAGTAATATACAAGAGGGTTCCAGAATATTTTGTCATATAATATTCTGAGGGTTCCGTGACATGGTAGCATCACGAGGCAATAGTGGGTATGTGAAGAGGTTGTCGCCATCGTACGTATGGCATAAGGGAAGTATAAGGTAAGCGACACTGTGTACTTTTCTTGAATCAATGACGAGGGCATTATGAGAATCAGTGTTATTAATTGTTCAAGTATTGATTATTGTTGACTTAGACGTATACAAGGATGCTTCTAGTGCAGATTTTTGTTGATGTTGTTGAGCAGGTCATAATGATTATGCACATCGACCCTAAACATTTCACACGTTTCACGATTTTCTTCTAGAACCTTTAATGTGTCATATATAGCATCTTCGTTCGTGTTCAAACACGGAGCTAAGTACTCGCATTCATCTCAGTTGAATGATTATGCATGTTTTTTTTAAAGATCCATTCAAGCTATCAGAAAACCTCGTTTAACGTGAAGGGGGAGATACACTGTGAGTTAAGAGAACTTGCTTCTTAGTATCAGTGTCGAGGTTAGAGGAGCTAGATAATCTTTAGCGGTCTTATAATAGTTTTTCCCTCAGTTATGTGTGTATCAATGAACCCCTTCTCAGTACTTGTTTTATCTATTCCTACATTTGTTACTTGTTTGCCAATACGAGTCATGGGCATGAGTACTAATGTAGACAAGGTGTTCGTGATGAAGACGTCGGGAAGCAAGGTTTCCTTGGGACTGAAATTAGTTAGAAGGTTATTATCACCGTATATACTTCTGGATCATTAATCATCAAAGTGGTGATTCCTGCCGCTGTGGCATATTAGAACTGCGGATAATGTGAACACTTATTCTGTTCGAGAAGGTGTGGTCCCATAGTTGTGGACGAGCCGAATAGAGTATCAAGTTATGGCATAATCTTGAAATTAAAGATGAAGTTTATGGCAGAGGTCAAGTTGATCTTCTAATATTTTCTGGGATCATGTGTTTTATCAAGAGTACATTTTCTTGAGCCATATGTTTAATTTTTGGCTTGACATTTGCGACTCTGACCTAACCCGACCATCCAACCTGACACTAGCTTTTATAGTCGGTCACCATTAACGCTATTAAAGGAAAGCTTTCATCTCCTGATTTGTGTTTCGTTTGGGTTGTTACATGTTGACACCAGAGGAAATTGAATAGATATATCTCTGAAGGTATTGGTGTCATGTTCATTTATGCTTCCATCGATCATGGACATCAAGTGGTGCCATCCAAATCAACAAATTGCATTGATTTTTCTCGAAACTTCACCCTCTGCCCATCGTGCCACAATATAACCAACCCCCCAGAACTACCAATACTAGCCACAGTCTCTCACCTTTGAGATATCCCGTCTCCAATCACACCGAGTTCATATACTCCATATCGTCGACCTTTGTTTCGCTAATGAAAACAAAAGTTGATCGCTTCTGTCGCAGAACACAAAAGAGAGCCTCCACAACAGCATCATTGTTGAGGCCTCTACAATTCCTGGCAAGTATGTGTTGAATCAAAACGATGAGGTGCTTCACGAGCATTGGAAAACCCTAGCAAAGCCAACCCTAGATGCGCGACTTTGTACAGCTACAGTTTATTTTGTTATTTAACTTGTGATTTAACAAAAAGTCAAATTTAGCTTGTTATTTGTTGGAGTTCTATTTGTGCAATTTTTAGTTAAAATTATAAGGTTACTTTTAAAATAGGACATCTATTCAAGTGATTCAGTGAAAATATTAAGTCCCGCCATGGGAACATTTGATATGGAACCCCCACGTCATGCGTTTGAACGCTGGCGACGTCAAAATATGTTTGCTGAATTATAAATGTGGTTAGGCACTGTACTATAATGCACAATTAAACTATTTCACATGAACCGAAAGATTTTTCCTGGACCTAAAAAATCTTTCGATGACCATTAATACCTCAAAAAATAAAAAGCGATTCTCAAGCTCACTAGCCGTCGATTCCCACCACTCAGTTTAGAGCGCCAAATCGGTTGTCGCCTCGTGGAGCCGGAAATATGATCCAACACACTATGTCACAAGCCCCACAACCTAGAATCATCGAACCAATCTAGTCAAGCACTGTTCCCAACCTCAAATTTTAAAGTCCACCGTAGTTGAGCATAATAATCCGTTAGACATCCTCCAACTAGTCTAAATGGCGGGTAGCTACTAGACGAGATTTAGATGTTTTGGCTTAGATCGACAGTCCAGAAAGCTTCTTTTTTTTTATAAATCTTCACTCACAAAAATCGATTTTGCGATTATTTGAACTCTGCTTCTTCTTTTTTGGAGTACTCAAGTACATCATGAGATCGATCATGATGTTTGTATGAGTAGCCAGCCCTTTTGAGTAGGAGGGTGGTTGGACGACAAAATACTATTTTTGTGTTGCGAGGATGAATACGAGAACAAAACCATTAGTATATAGTTGCCCCATAATAACGCGTTTTATGTCATTTTAAAAAACAGTTTTACGTAAGTTATCACGTAAGTAACCCGATGAAGTTTATTAGTTGACGTTAACCTTTTGTATTTGCATTAGTTTTTGTTTTTTTTGTTTTTGATACATATTTGCATTGGGTTACATTCCATCTGAAGAAAGAACAACAACAAAAAATTAAGGTTTCATAGCTATAATAAGTCGACGACTACCATCTTAGCATGACTTATTAACATGTTTGACTAGATTAAATATGTTACTATGTGTCGTGAATCCTTGTCGTCTGTATAACAGTATATGGTCAAACTAATAAGAATTATATTCATGCCTTCTGAATGAACTAGCATGAAGATGGGATTTTTTTTTCATTTTTGGACACTCATTCATTTGAAATGAATCCAAAATCATACTTTCATGTCTGAATCTATTTACAAATTATAGGACCCGTTACAAGCTAAAGGCTTAGGAAATTTGTATCAAAAAAAAACCTTGGGAGATTTGAAGAAGGGAAGCTAGCTAGATAGCTCATTTAGTATCATGAGGGTAATCATTGGTTCACGAGGCAACAAATTTGCTCTAGAAGTTGGTCTCAAAGAAGCTGTTATCGATATCAAGGAAAAGATAGAGCAATTGTTGGGTGTCCCAATTGCTTCCCAGTCCCTTGCAGTTTGTGGCTTGGAGTTGCTAGATGGATTAGACATGGATGACTACCCCATTGTCACTGAAGGTACCAAAATTGACCTCACCATCAAGTATTGGATGGCCCCTAACTTTTACCATTCCGGTAAAGTTCAGGTTATCATCAAGTTTTCAGCTAGGCAGCTCCACGTAGAGGTTGACAGAACCGAAACTGTGCGCAGCCTCAAAGAAAAGATACACATCATGGATGGCACACCCATCAGAAGAATGTCACTCTTCTTCTGTGGAACCGAGCTAGACGAAGATTTTCGGCATTTGAGTGAGTACGGCATACACGAGTTTTCGGAAATTGTTGTGTTCCTCAAGTCCATGAGTCGTGGTGCAAAGGACGAGCCTCCCTCGAAACGGTTGAGTCTAGTGGTGCAAACTTCCTCGAGTTTGCTTAACTCGGCGAGGATTCCAGTGGAAATGAAAGACTCGAGCACGGTTAACGAGTTGAAGGAGTTACTTTTGGGCGGAAATATTCTGCCAGCTGATGATTATTTGTTCATACACAAGCAGAGGATCATGCGTGACAGTTGCAGCCTTAAATGGCATGGTGTTGATGATGGGGATTTCTTATATGTCTTCAAGGGGACTATTTGCCGCACTTGATATTTATATATATATATATAGATCATCAATCATCTGCTAATTTTTTAGGCTAGCTAGGAAAGTTCAACTCGATCGGTGCATGCTCTATATACATAGAGGTAGTTTGCAGTAGAATTACCAATGCTACGTACAATGCACAATATTAATAAGAAAGGATTAAGTTGCTACTATCTATTAATTTTGTAATGCATTTTCTCAAGTGTGAGTTCACTTTTTTTCTTGCTGTACGTTAAGCTTAGACAGCTTTCATGAATCGATGTTGTGACGACCCGAACCAAAATCAGTTGCGTATTCGGCACGATTTACGAGTTTGAGTTTAGTCGCAGTTTTGTGTCGTAAATGTGGTTTGCCGATTCGATTCGCGACTTTGTTTTCGGTCGAGAATTTGAGTTGGGTGTCTTCACGGAAATTGTAGAGTACGTGATTTCGAGTTCGTGGGCAGTTCCAGAAGATTTTTCCGATAACCGAGGAATATTTTATGATTATTTGAAGTTTTGGTATCCGACGAGTTTATCCGATTGTTTCGTGTTTATCCGAATCATTTCGTATATTCATTTTGGACCGTCGATTGACCCGAGGCGCGAGTATAAATATCAAAAAGTCGAAAAATAGTCGAGAATTTCATTTCGGGCGTTGACCAGCTCTGACTTTCCTTTTTTGGAAACTTTGACCGTTGACCGTGGGAGGGGAACTTTCCGTTTCGGTTTCAACTTCCGACGACCAAATTCCGGCCACCTTCGGCCACGGGACAGGTACAGTTCACTTCCCCTTGTAATTTCAAGTGTGATGGTAATTGGATTGAGAGGAATTGATGCCGTTTTGGTTGAACTCGAATCGGGTTAGGTTTCCGGGTTTCTTCGGTGTTGGGGGGGAGGTTTCCGGCGAGCCTCGGTGGCGGTGGGGTGAGGGTTTCGACTCCCCTTGCCCCAGGGATGCTTCCCCTATGGTTTGATTTGGATTTGAGGGTGTTTTCCGGCGAACCCGTGGTGGTTGCCGGAGTTGGGTTTCGTTCGGTTTCGTGCCGTTTTGGGACGTTTCCGTTATGAATTGGCTTTCGGGGTAGAAGGAAAAGTGGTTTGTCTTGCTGTGAACTTGTGATTTGGAAAATCTGGCCGTGAAACTCCACCGTTGACGGCGCGCCGCCGCCGGCGGCGGCGGTTAACGGCGGTCAACGGCGAGAAAAGTCAACTTTTCAGATTTCGACAATTTTAATGTCATTTTTTCTCGTAATCACGCCCTAGTTATCGTACAGAGGTTTTCGGGTTGATTTGGTTAGCCGATTTTCAGTCGAGGTTTCGAGTTGGGATTTCGGGAATTTCGTTTATCGTTTTGTACCGCATTGCATATTTCCGGGAACGGTTGGTTTCCGTGCATCAGTACAGTGTTGTGGATTATGATTTTGATCAATATTGTTTTGTGAATATTCAGGAGATCGAGATCGTGACTTGGATCGTGATCGTGCTTCAGGCGAGAGATCTTCCGCCGGATCACGAGATTAGCGCGAGTGCGCGTTTTGCTCACCAGTGAGTGGACATTACTTTTCACGGATTATTTGCGAGTCTTGATATACGTTTTATGAACTTGAGCATGCATATGAGATTTCGGATTACATGAGCATGTGTTTTACGATTATACATATACGAAAATACGTATACGAATATATATACACACTTATATGCTGTTTATTGCATTTGCATCGAAATGTTTATGATTTGGTTTACACAGAGTACAGTCTTGGTTACGTTGTTGTATCGATACACTTGCCTCTCGGCTGATCCCCGATGGTAGGCTTTATTCCAGGGGAGGCTGTGACTCCTGACCCGAGGTTTTTACCGGGGGGAGGCAGACCTTTGACCTGAGGCCATTTCTGGCTCGAATCACGTGTGGGTCTGGGATCCAGTGATTCAGACTGTACTAGCACGGAGGTGTCCATGAGTGACCCCGTGGGATTTTACATGCATGCTCAGTACACTGGAAGAGTATGAGTTTTATCTCGTGTACTATGTTATTTTCATTTGCCTGGACTCGCATATGTTATTTAAACATATATATTAACTGGTGAAAGACATTTATTTTCGTCCACTCACTCTAACGTGTTTATTGTCTTTCCCCTGGGCTTTTCGGTTTCCGTGCCCAGTTGCAGTTCAGGTTTTGGTGTTTTCACGTCGCGGTTTGGAGGCTAGTGATCAGAGTTACCTGTGCTTTCCAGTAGGTTCTTGTTTCGCCTACTGATGTGTATATTGTATATGTTTTACTTTAGAGGTCGCTCTGATACATTCTGATACTTGTTTATACGGATTTTCTCGGTTATACATATATACACAGTACAGTTTGTTTACTGTTATTGACTATATTGATGTTGAGAAATCCGGTTGAGATTGGTGCCCACGGTTTGGCTTTTGTGGCATAGGACGAAGTGTTGTTTACAGGGTGCAGGTTTATGCAATTCCACGTTAGTAACGAAACTCTGCTGAAATTTTGAAAAATTTTTGTTGGTTCGTATTTTCGAAGGGGTTCGATTCCGATTTAGGTAACTGAATCGGGGATGGGTCCTTTCAGATGTATAGCCGTTAGCTGAAGAAGATTATGTGCTCGTGAGATGGACCATTGTTTATCCATGTAATCTGCAATTCGGAACATAAACATAGCTACAATTGCAAATTCACAGGCCACATTACTCATGCATATTAATCGCACCATTGATCCGAATTTTCCTTAACAGGAAACCGCCACTGCAGATCAAAATCTGACTTGAACATCTCAATACAAAGAGAAAAGATACGTTGTGTTTCTCATTTTCTTCTTCATGTAGCTACATCCTTAATAGTATCTTCTATATATGCATGTCGATCGATCAGTATTGGCATGGAAGCTACCTAGCTAGCTAGGGGTGCGTACGTGCGGTGAGTAACTGATGAGAGAGGTGGAGGTGGAGGTGGAGGTGGAGCCATCTTGGTCATCAATGAAATTGAAGAAGATGTAGATATGAGAGCCATCTTGGACTCCAAAATCAACTAGGGGAATCCCATCGCCGCCGTCGTTGATGGTACAGCTACCGTGATGATCAGCGGCATCAAGAATAATCAAGATGAGACGATCATAAGGTAGCTTCTGCTGTGTCTCAATCTCCCTTTTCAGATCACCAACAGTGGCATCGTTGCCCAATTGAACATGGAATAGACTTCCTGTCAGATTTTCCACAACAACCTTCATGTAATTCTCTTCAAGGCAAGGAAACCTATTCTACACTAGTACATGAATTTCGAGTCTTTCTTCATTCAATTGAGGGCGAGAGAGAGAGAGAGAGAGAGAGTTAAACATAGGAGGTGTTCACATATGCTGCATTCTCTGCATTCTCGCTAATTAGTTTGTTGAATTGCATTGCACTGCTATGCATTCACAGGAAATGGGCTGTATATATTAGTAGCTACAAAACTGGCTAACCCAAAAAACCAAACAAGTGTAACGATCTAAACAATCAGTATACCTTAATTTCTTTCTCGGAAAACAAAACCAATGACATACATGTTGATAACAGAATTTCAAAACGTACTGATGATCTAGTTTGATACTTTGATTGGCTGTAGCTATCAGAGTCGTGTGGATCTTCCAGCAAAACCAACAAACTATTGATCACCAGTAATACGAGAAATCATGCAACGAACATCTCTCTTTGAGGTCAGTGAATAATTACACGAAAACAGAAAACGTGTGGGTGGAGATTACCAACATAATATCAACTTCCATTTACACCAGTATAAACATTGACCTTCAACAAAGTCATGCTGCTTACAAATATCCATGTAAGAACTTATTTGGGTCTTTAACCCACTCAGAAAATAGAAAATGTGCGACTGGAGAGATGAATAATCAAGAAACAAATCCATGTAAGATCTGTCACTCTGAAAGAGGAATCAGTTGAAGGAGCACTGCCATTCGAGTATTTTTCCTGCAAACATTGGTACAATGTCTCCAAACGGAAATGGGAAGCACTGTGGCACTTCCCATGCAATTCTGCTCAGCTTTGTTTTCAAAGTATTCCGAGGAAGGCCATAGAAGTCTGGTCCATTAAAGCTTGTAAATGCTTCTAGCTTGTCAAGAGCACCAGCCTGAAAAAAAAAACAATTTGGTGATATTAAGCGTTTCACAGATGCACCAAAGGTCTTCCATAAATTATCACATAAATTCTCTCCACAAACACACACCAGAATCCTTACCTCTTCAAAGACCTTTGCGTATAATGAGAGAGCCACTGGGGCACTGTATATACCAGCACAACCACATGAACATTCTTTGCTTCGCTTTTCATGAGGAGCACTATCAGTTCCAAGAAAAAATCTTTTACTTCCACTAGTAACAGCTGATACGAGAGCCTGTCCTGGATGATAAACAACGAATCACCCCTATAAAAGCTTATAAATTACTTGAACGTTCATTTCTTCTTATAATACCCTATAAATAACATGTAAACTGCAAAATCGCACAGCATTTAATAATTTATGATTACAATACAAGGGTTATCTAAGTACAGGAGTAGAAGAACTATATTTGGAATGTTTGATTGACAATGCAATGATGACTCTTGTTGAAAATCAATGAGAAATTTGAACAGTATGACAGCTTTTTGGACAGATGCACAGGGCGATATTCAGCAAGTGTAATAATATGTAAATGGAACGTACTGTGGATCTCCCTTTTGAGTACAGGTAGACAATAGTTGTGGGGCTGCAACCCTCCTTGAAAAATAGCATTTCTGTTGAGAAGAAGATGCTGTGGAGTAACTGTTGCCGCCACGGAACCTAACCAATTAAGGCTATATGAAATTAGGATGTAAAGTTTTGAACTGACTATTCATGAAACATAATCAGGATTATCTTTACCAAAAAAGAGGGGGAACTGTGAATGCCACAAATTACATTTTGGGTGACCAAGCATACCTACTTCACAGGACTCAACAAACTTAACAGCATCCAAAGTAGTTATATGCTCCATCACGACCTTGAGCTGTGGAAGCCTTTGGATTAAAGGTCGTAAAACAGAGTCAATGAATACCTTTTCACGATCAAAAACATCAACATCAGGATCTGTAACCTCTCCATGAACCTGAAATATTATAGCACATCCATATATAAGTTATAAACTTATAATTCAAGATATGGTATACGATCATCCATATATAACCTTGAATCTCTATATCCATAAGGCCTATATGTTTCAATCCTATAACCACAAAAGAAAAAACATTGAATAATATAAATATTCAAATCCACGTAGCCCATTATATGAAAGCTAATTACTTCTTAAGTTTTGATTTCTTGTAATATAAATGCAATTTATTCAACTGACCCTGTGAGCCCTATAAGACTAACTTTTCCATTGATTAATTTGATTCCCCAATATGTAAATTGCGATAATATATTGGCATTATAGCTTATATATTACACCGTTGGATGAACAGTTGATTAAGAAAATATATGAAGAACTTTTCACTCATGTCATCATTATGACTATAGGTCTGTAACAACTAACTATATTGGAAAATTGTCTTCGTATTTTCATTTTGTTTCAACATATTTAAAGGCACAACAAAACTGCATGACCACAATAAACAGGTAGACAAGGAAAAACAGAAAGATGAGACTTCGAGGTAGTGGGAATACCAGCAGAGGCATATTCTGTTCAGCCATCTCCTCAAGCACAGGTAGGCATTTTCCAAAAAGATCAGTAACTCCATCTTGAGAATTTGTTGTAGCACCAGCAGGATAAAGCTTTACACCATATACAACCCCACTTCTTCCTATCAATAGAATAAATCATCAGCGGAACACTGTGACTTAAAGAAGGGAAGGAGAAAGGGAAGAAAGAAAAGTCATTTAGTGCTTTTAACTACTACACAGATGAATCTTTACCGATAATTAAAAAATGTCTAGATAAAAGAATCTATACTAATTCAGTCAAAAGACGACATTGCTTATATTTACGTTAAGCCAACATCTGTCGTTGGTTAGGCTAACTAGATATTTGTATATCAACAGAAAGATAGTAATCAGCTGAACAAAAAACAGAAGCATAATTGCAAGAACTATTGGCAGGAGCTGAGAAAGACTAGTCAAGTTTAGAATATGAAGCATAAAAGTCAGACAGCTGATATCTTACAACATTCTCTAGCAGATGAAGTGTTGTCTATAAACTAGTAGTAGCATGGGAAACCCAAAGCACCTCATTTCAAACACTAGCAATTGGTCACCTCAAATTTCAGTTGAGCTAGAATCAATTTATACTTGTTATAAAAGAAAGAATCATCTTATAATTTGGTTTGACAATTAAGAAAGATGAAGACTTGTACATTATGAATGGTTTGACAATTATTGAAGTATATTGAAATATGAAAGCAGATATAACAAAATCTAATAACCACATATAACACTTACTTGCAAGCTTAATTTCTTCAGGACTTGTTGTATCTGTCAAATAAAGTGTCATAAGAGGAGTGAAATCACTACCAGCAGGCAGTGCTTTAAAGATAGATTCTCGGTAAGCCAAAGCTGCAGCAGTGGTGGTGATTGGGGGTTTAAGATTTGGCATCACTATTCCCCTTCCAAAATGACTTGCACTACTCAAAAAATTGAGATCAGAATGCAACTTTACCCCTAACTAACAAGGATATATATGTGCATGTATTTTCATTACTGAAGAAAAACAACCTGTGGGGGGCAACAGCTTCAAGAAGTTCACCATCACGAAGGTGAAGATGCCAATCATCAGGCCGTGTTATGGTGAGCTCCATCTTTGTTTCTTTATACCGCAACTGGTTAGATCCTTCAAACTTTGTTGTTCGAAACTTCACCGCCTATATCACATACAAAAATATTAACAAGACCCGGTAATCTAAAAGAACAAAGAATAAACAAAATAAGATTGACAAACATATGCTTTTGGATATGGTATTAGTTTTTGGATTTGATTGTGCAAGATGGTTTATCTATTTTAGGTTCATCTATTGATAAAATTGTGAATGTTGTTCGAAGCATGAATTCTTCGAATAAGAGACATGAGTTGTGGGTGCGTTGTTGTATTGATTTGCAATTACCTAAAAAAAATATTGATAATGACGTGCCTCATAGATGGAATTCTACTTATGAACTTTTGGAAGTAGCTATAAAGTACAGAGGTCCTTTGAATAGGTATGCTATAAAATTGAATGAATCACGATCTTGTAATTTGGATGTCCCATCAGATCAAGATTGGGTAATTGTTACATTAGTTAATGGTTTTTTAGCAATTTTTGCATCCTCAACTAAGATATTTTCTGGTGTGTATTATCCTACATCTTGTTGTGTTATTAGTTGCTTGATGAATATCCATGCTTCATTCGTTGCATATTCTGAATTTACTATGTTTAAGGTTGCATTGGATGCCATGAAATTGAAATTTGATAAGTATTGGGGAACTTTTCCAATAGCCTTTTGTTTTGCCACGATTATGGATCCTAGATTTAAGTTGTATGCTATTGGTGAATGGTTGAAATGTATGAACATTGATCAGCTTGAGATAGATAGAAAATTGCTAGCTTTAAAAACTGAATTGCATGCTATTTATGAAACATACAAGGTCAATGTTGTCTCTAGTGTACCTAGCCAACCTCAAGTTTTGAGTTCTCCTTGTTTGTCCTCTGTCTCTGGTTCTTTAAGATTGCCTATTGTAGGAGATTTCTCAATGCAGTCTTTAAAAAGGGCAAAGACAACTTCATATGCTTCTTCTGCTACATCAAATGATTTACAAATATATTTAGATTTGCCAACTATTGAGGTTGATGATGATAATCAGTTTAGTGTCTTGGCTTGGTGGAAAACAAATCAACCATTATACCCTATACTATCTCTTTTGGCTAGAGATCTGTTAACAATTCCTGCTTCTACTGTAGCTTCAGAGTCATGTTTCAGTTTAGGTGGTAGAATTGTATCTGAAAGAAGGGCCAGTTTGAGTCCAAATACAATTGAGGCGTTGGTCTGCTGTAAGGATTGGAGTTTAGCAAAATTGAGGATGCAGGAGGCTATGCGCGAGAAAGAGAGAGCTGAAGAAATAAAGCTTGTTAGAGTTGCACGTCCAGATTGGATAATTGATAGGATGTGGGAGAGGTAGGTTGATCAATTGATGCATTTTCTTAATTTTTTTGGTTTTCAAATTTTGTTGAAAGTGTAGGTTATTAACATCTTTTCTATAATGTGTAGGCATATTTCTTGATGTCTCACATCCTCCTCAAGAGAGGACTCCGATAGAAGTTGCCTCTGAAGTTTTCTCATCAACTAATCTTCCTGACTTATTGATGTAATTTTGATTTTTGGATTTATAAGATGTAATTTTGGACTTTGAACTATAGACTTTTAAGCATTCTTGATTTAGATTTATATCATTCGATTTGGATTTATAGTATTCTGTTTCAATAAGCCCGGCCCGTTAAAGCCCAAGTGACCCGGCCCGTTAAAGCCCGCCAAAGCCCGTGAAGCCCGCCTGGATGGGCCGGGCCTGGATCTCACTATAAATTGAAAAAACCAGCCCGGCCCGGCCCGTGAACATTTCTCCACTGTTGAAGCCCGGCCCGGTTGCTGACCTCTAGATCATATGTAGAGGGAAATAATGAAATATTAGATATTTGGCTTCTCGGAACATGGCACAGAGTCATATCAGATATGGATCATATTGGCTCATACAATATCAAGTCGTACGTAGATGACAGAGTCAGAAAGCAATAGCATATCCATGAAGCCTGAGCATTAACATTTAACCACTGATTTAACTCATTTAAATTCAAAATCACTGTGCAACAACACTAATTACAGTATTGTAGTTAAAATTTGATTTTATTTCAAGATAAAATTAGTCTGCTACAAACATTATATAAACATCAAAGAAAGGATCTTCATGAGATGTTTAACTTAGTATTAAAACTGGGAATGGAAAATGACAGATTTAAGAAAACGACATCAAACAATAGATCCGGAAATCATGTTATCAAGTAACACCAAAAAGCTAAACGTGCAGGTCACTCCAGATCTACTTCGTATTTAATCAAATTAAATAAAAACTAGTATAACTCAAATCCATTTCCACTGCATCTAATGAGGGCTCCTCACGGACACTACTACTACATGTGCCGATGTGACGACACAGCCAAATTCCCAAAGCAGAAAACAACTACACCATTACTAGGACCACGAAACATTCAACAAAATTCACATCGCAGGTAATTAAAACGCACGATTTGAAATGTAATGTAGCCTAAAACCAGATCTAAAAATTCGCAGATTTAGATTAGATCCAAAATCAAACAATGAGATCTAATAGATTACCATACCTGAGCAGCAACAAGGCCACTGATGTGAGCCATATCGCAGAGCAATAGCGCACCACACTTGTCCGCCACAAGTCTGAGGGAGAGCTGTGAGATGAGAGAGTCGAGACTGAGGGAGAGGCCGAGAGGGAGAGAGAGCTGTGAGATGAGATCGAGAGTCGAGACTGAGGGAGAGGGAGAGAGAGCTGTGAGATGAGATCGAGAGTCAGACTGAGGGAGAGGGAGAGAGAGCTGTGAGATGAGATCGAGAGTCAGACTGAGGGAGAGGCCGAGAGGGAGAGAGAGCTGTGAGATGAGATCGAGAGTCGAGACTGAGGGAGAGGGAGAGAGAGCTGTGAGATGAGATCGAAAACTGAGACGGAGAGAAAGCTGAGAGGGAAGAGAGGGGCTGTGAGCCTGTGACTGTGACTCTGTGAGAGACTGAGAGTGACTGAGTGAGGCTGTGAGACTGTGAGAGTCCTTAACGGCACTAAGGTATAAGTTTATATACATGACTGTGTGAGTGCTAGGGTTAGGTTAGAATGTTAGGGTTAATCTACACCGTTGAATATTTATCAAAAATTAAATCTGAACCGTTAGATCGTATATTAGTTTATTTAATTATATCATTTATATATAATCTATACTCTACATTGTCTACAAGTCTACATGTTTCTATTTAATTATACACAAAAATAAATTCAAAAAATCATATTTTACGATTATAATTAAATCTATACTTTTTATTTGGATAAATGATGAAGAAGATTATATTATTGAGTTATGTCATATATTATTGGGGACTCACACCTTAGTGCCTAATGAAATATCTTTGTGAAACTTAATCAGTCATGTTTAATTATTTTATAAAATTGACCGTCAGATTGATGGTTAGAATATTCTTACAATGTCTTTAAATTTTTATAAATTTTGGACTTGATTTAGATCTCGATCTATGCATTTCGCCAAATGTGACTTTAGTACTCTTACGACTAAAACGTAAATTTCCCCTCCAGAAAATAATTTTTTGACATCAAATTTTGGACACATATTCTTATGGATTACATATCTATCTCATAGTGTCAAAAAAATTTACATAAAAAAACAATTTACATACTCCCCCCATAGAAAAATAAGGAAAATAAAATGAGTGTATTTTAGTTATTTCACAAATTTTGTTTAACTATATTGATCGACGTCTAAACTTACTTCGATTAGTCTAATTTTTACGTAAAATATCTTTTATTACTAAGTGAACTATTATATATAGCCTTCTTTATTGTGAAAACATTTTAAATTCTTATATTGTTTGAATTCTCTATATCCACACTATTAGTTCTTACATTTATTCCTTAGTTATATGGAATTGGAATCGGTGAAAGATTTTTGTGAAACGTAATCGATCATGTGTCATCATTTTACAAAATTGACTGTCGGATTGGTTGTTCATAATATTCTAAGTAGGCCGTCCCTAATTTTTATGAATTTTGGACCTAAACCCTAAACCCTAAACCCTAAACCCTCAAATTCCTAAACCTTAACTTACCATAAATCTTAATCTCCTAAACCCTAACTTACCCTAAACCTAAACCCTAACTTATGCTAAAATGCTAAACTTTAAATAATGACTTAATAGTAACATAGATACACAAATTTAATTATATATGGAATTCAAATATTCAATCTATACATAATACAATAAATACATGTATATGACTATATGTAATATATTAATATATATATATATATGTCAATATGTGTGTAGGTAAACTTTAACTAGGTATAAATTGTATAATGATTAAAATCATTAATTAAATGATTTAATGATATATTGATATATGTCAATATGTGTGTGGGCTTTGACGGGCCGGGCCTAACTGGCTTTGACGGGCCGGGCCTAACGGGCCTTGACGGGCTTTTGGCGGGCCGGGCCGGGCTTTAGCTCTCTAAACCATGGTCGGCTCACCAACCACCTTGGCGGGCTTTTGCGGGCTTTTTGGCAGGCCGGGCCGGGCTTTTAGCCCACGGGCTTGCGGGCCTCCACCGGCCCACGAGCCAAATGATGACCCCTAGGTTACCCCACCGTTGTCGCGGTGAATAATGGTTTACCTTGCACGGACTTAATCATGTCGACCGAATGGACACTTGTAAGCATTTCTGATAATTGTGCGAGTACTGAAGGGGGTACACTCCAGGTAGTTTTCTTCTTCTTGGAAGCCCACTTTCCATCATTTACGTGTTACTTATATATTCATTTTCCCTAAGATTTTTAAGTTTCAGTAAAATCCATATATCTCTGATTGAGCCTAAAACTATTTCAACCAGAAAATAATTAATTTAATGCTAGAACTCGCATCACTGGAGAAAGAGGTTGAATGGGTTGAAATATTTGTTTGGCAAAAAATACAAACGCATTACAATTGCGTTATCTTTGGTTTTTTTTAAATAGCAAACTTCTACGATTCTAGAATCTTGGAATGACAAACTAGTATTATGAATGATTATGAATGCATTTTGATGAAATATATATGGCAGATGATTGATCTGATTCACAGACCTGCCCTAGAGGTGTTGGCTGAGCTTGATAAGTTTGAATCTCAGATACTGACATGACTTGTTTAATCCCTCGTTTGGCTCTCTAGGAAGTTAGTAAACTTTACTAGGTCATCTAGTAAGATTCTGAACTATGTATCTGTAATATCCCAATCTGAAATTGACCTCTTATTTTTTTGATTAAATGTTATTCAATGATGGTAACTAGTTTTTATCGTTGATAATTATTGATGAATTTTTATCAGAATTTTATTTATTAAGTTTTTTGAGAAATTTTATTGAGGAAAGTCGTAAAGTTTATCGAGATGAGTTCGTAGCCATGTCAAGCGTTAAAATCGGAATTATGATGAAGAAGTTATGATCAGCGAAAATTTGTACGATTTTACGAAATCGGTCAGTCGCAATTCGTACTTATAAATAAGGCTTTCCGAAGTTGGAAAGTCAAAAGTTTTCCATTTTGGTCGGACCTCTTTTTCTCTCTCCTCCTCGCGTGTCTCTCTCCTCTCTCCCAAGCCTCAACGTCGTCGGCGACAACATTGAACTGCCGGCCGCCAAAATAGATAATTAAGGTGTCAAAATCTTCCTAATAATCTCCTCTACTATATTCAACACACCCACGAACCCATTTCTCATCAATTGAGGCTAGAAATTGAAGAACCCGAATTGAAAATCTCAAGAACCCTAAGATGTTGGGGCGGTAGTTTTTGGTTTAAATTGATCGATGTGAAGCACTGGGCTTTGTAGGCCTCATCAACACGAAGCTATTGATACCAATGTCACGTCCAAATTCATCCCGAGCAAGGAGAATCGATGGTTTGAAGTTTTTTTAAAAAGTTTGTGTTCTTGAGTTCAAAACGAAATTTGGTGAGTTATAGTTGTAGTTGGAATTGGACTTTGTTGTAGTTATGAAAGTTGTTGTTGGGTTGATTTTGCATAGGTTGGAGTTTTAGTCGCCAGAAAATGTCGCAGCCCCCGCCACTAGCGACGATGGTTCACAGCGGTGCTCCGGTAGAGGGAATTTCGGAAAAAAAAAATTTATGTCATTTTACTCGTATTTACGTACCGAATGCAATGAAGAGATTATTGAATGGATTTGGACATAGTTAGTTAAAACATGTGATTAATTGGACATTAATTAATTGATTTAACAATTTCAAGGAACGATTGTGTAGAATGTCGATTCGACCTCGAGTCGCGTAACGTTCGAGAATTGTATTGCAACTTTAAAAAGGATTAAAGGTACGTATAGAAATTATAATTAGATTAAAGATTGCCATAAGTTTGAAAAGCACGATATTCGAGAATGCAATGTTCTCGATGGTATTGCTCGTTAGGTGAACGAACTTTGTTATTCAATATTATTCTCGACGATTAATTGTTAAATAATAATCGTTGTTTTAGGATGATGTATGAGCTACCAGTGGCTGATGTATAGAAACGCCGACTGACATGCTTCGGCTTGGTAGAAATCACGACATAGTACTGTGAGTGGACACTTTATTTTCACTATTATTTTGTGAGTGTACAGTTAAACATTTACAATTATGCATT
Organism: Geum urbanum; assembly: GCA_946800695.1. Classification (NCBI taxonomy): domain Eukaryota; kingdom Viridiplantae; phylum Streptophyta; class Magnoliopsida; order Rosales; family Rosaceae; genus Geum; species Geum urbanum. Next base: position 41,326,106 of record OX326997.1, read on the forward strand.
TTACAGTTATACATTTTTCAGTTATGCATTTACGATTATGCATTTGCATGGAGGCACGTATGATTTTGTTTTACACAACATAGTCACAGTTGATGCATTAATGCATTGGCTTCTCGGATGATCCCCGAGACGCTCCGGGAGGGCTAGGGACCTGAACCGAGGATTTATATAGTACCTAGGAGGGCCAGAAAGCTGATCAAGGCAGTCTTACGGCATGAGGTCGTTTGATCCAAGTCACTACCTCCACACATTACATAGTACCCATGAGTACCTGGACGTTTACATTTTTTAGACTCGCATCATTTTTCATATATTCTACAGTGAAAGACATTTGAGTTATGTCTTTCATTACTTTGCAAAATTTAATTTTTGCCCACTCACTCTAACGTTTTATATTTTATGCTTTTCACTGGGACATTTGTTTTAAACTCCCCAGTTTGCAGAGTTCTTCTGAGATCGAGCGTGCACGCAGTTCATGGAATAGCAACATACAACGTAGGATTCAAGGTTGATCCTGCAAGTTAGTATTTTAGTTTGCATAGTCAGTTTAAATTGTCTAGCTGCTGTCGAAAACAATTTTTCTATCTGTTTTATTTTAGTAATAAACCAATATGTGAAAAAAAAATCTTTATTTCGTGATATTTGAGTTTTGGGTCTCCACTTCGGCTTTCAATTATTGAGTAGTAACTAAGTTTAGTAGAATCGTTAGGGCCTAATTCTTATTTAGGCAGCTAAATCAGAGTTGGGTCTTTTTTGTATCATTGTGCGTTTCGATATGTAATGTGAGATCGTATGCCATGTTTAATTAGAGTAATAAGGTTTCTATGGAATGAGTTGTGGTTGATTTGATCTTGTCTACATTATGATTATGATTAGTGTTGGATATTTGAATATGGCAAATTATCATGTTTGAATGTTGGTTACTTTCATGTTGAGTGGTTTAGGTTAGGTTATCAGCTTTACATACAATGAAATTGAAAAGTTATGAGGAGGTTTTGAATGGAGTTCTATTGATGAATTGATTATTTACATGATAGTGAGAGTGAAGAAGATATTCTTGATGAAGATGAGGAATAGTATGAACCAGAGGCTTGAGTGCATCCCGAAGGGCACTTGTTAGATTTGTTTGTGTGTTATATTGAAATATAAACGTTTGTGATACTAAATTGTAGCAGGATAATTATTTTATAAAATCGACTATAGGATTGGACGTAAGGTTTAATCTAAGCATACTTTAAAAAAATTAATTTTTTTTTACTTGAATTCAATCTATATCCGTGCATCGAACTGGCGTGACCCTAATTCCCTTAAAATTAAAGCACGATTTGTCACTCTCTAAAAATATAATTCGAGATCAAACTTCACACACATATTCTCATGAGGTTCATATATACCTTACCTTGTCAAAAATATTGACAAAAAAATAAATTTAGATTGTAAAATGTATCATTTTGCTATTAGATTTGACCAACTGGTTCTGTTGTACAGGTGATCTTTGTCTCCATTGTTTGCAGGATCATAGTGTTGAAAAATTAGTTGTGTGTACATGTCAAAGTTGAAACAGATGTCACAACACCTCTTGAAGTTTGAGGATGAAGTTTAAGCGTATGTTAGGTGATATGCATTCTGACTCATTGTTTTAATAACAATGATGAGTTACTGTTACTTCTACTATTTATAATAGAGCATTTTTTTTCTTTTTTGGTTGAAGGCGCTTATAATTACAAATTTACCATCTCTCTCTCTTTCTCTCTCTCTCTCTCTCCCCTCTCTCTCTTTCTCTCCTCTCTCTCTCTCTCTCTCTCTCTCTCTCTCTCGTTAGTCTTAAATACACGGCGGATTCGTTCACGCCCAAAGTGTTTTTAAACTCTAGCCGTCTAATATTTCTCCCAAAATGAGCTTACAATGAGCAAAGCCCATTGGAATCAATATATTTGCTCACCGATTGACTTCATCACCAGCTCCGGCCGCTCTCTTTCTCTCTTCTCTCTCTCTGGGATCTAAATTCAGTAGCAAAGCGACAACACGCCTACCTTGTCGGCCTCCACCTCGTCCCAACCATCCTCATCCTCTACATTATTGCGCGTCCTTAGAGATGCTCAACCATCGTCGAACTTTAGGGTCGGAGAGAACCTCGTAGGCGTGGTCAAGCTCCTAGAACCGGGTGTTGGTGTCGGATTCGGAGACGCCGATGCGGACGAGCTTGTCGGGGTGGCACTAGAGAGCGAGTTCAGCTTGGACGACGAGCGCCTGCAAAGTATACCGCACCTGGTGCGAGGTCAGAGAAGAAGTCGCGCTCTCTCCTTCTCTCCATTTGATTTTGTATGTGAATTTTGAATCTCGGTTTCTATGAGTTTGATTTGGATTCATGCCTGTGAGACAGTGTGCGTCTATGAGAGTGAATTCTTCTCATTTGTCATTTCTAGTTTACTGAGTTAAGTTCAGGAAGCTAGTCGTGGCCAAGTTCTTTGTTTGCGACCTAGAGAAATGTATAAGCTCTTAGTTTCTGACATAGATGCTTATCGACCTATTTAGGGAATAATCAAAACACTTAAGTTGCCGTTATTTGCAAAACCAAATGGCAAGTTATTGGTTTTCTTCAAAAGATCATAATGGAAGCGGTCAGTTTGCAGTTTAAAAAATTTGGTGGTGACATTGGGGCTTCCAGTTGTCTCTCCTCTGTAGTTGATGAATTCATTTGGTGACTGGTATGCCAACCTTGAGGAATTATGCGGTTCTTTAGGTGTATAACTGTATATGCTAGAGAATCATTGTTTTTTTCAAACAACATGATAACGTATAATTTTGTAATCTATGACATATGGAAGCTACCGTGATTAGTGTGCAGTTTGTTACATTGTGGTGGCTTGTGATCCATGAGGTCGTTTTATCACAATTTTTTTTTTGTTCCTTGAATCGACTGTTATGAGTTGGTATGGATTGCCAACCACTTTGAGTCCTTATTTCAGACTTCAGATCACCTTGTCTATGGCTTTATCTTATCATTTTGTTGATTACAACATTACTATTGACCTTTACATATGGTGATTATACTGATGGGAAATTTTTATTTGTATGTAACAGGAAAAAGGTAGGCCTCTCCCAAAATTCGGTGAATGGGATGTCAATGATCCTGCATCAGCTGAAGGGTTTACTGTAATCTTTAACAAAGCTAGGGATGAGAAGAAGACGGGTGGCAAACCTGACTCACCAAGCAAGTCTGATCAGAAATATGTCAGGCCCGAAGTGGATCCTGCTGCCAGGCCAGCATCTGTAAGAAGCTTTCTCACATTGTTCTTAAATATGTGTCATTCTGGTCATACATTCATGTAACAGATTATTGCAATACAGTCTGCCTAGTTCTTAAGCGACATGCTTTTGCTTTTGAAGTGACTGTACATATCAGTGACAGCCGGCCTATCTGTTAAATTCAAAATCTTCTATGACAATCGTAGTTAGGAATAGACATAAATCACGCAAGTACTTAGTTTAATAATAGCTCCAAAACATTCACTAAAGGAATGGAAAAGGACAGATGTTTGGCTTTAGTATCAGTATTATATTTCTCCTTGGAGCAGGACCAGAAGAACATCAATTCTTCAATCCTAACCCCAATTATTATAGTATCACCAGAAAATTCTAGTGCCTCTGAAGATTGGTGCATGATATATTCTTTCACCTAATACAAATACATACAGTTATGGTCTGCTTTAGGTGCACTATATGGTCTTGTCAGTCTTTTGTGTTTACTTCTTTGAGTGTACAACTAATCAAGTGAGATTATTTACTTCCCCGGTCTGATGTTATTCTCTCGATTTTCTTTCACTGATGTTGATGATTTCCTGCTTTCAGAAAAAGTGGTTTTGCTGCATGGCCCAACCCCCTACAGAATCTTGACGAGGTCCTCCCCCCTTCGTATGAAGAGCACGTTGTTCTGTAACTGGCTCCAACATAATTTTCCAAAGAAGATAGGGAGCTGTATAGCAGTGATGGATTTATTGTGTGGCGTACAACTTTGTGATGGGAGGAGTAAAGAAGGCAAATACTTATTGTATCTATATTGTCTGATGTGGTGATTGTTACCATTCCGTCTTTGTCTTATCTATGCTGCACACTTAGCTTTGCTTATGACATTCTTTTCTTCCCTCATTGTATTATCAAACTGGCCTTGTTTGTGAAATGATTTCCTACTTTTGTAAGACTCTTCCCATCTCATGTTATCATGCTGCTGTTAGGCTCTTCCCATCTCTTTGCTACCAGTAAAGATTATGGAACAATAATAATTTCGGACCTCTCATTTTATTGATCATCAATCAAATGTACAATGGCATAAGGTGTTTCAGCTATATGTCAATTGAGTTTTGGCCTCTGGGTTTTTAGATTTCAGACCTGAAACTTGTATACTTGAGAATTTGAGATACTGGAACTAGAATATTGGGACTTGGTTACAACATGCTTGGTATGATAGATTGATAGAGCAGTAACAGACTTGTCAAATTGCTTGTGATCTATTGCTCAAGTATGTGAAATCTTAGTCTTTGCATACATGAATAGTTAGACGCGAATGAGAACAAGATCAGATCACTCCTATTCAATAATTTCAAGGAGGGGAAATCCTTCTTGTATATGATAATGTAAAATCAAGGATTCCGCAAGAAACAAGAAACTGGCTTAAGTGTAAAATATTTAACTACTGGATAGTCAAGTGCAAAATCCTGGCGGAGGCTGTAAGAGAGTCAGACTCTGGACATCCCAAGCTTCCGTTCAAAGAGACGACGCAAAAGGTAAACTTGTTGATAAAGCAGAATTGATGGACTCCTTTCTGATGAGCTACAAATTCAATCTTCTCACTTGTCCTGTCACGAAAATCATGAAGCTGCTCACCAGAAAATCCCTTCACCTATTCCAAATGACAATCCAGGCCAATGGTCCGGTCTTCAGTTCAATATGAAATACTATTTCATAACACCACATAACATCAAACATCTCTATTGTAATAGCCAACACAAGTGTAAACAAGGGACTTACCACAAGATCAACCCCGTCTTGAGTATAATGCCAAGAGGCATCGACCTTAATTACAACAAAGGAGATGTGCACAGTGTCTCCTTCATACAAAACATTATGAGAGAAGCATTCTTCTCTGTCTATCACAAATTGGATCCCATATGCTCCTTGTAAACTCAACAAAAACGCCAACAATAAAACAGGAGCACCATTCAATAACCCAATTTGCATCTGTAAATCAAAAAAGAACTTGTCAAACATCTTGAACCATACCCCATACAAACTTTAAAACATTCAAACAGAAAAATGTAATATAAACACTATATTAACCTCACATGTGAGAAAATCCTATTTCTAAATATTTCACCATGCAAACAATTCAGTCCAAGGCAGACACTTTGAAATAAACACTCTGCTTCAAAAATTGCCCAGAAGCCAATTTCCACAACAAAAAAAAAAACAGATAGCAAAAAAGAACTCACAAGTCTCTATGCTACAATAGGATTAATCAGTCAGATATTGATTGAATGAGCAAGCCAAGGTTATAGTTGCTGCCCGAAGGATTGAATGAGCGATGCGTCGGTCTCTCTTTCTGGCTCTTGGACCTTTCACCAGATCCGTAGAATTCTGTAGAACAATAATCCGTAGAATCTAGCTTTGATCGAACTTTCTATGCTCAGATAATAGCAGATGACTTTGCTTGACCTCGTGAGGGCAAGCCATCAATTGGATATTGTCCATTTCCTATCAATCAAAACTAGCACTACGTACCAATTTTGCACAATACTAACAAGCCACAGAATTTAGCTTCTTTAACTCTACGATGCCTTACAAAAACTAAAGCATGCCTAACAAATAAACCAAATTCATGTCGGGATACGATTGTCCAAAGCAACTTCACAGCCTGGTTTCACCCAATAACATCAACCAATCCCAATTAACAATTGAACCAAAAGGTTAACTCCTAGTACTGAAGTCATACCTGCCGGAAAACCAATTAAGCCAAAAAAATGTCGTGTGCATGCACCCGCCCAGCCACACACGCCACCGCTCGTCATCTGGATTATCCTTTTTTTTTTCTCAAGCAGTCGTTCATCGCTCTGTCACGCATAGCAGCAGCTCTGTCTCCAACAAGTGCTGCTCCTCGGCAAAAATCCACGTACAGGAAAGAGAAGGGAGAAGGAAGGGTCGTCCCAAGGTCTCTAACTCTCCCTCTCTAAACCCATGATCTCACGCCGCCCTAACTCTCTCTCTCTCTCGTTCATAACTCACTATGGCAACACCGACGGAGACGGAGAGAGACAGAGAACAGGAGGTGGATGGTTTCCGACGACAGAGAGACATAAAAGAGGAGGTCGACACCGAAGGGAGAGAGAGTTCCGGGAGGGCTAGGCAAAGAGAGATATCAACGACGATGATTCAGGGAGCGATGATTCGGGTACCAAATCCCATCTGGATGATATGGGTTGGGAAAGGACGAGGATCATGTGCATGAGATTATTGTAAGCTCGTCCACTTTGGAAACAAGTAACCAATGAGTTGATGACACGTGTACAAAAAACTTGGGAGAAATGGCGTGAACGAATTCAGCGTGTACCTAAGCCTAACTCCCCTCTCTCTCTCTCTCTCTCTCTCTCTCTCTCGATCTCTCTCTCGAATGTGTTTTTATTGCCGTCGAGAAAAAAATTCGTTCGCCGTCACCTCTTCCTCTCCACCCATCTGTCCTCATCATCATTGTCTCCTTCCTGTCGCTCCAACTCTTCTGCCTCAAAAACCTTAATTGCATCGTCAACAAGACCATTTCATGCAAGCCTTGAAATTTGAGCACTGCGAACACCAACATCAACTTCATCCATTTCACCCATAACTCTCGACATCTCTGATGTGCAACCACACTTTCCATACATGCTAACAAGTGCACTAACAACACACTTATCAAATCTCAGTCCCCGCTTGACTACGTACCCATGAATATGAATCCCCACATCCAAATCCTCCAAGTCCGTTACAGCACGAAACACACCGGAGATACTAGACCCATCGAGCTCAAAACCTTCGGAATGCGTTCTCTGAAACACAGCCACTATACTACCATACAACATGCTTTGATTAAACTCGGCAATCATCCCATTCCACAAGATCACATTAGGCTCAAAACCTAACCCCCTCATCTCATCTAAGAGCCACATCGCCTTCTTTACGCACTCGCAGAAAGAATACCCTGAAATCAATGTATTGTAGACAACCACATCCTTTTGAGGCACTATATCAAACACCTAGCATTCATCCTCAATCCTATCACATTTGATATACATGTGAACCAAAGAGAATTGCACAAAGCAATCGAGAGCGAAACCCGAGGAAGTCGACACTACATGGACTTGTTTGCCGAATTGCGGAGACTGCGATTCGGCACAAGCCTTGATGACACTGGGGAAGAGAAAGGCATCAGGGGAAAGGTCCGGAGACAACATATGGGAGAACAAAGCAAGCGCATTGCCGAAGCTTTCGAGCTTGGCGAAGGCGTGGATGAGAGTAGAGAAGGAGAAGAGGTTGGCGTTTGGGATGGAAGCGAGGACGAGTTTGGCATCGTTAAAGCGGAGGGCGTTGGCGTAGAGAGGGAGGAGCTTGGTGGTGCAATTGGTGAGACCTGTCTTGAGAATGTAGGCGTGGGCTTGTTGGGCCTGTGATAAAGAAGATAAGGGATTCCAAAACTGGAAGATTAGGGTGCCGAATAAGGTTTTTGAGGCGACGGTGTAGAAGAGGTGGGGCTACAGGAAGGAGACGGTGATGATATGGAGAGATGGGTGGAGGGGAAGCGTTGACGGCGAGCGAATTTTTTTTTCTCGACTGTGATAAAAACTCAGTCTCTCTCTCTCTCTCTCGATCGAGAGTAAAATAAAGGAAAAAATGAAAATTAAAAATAAAAAAATAAAAAAATAAAATAGAAAGATATTACCGTCATTTCTCTTTTTTTTTTATTTAAATTATCATGTGTCATCTTTATAAACAGAACCGAAAAATAGTTATAAGCATCACATTGATATAATTTTAAGAATTTAAACTCTAATTTTAATAATTTTTAAAATTTAAACTCTAATTTTAATTTTTAAATTCAAACCGCTCTATTTAAAATTTCTGGGTAGGTTCGTGGAAATAAACTCAAAACGTGTACGTCTGCGCCCGAATTACACGTTGTATTTAGAAGTCACCAACTATAAAATGACCTAAAAGAAGGCGGCGTCAAGAAAAAAGCGAAGAAAATTCGCAGAGCGAAAGTGCAAAAACTGAGTCGACCTCCGGTTTCTTTCTCAGTCCGTCGCAGCAGTCGATCAATCGATCAGTTCGCCGTTGCAGAACAAGTCCCAGAACAAAATGTGCTCTTCAGAAGGTGACTGCAGGCCTCTGGGCTTTTTACTGGGCCTTCCCTTTGCTTTTCTCTCCCTCATCCTCTCTGTCATCGGCATCGTTATCTGGATAGTCGGGTAATAAGTCTTCACTTCTCTTCTTTAATTCTAAGCAATTTTATCTCTAAGTTAATCGATTTTCTTGCGTGTATTATCTAGCTGTCTACTAATTCTTTGATCAGTTATGTGAATTTTGATGATCTTGGGTATCATATTGTTTCTTGCTATCTTTTCTGGGTATCTGTTACCTTCTTGATTTGATGCAATTTGGTCATTTGGGTATCTGTAGATTCTTACTTTCTTATCTGGGTATCAGTTGTTTTCTTGATTGATTATCTGTAATGGATATTTGGTTGATTTAGAAGATCTGATTTGGTCTGGGAATTGTGGTGTAGGTTGCTGCTGACATGCATATGTCCTTGCTGTTTGTGCGTGACGCTGATAGTGGAGTTGGCTCTGGGTTTGGTCAAGGCCCCAATTCATGTCATGGAGTGGTTCACTTCTCAAATCCCTTGTTGATCACATTCACATGCTATCTGCAAATACACTCTATTTTCTTTTAAATATTTTATAGCTTAACATCATTAGCTTGGCGTGTCTGTCTCTGTAAAATGTTGTAGGAGTACATATATTCTGGGATTGCAGATTGCCCATTCCCGGAATGATTTCTAATTTCTCAAATTGGTTGCAGTGAGACTAGTTAATAAGAATGAAAAAAGAGCTGTGTGGTATCTTACATTGTCTCATCTTTTCAAATCTTTACTTTCCAGTCATCAGGATATCCTGCTTATGCATTACTGCTGTGCTATGAAAAATTCTTCTGTGTTGCATTTGACAAACAATAGTTTTGCACTTGCTAATGATGCCATTGTTGTTACAATTATAGTATGACAAACACTCGGTTGTCACATTTTGTTTTGCATTGCCCGTCTGTTTCGCATATTTAGTATAGAGGGCTTGGGAGTCGGGACTCGGGAGACTATGATTCTGCTTCTGGGAAGTAGGATTACGATTTACGAGAGAGTCGATTAGTGTCACAGAATAGCAGCGGTTTTCACTGCGTGCTCCATCAGATACTCAAATCTTTGTCTCCTGATAATTTACCAACATAAGATTGTGCTTTTGCTTTCTTCCTCGAAAGTACTCATGTTTGCAACAACTTTAAACACATGGTGTCGTGAACGACACTTAAGACAAATTTTTGTGCGTTGAAATTGACTTGTAGTGTATTCAAAAACTCGCTTGAATCGGCCGAGTACTTGGCGACTATTTACGATTCAGTCAAAAAATGAACCACTTTAATCCCCGAATAATCTTCAAATAAGCCTGAATCGATTAAGCATCGAGTAAGCCCAAATCGACTGTTTAATGGGCTCAAATCAGTCTATTTTTTATCAAAACGATTCACCAAACCAATTCATAACTATTAAACACGCGGACTCCGCCTTGCTCTGCTCTTCGGATGACTGATATCCGTTTTAGACCGTTATTCTATCACAGGAAAACAACATGAAAATAAGATAATCATATTCTCATGAAACTAAGATACAAAGCTATTATAATACTCACAACTGGTAACATTTTAAAACACACACCGAGATACAAGACAAAATACTTCACTACCATGAGCCATTTACGCACACCAAACTTCCAAAACATGAAGGGGGAGTTTCAACTTGAACTTATTTCATATCCACACCATAGCTGGTTCTGGACTTGTTTCACTTTCCATACTGCTGGTCACTGGTTCTTGTTTGCCCCTGCCTTTGCCCTGTAATATTGTCAACATTGTCTTTTGTCGTCTGAGCTATCCCAACCACAGTTTCCCCAACAGCACGAGGAATTGCACCTAGGCCTTGCTTAGTGGATGACGATCTTGTATCCTGCTCAGCTCTCTCCTCGGCTCTTTGGCCATGTCCCATGACATTTTCTTTTGTAGTCTTGGCCATCTCGACCGAAGTGTCCCCAACAGCTCCTGGTATAGCACTTAAAGTCCCTCCCTGCTGGTCCACTGAGCTCTTTTGTTGCCTACCGTGTTGTTCCTTTGGCCTCCACTCTTTTCCGACTTGCTGCTCATATGACCTCTTATCTTGTCTCCATTCTTGCCCACCACTCTCACCCATTACGCCTTCGCCTTGACCAACCACCAGGTTTTTGGTATTCTCAGCTATCTCAACCAATGTCTCACCAACAGCTCCAGTTATCGCACCCAAAGTTCCACCGATTGTTCCCATCACTCCTGTACCGCCCTCTCGCACTCTCTCTCCCTGTAGTTGAGAGGTTTCTTGGCTGAATGTTTCACTTGGTCTAACACCTTTCTGTATATTCTGCGACTCCTGCCCTCTGGACTCCTGCTGTCCCCATCTTGGCATGGCATCCAGTCCTTGGTTAGTCTCAGAACCCTCCTGTGTTCTCCATGCCTGCTGTTGCCCCTTCTCAAATTCTCCCTACACAGTAAAACATCATATTTCGCTCAAACTCGAGTTCCATTAATTAATCATCTACACAATGCTTTCCCCTAGACTATCAGAAACTCCCATTTTGTGAATAGTGAAGCAGTAAATCATCAGGTACATCAGTTGTGCACTACCTTATATATCAACAGCAAGAATATAGAATTACGTGTTCGAAATCTACCTTAGGCCTGCTTGCTTCAGCAGCTCTCTTGGCTTCATACTCTCTCTCCGCTTCTTCCTTTTTCCTTGCAGTCAATTCCTCGGCCTTCTCACCAGTCACCACAGCAGCATCTTTAGCAACATTCAAAGATTTGGAGGCAATCTCTGCAGCCTTATTACGAGTATACCCTGCTGCTCCGGCAACAGCATTTGCAACTGCTTTGGTCCCCTCAACGGCTGCCTCAGTCGTGTAGTGCGCTGCAGTCCAACCTGCCACAGTCGCCTTGTCTTTTAAATCCGCCGCAACATCACCAGCATAATGCAGAGTGGTCTTACCTGCAGACACGGCCATGTCTTTAGTTTTCCCGGCTATAGGCGCTGTATAATCCACGGCCGTCTTCCCTGCACTCGCTAGAGTATCTTTTGCTGCATATAATCCTTGTTGGCCTTTCTCTAGTGCTACATCTTTTACTTGTGCTCCTTTCTCTGTTGCTGTGCTGAGTGTCTGGCCCGAAATTTCTCTGGCCTTTTGAGCTGCTCCTTTAGCCATCTCGGTGGTAGTACCAAACGCCTGGCCTGAAATCTCTTTGGCTCTCCAGGCTGTCTCTTTAGCCTTCTCGGTTGTACTCCCGAGCGCTTGGCTTTCTGTTTCTTTGGCCTTCTCGGCAGTACTACCAAGCGTCTGTCTTCCAGTTCCTTGAGCCTCCTCGGTTGTAGCACCGGACGTCTGATTTGCAGTCTCTTTAGCTTTCTGATATCGCTCTTCTGCTGCCCTTATTGCCTCCATGGAATTCTGCTGTGCTGATTGTCTAAACCCGGAAACTTCTTCCAAAGATGGTTGCTTCTGTTGTTGCTGCTGCTGTTCATTTCCACTCCTCTCCATTTCATGAGTATCACGTCCATGCTCGCGGCCACGTCCCTCTTCTGATCTGCTTCTTGTCTCTTGTTTGCCTCTCATCATCTCCGTGTCAGTTCCTTTTCGCATCATTTGTGTACCCCTAGCTTCAATTCCTCTTGCCCCAGAACCACTCATTTGATGCCTACCTTCGCCCTCCCTAGCCTTCATAACTTCAACACTCCCAACATCTTGAGCTCCACTCTTGCTCTCTCTGTCCTTTATGTCCATGCTTCTACCCTCCATCGCACTGCCACCTTGTTTCTCCTCTATACCGCTCTTCCCTTCACTGACAACTTTCATTTCCTCTCTACCCTCTCCACTCTCTTTCCCACCCTCACTCTCTTGTACCTCAAACTTCCCAACTCCACGCGCACCGCTCCCTCTCTTCTCCTCGGCCTCCTTGTCCACCACCAAGTTCGCCGTCCTCGTTCTAACCGCATTCAACTCCCTCGTCTTGTCTTTCTGCTTCTCCGCATCTTCCTCCATCTTCTGAGAATCCTTGGTGGTGTCATGAGGAGTGGCTTCATGGACCTTGAGCGACTCGAAAAGGCTGGTCATCTTGGGCACGTTGTCTTTCTCAACGTGAACCTCCCTCTCGGGAGTCACATTCTCCCTTCTAAGCTGCTGCTCTGAAGACATTCTGGATATCTCAAACTCGTGTAACCGAACGTAGACTAGCTATATGTTGAAAACGAAGTTGGTCTCGATGGTTTTAGTTTCTGATTTGCTTTTCTGTATCAACTAGCTTTTTGTGTTTTGAGTTCGACGGAGATCCTTGGCTTTTAAAAATGAAGAAGCCGGCGGCATGGGTATGAGATGCCTGTGCATGGAGAACGACATGTGTTGAGTGGAACCATGCAACGTGGTGAGTATCTGTAATGGGTTGGATCAAATGTTTCCATGAAGTTTACACGTCGGGCACTGTAGATTAGCATTACGAAACCCTTCGTTTCTATAGTCACACGTGGCCAGGTATCTGGAGTGACACGAGTGCGAGCTGATGCACCTGCTTTGGCACCAATGGCACGTACGTTGCTACGCAAATAAGCAGAGTCGATTGCAGCTATATTGATTGGATAATGCAAATCCATGAAGGATAGGCATGTTGGCATCGTTTACCACAGGGGCTGATGCAGTATGCAATATGTTAGAGAGTTGGGACTTGAAGTATGTTAGGGAGTCCCACTGCAATATGTTAGGGAGTCCCGCTGCAAGTGGGACTCAAGTCTCACCCAAATTTTTAAGAGAAAAAAAAACTTAAATATATGCTAGCTAGAAAAAATTACAATATATATTGAAAAGGCCAATAAAAAATTTAGCCCAAATTTTTGTTTTTTCTCTATCGTCTTTTTCCTCGATATCGTAATATCGTCTGCAGTATTATTTTAATCTCTCTTCTTTTTTATTTTTGTATTTTTATATTTTGAAGTGAAACGATAGAATATATTGATAATATCAAACAATACAATTAGTCATCAGTCACCTCTGTAAGAATGGAAGGGTTGAAGGAAAAGCAGTAGGAATATTTTCATGACACAAAGTCCATCTAGCAAGCTTATGAGCAACAACATTAGCCTCTTTACCCAGGCGTATGAACCTAGAGTTTGAGAACGGACTAAGACTATGGAAAAAGGTCTTGGCAAATATCTCGAAACACAGTTGAGGATGTATTAGGATCAGCTATTCCTTGCACTACATTCAGCGAGTCCGAGCTAAACCGAACTTGATGGAAACCGCGGTCCATGACAATCTGCAAATTAAGCCTCTCTTGTTGTCGCCAACTTTACTGTCATAGGAGAGAAAACACCCTCCACCCAATCTATTATGCCCAGCACAAACTGATAAGTACAATCCTTGACAACAATACCAATACCTCCTCTATGTCTAGTGGTATCAAACGCCCCGTCCATACAAACACAATACTGACCTAGTAGGGGGGAGTCTACTCCAAATCTTGAGAACTCGTGTTGGGCGATCTGGTGTCTTATTAGAGTCACAAAGTGATCTTTCCAATCTCTTCCGTCACTCGTAGAGCATAACCATCAAAGGTCTTCCTGTTCCACAAGATATCATTTCGGCTCTTCCACATAAACCAAATAAACACAACTAACATGGCCATCTCATTTGCTGAAAGTGCATGAGAACAAATCACCAACCACTCCATACAAGAATCTGCATGTAGCCCGATCCCCTGTGCAGCTGAAATAATGCGTAAGGCTTACTAAGCTCCTCATATTGGTGTATTTTTTTTCTCCAATCTATAAATTGCTCACGCCATCAAAATTTCTTTCTAAAGTCAAAAATCTAAGTCCCACACTATTTTAATTCCTAGATCCGTCCCTGGATTACCAAAGTGGGTGTAGTTAATATATATATGTGTGTGTGTGTGTGCGCATATATGCAATCAGAACAATTTTCGAGTAGTAAACCATTATCTTCGGGTGTTCTATGGTACTCTGGAGTACTAAAATTCTACAATTTTGGAGCGTTGGATCACTTCATTTCTCTAAAGTGAGACTGCAAAAGTGATCCAACCCTCTAAAACTAAAGAGTTTTTTGTACTCCAAAGCACTATAGAATTTTCAATTATCTCCGCACAGAAAAACATATTTACTGTACTCTTTGTCCCTGAGGTGGTACGTTAGATTTCACCTGCCTAAAGAGAAAACTTGTATGATAACAGATTGAATATGACAAGTTTCACTTGCTCTTCAACCTCCGCCCTTGGATTTGTTGAGCATGTAGTACCTCAATTCAATAGTTCAAGAAGAAACCCTCTATTCAGTATAAGTAAACGTACATACTTACTATTATTCGACCTCTCCACCTCCAACAGCTATTGCGGGCATGGGGTCATTGAGATTAAATAGCTAAGCTCTTTTCTTTCAAAGAATAATTTGCCTTCTACAATTGGGAAACTGGACGGTCTATTTGCTTACAAAACACACTTTCCTTTTGTGTGCTCCATTTGAATTCTGAAGTTAGAAGGCTGTTAGCTTCTACTGGGTTCATCAATAGGCCAGACCAGACCGGATCAGACTTTTTTTTGTAAATTTGAAGTCTAGACGCACATGCTTATGAACCTGGCTGGCTTTATTAAGTTTTTCGGTCCGATGGCTCTAAGGCAAAGTTTTCTCCTAAATTAACTAGGAAAATATTCATTCATTTCAATTAATAGTCGGCTCGATGTAGCCAGTACGGCTTAGAACCTGCAGGCTCGCGTTGGATCTGGAAATCTGGAATGGGGTTTAGAATATCCAGTTTGTCTATAATGTCCAATGTTTTCAAAGGCGAAAGTGAAGACGAAGGCGATCTGTCGAAGCCCCACGAGGCTAAAGCCTCGAGGCGATGGGGCGACCGCTTTTCCAATATTCATTATATAAATACATTACATTGATAAATAACCTGTATATACTGTAAAATATATATATATATATATAATGGTCGTTAAAGTCATAAAATCCATCTTTATTACACAACAAGGTTCAAAAACAAGGTTCTAATGGCCTTAAAGCCATAAAATCCATCCTTATTACACGACAAGGTTCAAAAACAAGGTTCAAATTGAAAGGACCCAACCCCGATTTAGTTTCCTAAACCGGAATTAAACCCCTTCTGAAAACACGAACCAACAAAAACCATTAAAATTTCGGCAGAGTAACGCTACTAACGCGGAATTGCCTTTACCTGCACCCGAAATATAACACTTCATCCTATGCCACAAAAGCCAAACCGTGGGCACCAATCCCATCCGGATTTCTCAATATCATAACAATAGCAATAAACAATAAACATAACTGTATAATATACAAAATCCAGGAAAAACCACATAAAACATGTATCAGTATCGTATCAGAGCGACCTCTAGTGTATATATACAAAATATACAACAGTAGGCGAAACAAAGGACCTACTGGAAAAGATAGGTAGCTCAAACAACTAGCCTGCGACCACGACGTGAGACACCAGAATCTAAACTACAAACTGGGCACGAAAACCGAAAAACCCAGGGGAAAGGCAATAAAACGTTAGAGTGAGTGGACGAAAATAAACATATGCCTTTCACCAATTTCATATACATAATCAATGTAAAACAATGCTAGTTCGGAAAATATATATATGGAGGTGCCAAGCAAATCTCTCAAGCCCGACGGTCAGACGAATCGCTCAAGCCCGATGGTGATAGGCCGGAGGAATCTCTCAACCCCAGCGGCATAACAGGGGAATCTCTCAACCCTGCCCAGAGGAATCTCTCAACTCTGGACAGACTACCGGTGATCAATCGAGTAGCCGAAGCATCGATGCATGTATGCCATCACCATAAAAATATAAAATAATACCTCCGAAAATAAGAAATAAGCTCAACATCGTATATAAACAAATACGGAAAATCACGAACTCGCAACGACTGTGAAAATATAAAAGTGTCCACTCACAGGTGAGCAAAGCGCGCTCTCCCCCGAAGCACGATCTCGATCCCCAGAATAATCATAAAATATAACTGATCAAAATCATAGCTCACAACATTGTACCACACCTCGGAAACCAACCGTTCCCAGAAACTTATAACTGATACAAAAATAATTAACGAAATTCCCGAAATCTCCACTCAAAACCCTCGACTGAAAATCCGGTACCCAAATCAACTCGAAAACCTCAAGGCGACGATTGTGGCGCGAATACGAGTAAAACGACATTAAAATCATCAAATTCTAAAAAGTCAACGGATCGCCGGAGCTCCGTCGCCGGTGGCGGCGCGCCGTCAACTGGAGAGATTTTTCGGCGGCCAAGCTCCCACAAGGTTCTCTTCATCAAGCCCAACAACTTTCCTAACTGTGGCAACCACTAATTCCGGCGAGGTGGGCCGGAAAACAGCTCGAAAGTCCAAAACCCCAAACCGGCCGGAAAACTTCCCGGACCGATTCCGGCGCCGTTGCGCCACCTCGACCCTCCAAACCAAAGGGGAAATGATCTCCAACCAGAAACCAACATAACCCACCAAACCTCATCACCGAAGAGCAACCGGAGCGCCTCCCCCCCCCCCCCCCCCCCAAGCAACGCCGATTCCGGCAAAAATCATGGATTTCAAACCCTCCGTTCTACCTCAAATCGACACCAAATTAAGCAATTCCAAGTTCTAATCAACCAGAAATCAAGAGAGGAATCGTTTCATACCCAAATCAGAGCCGGAGGTGGCCGGAAACGTCGAACCCGACGACGGCAGCGCGTTTCGCGCGGTGGAGACTTCGGTCAACGGAAAATCAATGGTCAGCCTTCGGTCAACGCCGGTCAAACTTCCCAAACAGTGTTTTTGACAATTTTTCGACTATTTCCGATATTTATACTCGCGTCTCGGGATGATCGACGGTCCAAAACGGATAACCATTATGATTCGGATAAACTCCATACAAACGGATAAACTTGACGAAATTCCAAAACTTCAAAACTTCATATTATATTCTTCGGTCGTTGAAATAATCATCCGGAACCGCCCACGAACTCGAAATCACGTGTACAACAACTCTCGAGAAGAGACTCAACTCAAATTCTCGACCGATAATTAAGTCGTGATTAAAACCAGTAAATCATTCAATTATCGGAAAATAGTAATTACGCGCTAACTCGTAAATTAAGCTGATTACTCTACCAATTCTGTTCCGAGTCGTCACACAAATACATAAATAACAAGGTACAATTCAATCTTCATCATCATATACAGTAGTACCATGAATATCATTACAATAATCAATGTTCAATGCATTAGAATGGGGAGGTAAAGTAAGATCTTCTATCTCATCTTCATCCCTAAGTAATGCAGCAAGTTTTTTCATTTTCTGCTTGGTTCTTTCTTTATCTAAAGATAAAACATTAAAACTTATAATTAAATATGGGTCCATAGTTCTATACATATATTGTAAACAACTATATAGAATGAAAGTGACTAAAAAGTATGAAGATGAGTAAAGAATGACTTACTTGAACTTTCAGAATTTTTTATTTTGGAGGAAGATACATAAGGCTGATTTAATTCCTCATCATCATTCAATATAGGTTCATCATCCATGATCGTCTCCTCTAGTGGCTCGACACAAATAGAAATTCAAGTTAATAAATCTTGTTTAAAGTATTCAATTGGCACATTCATTATGGCATCGACCTCAAATACACATTTTTCAAGCCAAGAAAGATCATCCGGGAGAATTGAGTCTTCCACCTCCGATATCCATTCATCATCGGAGTCAATTTTTCTCCACTAATATAGGATCAAGCTTCTTTACTCTTCTTCTAATGTTTCTCTCCCTTAACAAAGAGTTGTACTTGACATAAACCAATGCATTTAATGTTTTATGTTCAAATATATTCCTTTTCTTTTTCTTTGTGTGAATCTGAAACCAAACATAAGAATAATATTAGATATTAGGAACATGCAACCTATTATATAATAGGACATTTTTATGAACACAAACATATAACCTTACCGACTCAAAGGTGCTCCAATTCCTCTCACATTCGGTGCACTACAAGTCAAGCTAAGGACACGAACCACAAACTTTGTTAACTCAAGTGTTTCCTCTCCAAAACTCTCCCACCAACTTGCTGAAAAAAAAATCATTATTATCTACAAAAGTAGTTAACAATACAATATACATGTGTACCATAAAGAAAAATATATAAGGCATTACCTGGATTTCTTTTCTTTCTAGAGTGTATTGCAATCTTGGTTCCGAACTCTCCAAGGCATTTGTCAAACATCTCTAATTGGATATCAGCTTTCAAGCGATCCTCAAATGACATCATCCAATCCATGCACTCATGCAATCCTCTCTTAACTTCGAAAACATTTGAAAAGTTTTATTCATAATGCAGTTGAGAGTTTAGATAGTATCCGACAGCATGCAAAGGTTGATGGAGTTGAGGACTCCATCTTGCATCAATTTTATTCCAAATTGGTTAATAATGCCTTAGATTCTTCTTCAAACTAAATGCAATCTTCTCTTTGGCAGAATCCATCAATTCATATATGTAGCCCATAGTAGGTCTTACCTCAGAATCAACCTCCTACAAGACACACACTAATGGTAATACACCTTCACACAAAAAGCAACATCACTCCCAAAGTTCTTCTCAAAAAGAACAAAAGCACAGACTTGTATCGCTTCATGGCTTTTGACAAAAGGTCCCTCAATCCAATTCTTGCTGTTAAACATCACTTGAAGGGGCTAGTTTTGCTAATAAATACTTTGAAGGGTAAGAAAAGAAGTTGCAAAGCGAGTCACCACTGGACGAATTATCTCCTTGTTGCTTGTAAATTCCCTCATGAGAGAAAGAACCCATGTGTGACCATAGAGAAACTTAACCACTTTCTTAGCACTTCTAACTGTTTTCTCAAAGATTGTTAGTTTGCTAATATCTTCAAGCATAAGATCAATACAATGTGCCGCACAGGGAGTCCACCACAACTTTTTCCTTCTTTGCATAAGTCTAAGCCCTACATTCTTATAATTGGATGCATTATCGGTGACTATTTGAACCACATTATCTTCCCAAACTTCTCTCACCACATCATCCAAGTACTTTAGCATTAAAGATCCATTTTTTACACTACCGGAAGCATCAATGGACTTTAGAAAAAAAGTACCCGCCGGACTATTAACAAGAAAATTAATAAGCACCCTACCCTTTCCATCGGTCGAACCATCCGACATAATTGAACATCCATATTTCTCCCATGATTTCTTATGTTCAAACTTATATGTATCAATATCTTGTACTTCTTCCTTAAGAATCCAAGTTCTTAACTCATGCATAGAAGGAGGTTTAAACCCTACACCATACCTAGCAATTTTCTCTACCATAGCTAGCCAAAATGGATCATTAACCGTATTGAAAGAAAGCACTCTAGAAAACATAAAACGCCAGTCCATACGACAAACTTATTTCCTTAATTCTTTTTTGTAAGCTTCATTCATTACGGTTTGCCTAGGCTCTAAAGACGTAAATATCAAGTGGTTCTATAACTTTTGGTTAAGCAACACTACTCCCACTTTCTTCACCTAATGGAGATTCTAAACTACTACTTCCACCACCAATTCCTACCCTAATTTCACACAACATAACATTCCTCTTACTTTTCCCATCTTTCAACTCCTTTAGAGTTGATTGATATTCATTTTTTGACATATGCAGGGACTTTATTACAAGCTTTCATATCACCTACAATACCCGCTAAATGATGCTTAAGCCTATTAATAGTACCACTACATGATTGAATGTAGAAAACACATCTAAAATATCTCTCCCCTCCACTTTTTTTGTATACGTCCATGCTTTATCTTTTCCATCTTCCCCTTTCTCACTCATCACTAATATAACTAGTTAATCACCAACATGGTCTAACACAATACACAAACAAACAGAAAAAGTAAATCAATTTCATGTTTAATGACTTTAATCATCAAACCCAATCCATAAACATATGCAAAACTCAAAGAAGTTATCATAGATGAGTAACTAACCTCAAATTGATGAGAGATTGAGAGAGCAGATCGAAGGCAGAAAGGATAGACCTAGGCCCGGAAGAGGACTTTTGTATGAGCAGATCGAAGGCAGAGAGGAGATTCTCAGCTCTTCCTCACCTAAGCTTGTTTTGCAGTTTTACTACTTTAGACCAAGTGCTCCATACTTGCAGCTTCAACACAAGTATTACTGGAACTTCACTCTTGGTCTGATAAGAGTAATTTTTTTTGAAACTTCTAAGCCTTGCTTGTTGAGATGTGAAAAAAGAATCAGGAAAGGGAAATGGCTTGTTTTTTTTTTGATTGAAAAGGAAAGGGAAAGGGACTGTTAAACAAAAAAAAATCAAAAAGTCAGACGCGAAAAAGAAGAAGATGAAACGACAACGTTGAGGTTGTCTTCTTCCTCAAAACGCAGACACATATGCGCCGCCCCGCTTTTGCAGCGCCTCGCCGCCTAGGCGGCTGCTTTTTCAACGATGTGCCTGCATTCTTGCCGACAGGGCTTTTCACTCCCGCTCCGCCCTAAAGCGAGCCCTCGCGTCGCCTCGCGTCGCCTTTGAAAACATTGATAATGTCTATCAAACAGTTAGGGCTTAGGAGGATATAATTGGTTGCTATTGTTACTCTAACGTGTACAGTTGGGTTTGTTCTGGGTTTCTGACCGGGAAAATTACAGTGATCAGTGATGTCACTTCCGTTTACTTTGTTGGTGCATGCGATCATGTGAGTGCCTTGCTAATTAGAAAGATGGTTTCCACAATTCAAATGAACTCTTCTGCCAATATAATTAAGAATGAAAATATACAATTGAATCAGCAACTCGATCTCTTATTGTCATCAAATGCACAAGAAAATAAAAAAGAACAATAATTAATGCCTAGCTTAATTGATCGAATTCCTACCATATCTGAAACAATGAGTACCCTTTTGTTTCCCACTAATAAATAAATTTCATAAACACTGGTATCATATCTATTAATCTATACTATATTTATACTATATTTAAAGAATTAAATGTTTTTCGATCATAACTACTTTTTTTATAAATATTTTATCCTTTTAAGTTAGAAATTAGTTAATTAAACAAGGACAAATTAGTA
This sequence comes from Geum urbanum, assembly GCA_946800695.1. Classification (NCBI taxonomy): domain Eukaryota; kingdom Viridiplantae; phylum Streptophyta; class Magnoliopsida; order Rosales; family Rosaceae; genus Geum; species Geum urbanum. The sequence continues at coordinate 41,347,649 of OX326997.1, forward strand.
CATAACAAATACAAACATGAATAAAAGAATAAAATAATGAAAGAACAGAAAAAAATAATTACTCGATAGAAAACTGCTCAAAAAACCCTTTCAAAAAAAAACCTGCTCAGAAACAGTTATTTATGCAGGAGAAAAAAATTCAACATTGTTAATCCTAAAAAAACTCCAAAATACAAAATAGTAATTAACAAAATACAAAAAAAATATAATAAAGAACAGTATATTCTAGGAAAAAACTTGCTCCAAAAACTTGTCAGCAAAGAAAAACTTCCTCCAAAACATAATTATTTAAAATTTATTGTATCTCAATTAACTTCTCAGCAAAGAAAACTTCCTCCAATTAAATTCAACCACCACTCACGTCCCTTTTTCTTTTTTTATGAGGAAAACATAATTATTTAAATTTAATTATATCTCAATTTTTTTTTCAAACAACGAAAATTATAAAAATATAAAATATAACAAAGGATTATACACGCATCGCTTGTGTGTTCTATGACTTGTATCTAGTATCAGTTTAAGTAAATGCATTGCCTCCCAAGTCCTCACTACCACATCAACAAACCATGTATGATAATCGAAGAAGCACCGACACGAGGTAAGCCATCGAATTGCGTATCCGATAGGGATATGGGTACGAAATGTCATGGATATGGCTTGATACGGTATTTGAGTTTGGATGCGAATTGGATACGTGGGTATCTGTGGGAGCAGGAATTTTAGGGTTCGAACTTGACACTATGTCTTCGAAAAAGTGTCTCGAAAATCCCTATCAGTTCCCAAAGCTAAGAGCAAAGATTGAGCTCCGAGGGCCTAGGGGACTGTACGTTCGGATATGTCCAAAAGGAGGCTACGAAACCAAAGAAACCTGAAATGAGGGATAGTGGGGTGAGTGGAGCGTGGTCCTAGGGACATGCCACCGAAATAGGAGGAGGTTGCTAGATATGGCTGAGGTTCAAGGATCAAACCTGGGTGTAGGAACTTTGAAGTCCATCCACTACGGTAGTGGATGTAGTGGCTCTTATTTTGGTGGGATTTTCGATGGTATAAATACATGAATCTGGTGAGTTTTTTCAGTTCGACATTATTCATATACGCTTGCATTAAACTCTCACTTACTTAGCGTCGAAGAGTCTTTCGCAGGTACCACCCCCCACTGTTCAAGCGCACTTCGGCCATCACACCGTCATCTTAGAGTTGTTGTCAGACGGGATGTCAGTTTGATTTTGTGATGACCCGGACCAGAATTGGAAATATAATCAGCTTGATTCGTGAGTTATTGCTTAATCGTGGATTTCCGACAGATGATTGAATCGCCAGGCTCGTTAACGACTAAATTATTGGCCGAGAATTGGAGCTGGGTCTCTTCTCGAGAGTCATTGTACATGTGATTTTGAGTTCGTGGGCGGTTCCGGATCGTTATTTGGACGACCGATGAATTAATTATGAATATTTAAAGTTTCGACAGAAACGGATTTAAATGGCAGGTTTGTTAGCGACTAAATTACCGGTCGAGAATTTGGATTCCGCTTCTTCACAAAGTTGTTCAGAATTTAATTTCGAGTTTGTGGGAACTTCCGGAGCATGATTTTGGGTTACAAAGATTTAGTTGCGAATATTTTCGATTGTTGATTGTTTAGTCGATTAAATATGTGTTGGTGTGAACATTTGACTTTTTATTGGTTTGGTTGATGTATTTGACTTCAGGTGATTATTGAAGAACATGTCGAGATGAGTTCGTGGCCGCGAGAATTATCGGGATCGGAGTTACGACGAGACAGTTACGTGTGTTTGAAGTGCGTCGAAAAGATAATTACGAAGTTTCCATTTTGGGAAGAACTATAAATAGAAACCTGCTATTTTGGGCAAGTCAAAGACTTACCATTTTGGGATTTGACCGAGTTGACCGAGTCAACTCGGTGGAGGAAGAGTTTGGCGTCGGCTTACGGTGGCTCTACGGCGGTGGATCGATTCCGGCCACCCTAGGCTTCGGCCTAGGGCTAGTTATGCTCAGCGTGGTTCCCCCGTGGTGGTGCCGACCACCGTTTGCGGCGAGGATTGCCGGAGAGAGAGAAAAATCGGGCCAAAATGGAGGAAAAATTTGTGAATTCGGGTTCATGGTTTTAGGCCGATTCAAGCTGCAATTTTAAGTGGGCTTTGAAGCTCTCATCACTAGCAAGCTACCATGTAAGTTTGGAGTTCTAATTTTGATTGTGGAAGAAGAATTTTGGATTTGAAATTTGTGTGTACATTCGGTTTTTCGTGAAATTGGATGAGTTAGAGTTTGAATTGGACTTCGGTGAAGTTATGAAAGTTGCTCAGTGGGTGATTTTGCATGGAATGGTGGTTGCTCCGCCGTGAAATTTTCCGGTCAGTGGCGGCGCCGCCGTGGGCGGTGGTCAACGGCGGTCAAAGTTGACTTTTTGGAGTTTTCGACAAGTTGCATGTCATTTCACTCAAAATCGCGCCCCGATGGCAGTAGTGTGGTTCGTTTCTCAATTTGAGCATCCGAAAGTATAGCGAGATATTGAAGTGTGATTTCCGGATTTCCGACAGTTTGTCGTGATCAGATTATGTATTTCCGAGAATGGTGGTTTCTCGTGATTTTTCTTGTATTGTCCAGTTATGATTTTGAGAAATGGATTTTTTTGAATATTCAGGTGTTCGTGATCGTTTGTTTGGCGAAGGACTTTCCGCCGGATCACGGGTTAACGCGAACTGCGTTACGCAAGCGTGTGAGTGGATAAGTTTCTATTTTCACTGTTGATTTGCGAGTTCGTGGATTTTATGATTTTCCGTATTTAAATTATATGATGATTGAGATATATGTTATTTTCGGAGGTGTTGTTATGTTTTTATGGGTGATGGCATTTATAGCATCGATGCTACCAGAGTTGAGAGATTCCTCTGGCCCAGAGTTGAGAGATTCCTCTGAAGCAGGGTTGAGAGATTCCCCTGAGTGCCGCCGGGGTTGAGAGATTCCTCTGGCCTTTCATCGTCAGGTTGAGCGATTCACCTGGCGTCAGGCTTGAGAGATTCGCCCGACAACCTCCATATATATATGTGTGTTGTGTTCCGAACTCGCACTGTTTTATAATGAGTATGTATATAAACTGGTGAAAGGCATACGTTTATTTTCGTCTACTCACTCTAACGTTTTTATTTGCCTTTCCCCTGGGCTTTTCGGTTTCCGTGCCCAGTTTGCATTTCGGACACTGGTGTCGCACGTCGTGGTCGGAGGCATAGTGCTCGAGCTACCTTGTTTCTTCCAGTAGGTTTATTGTTCTACCTACTGTGGTATACTTATATGTTATTTATTAGAGGTCGCTCTGAGTAATCTGTTGTTTATGCTATACGATTTTACTCCGGATTTCAGTAAAGTACAATTATATTTATTGTATTACATTACTGTTGATATATTGAGAAATCTGGATGGGATTGGTGCCCACGGTTTGCTTTTTGTGGCATAAGATGAAGTGTATTTTCCGCGTGCACGTAATGGTAATTCCACGTTAGTAACGAAACTCTGCCAAAATTTCTACGGTTTTTGTTGGTTCGTGTTTTCGAAGGGGTTTGACTCCGGTTTAGGGAGCTAAATCGGGGTTGGGTCCTTTCAGCTTGGTATCAGAGCATTAGGTTATAAGTTCTGTAGACTTTTGTAGTCGTGTTTACTAAGGATATTTGAGAATGTACAGCATGTCTGGAATGGTGACCCGACCGGCCGGCGGATACTCATCAATATTCCGGGTGTTGTATACTTTCAAATATTTGAAGTTCCGTGATTACGTTCCACTTGTTGTGAACGATATTTTATTCATTAGGATGCCTCCTGACGTGCTTTCCGTGTCGTTTCGGTTGTGGATCCTGTTGAGAATCATTCGACGCGCGATTTGCCAGAGAACTGTGGATTTGGATGAGTATTCAGAGTTCAGAGAATTGTGTGGCACGGGTTGCCTGGTTGTGTGTGTGAGCGTCTACATGTTGCCTCAGAGCAGAGAATTGTGGCAGTTGATGTATGGCTGAGTCAGATCAGTGTATTTGGTAGGCTGGTATTGTGTGAGTTCCTGTTGCGACTCCATGGCCTACATTCAGGGTGATGTTTACACGATAATGGTTTTATCAGGCTATCCAGCGATCGAATGTGGAGTGGTTACCCACCTGAGGCAGAGATGCATTATCCACATGTTTGTTTCCGGTTGCACGTGTTATGTGGCTTCAGAGGAAGCAGTGCACGAGGTTCGAGATGAGTTTGAACCTGAGTATCAGAGAGAGTCTGACTAATGTGCCTCGAGATTGCCGTGAGGAGGTTAGTGTGCTGCACTAAATGGCGAGGTTATTGAGAAGGTAAGATGCATGTGGTTTTCGATGTGATGGTTTGAGGAAAGTGGACTTAATCGAGATTTTGATGAGGTTGAGTTCTGACACCTCGGGATCAGTGACTTCATCAGACTGTGGTCTTTTCGATTATGTTGAGGGTCATCAGATCAAGCAGAGGATCCATTTGGCGATGGCGGAGATCACAGTGTAACGGATTTGCTCCTGTGGCATGAGTTTGGGCGATCGTTGGTGATCCTTTCACGCAGCAGGTGTTGCGGTGATTTGTGTTCGTGGAGCATTTTCAGTTGCTGCTTCGGTGGCCAGGAGGGTCACGTTATGAGGGAGCGCCCTCAGCCAACTGTGTTAGCGGTTCGACAGCTCAGAGTACACGAGGAGATCCTCATGTTGTTCCTGAAGTTTGTCCAATGAACCCTTTTGATGAGTTATTCAGCGAGTCGCAATTGATGTGGGCGGCTAGTTGGGCATATTAGAGTTCGTGCCATGACCTTGTTTGAGGATAGACTTTTCTCCGAGGTTACTGTTGCTTGATATCCATGGCCATTGTACCTGCATCTCCACTTCCGAGGTTTTGGAGAGTGATGCATCCATTCGGAGGTTGCGAGATCCTTGTTGGAGGATATGGCTTAGCCGCGGATCTGTTATTGCCGGATATTGTGGTCTTGGTGTGTTTGTGAGTATGGACTTGCTGACGATGCATTTGGCTGTGTTCGAGTGCCTCGAGGAGAAGGTTGTGTTCGACGACCAGACTTTCCCCGAGAAACTGTTTCGCGGTGATGGTCGAGCGGATGATGGAAACAGGTTGTGTTGTTGCTTAGCTCATGTTGTGGATATTACGGTTGCTGTGCCCGATGTTGGCGACATTGAGGTGGTTCCCGAGTTTCCAAGTGTGTTCCGGAGGAGTTACCAGGTGTTCCTCCAGTTCGGGAGATTGACTACACCATTGAGCTTGTACCAGGCGCTGGACTCATTTTATCGGCATTTTGTCCTTCAGAGCCAGCGGAGCTGATGGAGCTACAGTTTCAACTCCAGGAGTTGCTGGAGGAGGTTTCAGAAGATTTCATGCGACCCCGCGTATTTGCGTGGTGTGCTCTTGTATTGTTTGTACGGATGTTGGATGGTTCGACGTGGTGGTGCATTGACTACCGGAAACCTGATTTGCTTCAGAGGAGAGCAAGTATCCTCCGCTTCGGATTGATGATTGGTTTGATCAGCTCGTGAAAGCTTTAGTCTTTTCGAAGATTGATTTCGGGTCCGGATACTATCAGTTGAGGATCGATGAATTAGATGTGGTTTGGACAGCTTTCGGATCTCGGTGCGGGCATCAGGAGTTCTTGGTCACGTTGTTGGTTGACCAATGCCCCGTAGATCGTGTGGACTTGATGGACCATGTGTTCAGACGATTCAGGACGAGTTGCGGTCATGTTCGTCGGCAATATTCTGATTTACTCCAGGAGTGTGGGTTAGCACCTGAAGCAATTGTGAGCGGTTTCGCGGACTTTGCGAGACGACCAGGTGTTTACGAAGTTCAGCCAGTGTGAGTTTTGATCGATTAGCGTGAATATTTTGGGCTGTGTGATGTTAGCCGAGGGAGTTGGCGTGGATCCTGACCAGTTAGAGGCCGTGTTGATTTGGTGTTGACCTACCATGGTACCAGAGATCGGGAGTCTCTTGGGTTTGGCAGGCTTACCGACGGCTTGGGCAGGATTTTCCTAGATTGCCACTCTACTTTCCAGATTGACGAAGAAGGCGTCAAGTTCGAGTGGTTCGATGCACGCGAGGAGAGTTACTTACTCCTGCAGGATGGTTGACCGTTGCTTCGGTTTTGACCTTACCTGACGACTGCGACGAGTTCGTGGGTTATTGCGATGTATCGAGGTTTGGATTTGGTTGTGCTTTGATGCTGTATAGCAGAGCGGTGGCTCATGGTTTCAGCAGTGGAACCTTATGGGGCTACGTATCCTGTGTATGATTTGAGTGTAGCTGTCCTTATGTTAGCATCGAAGAGTTCGAGACACTACAGCTATGGCGTGCAACTCAGTGTAGGACGTGCACTGATCATTTGAGTTTCATCCACTTGCATTTTCGGCCAGATTTGGGCTTGAGGCAGTGTAGATGTATGGGTCGACTAACGACTACGGCTACACCTTTGAGTTTGTTCGAGAAAGACTAGTTTGTACTTTGACCATCCGTCTGGGATGTTGTTGTTGATGCATTCAGTCGAGAGTCGGGATTGCAGTGTTTCATGTCTGTGTGTGGCTCGAGTTTCCGAGTTAGCCGAGATGCGAGCTATGGGAACTGAGTTCGAGTATGATGATGTTGAAGCTCATCGTTTTGCGTGCGTTATACACTGGCAGTGCGGAGATGTATCAGATACTCCGAGTTTACTACTCGTGACGCAATATGAAGAGCAATATAGCAACTTGTGTGTGCGCAGCATGTGTGTGCAGATGCCACCTTTGTCAGCTGGCCATAGCTTGGAGGCGGAGACTTGCCGAGAAGTATCAGCCATTTGAGATTTCCGGTTAGTTGTGGCATTTGTTGCTGTGATCTTGTGTGTGTGTGTTTGTATGCACTTTGGTTTGTGGTACCAGTTGTTTGGCCATTGTGGACCATTTGATGAACTCGGTACATTTCCTTGGACTTTCGGGAAAAGATTTCAGTGGTAGGCTGCATAGTTGTGTTTGACAGAGAATGTCCATTCACGTGATGTGCCTGTGTCCCGGTTCGCTGGTCGAGACAATCAGCTACGACTGTGTGTTGGCGAGCTTTGCAGCGAGCATTGGGGACCAGATTACGAGTTAGTACCAGTTTTTATCCTCAGATTGGCGAGCGATCTTTGAGGACTATTCAGACCTTGGAGGGCATATTGTGGACCTCGGTGTTGCAGTTCCGGAAGATTTGGGACCAGCATTTTCACTTGTTCGAGATTGCTTGCAGTACCAGTTTGTTGACCACTGTGATTTTGATGTTGCATGATGTCGTTTTGAGGAACGATGATGTACTCCATTGTGTTGGAGTGAGCTTGGTTGAGTTTGAGTTGATGTTTGATTCTGATTTTGTGGAATGTGCTACCACAGACTGTCAGATTAGCGGAAATGAGATGATAATTGCTTGAGTTCGATGTTTGAGTTATGTTGACGTGTGTAGACTGAGTTGTGAATTGCCATGATGTTTTGATCCGTATGTGGTCATAGGCGAGTTTGTGTTATGCCGTATGATTCGGCATCGCCTATAGTGTTGGCTTTTATGTGTGTTGTGTTCCGTGTGGCGGAACTGTGTTTCAGGTTTGCTACGTGTTGTGTACCCTATCTGTTCCTTATGCAGGAACACTTGGCTATTGTGTGGAGCCAGTTCAGATTCGAGATTGAGGGTACAGGGATTTCAGCACGGAGCTATCTCCTATTGTGGAGTCTATTATTAGAGTTGTTCAGTTGACGTTGCCACTTGAGAGTTGAGCAGTATGCAGAGGCAGTGCTCCTACCTTGTAGTTGGCAGACTCGGAAATTTCGAGGTCGAATTTTTTTTTAAGGGGGGTGGATTTGTGACGACCCGGACCAGAAATGGAAATATAATCAGCTTGATTCGTGAGTTACTGCTTAATCGTGGATTTCCGACAGATGATTGAATCACCAGGCTCGTTAACGACTAAATTATTGGCCGAGAATTGGAGCTGGGTCTCTTCTCGAGAGTCATTGTACATATGATTTCGAGTTCGTGGGCGGTTCCGGATCGTTATTTGGATGACCGAGGAATTAATTATGAATATTTAAAGTTTCGAAGGAAACAGATTTAAATGACAGGTTTGTTAGCGACTAAATTACCGGTCGAGAATTTGGATTCGGCTTCTTCATGGAAGTTGTTCAGAATTTAATTTCGAGTTTGTGGGAATTTCCGGAGCATGATTTTGGGTTACGAAGATTTAGTTGCGAATATTTCCGATTGTTGATTGTTTAGTCTATTAAATATGTGTTGGTGTGAACAGTTGACTTTTTATTGGTTTGATCGATGTATTTGACTTTGGGTGATTATTGAAGAACATGTCGAGATGAGTTCGTGGCCACGAGAATTATCGGGATCGGAGTTACGACGAGAAAGTTACGTGTGTTTGAAGTTCGTCGAAAAGATAATTACGAAGTTTCCATTTTGGGAAGGACTATAAATAGAAACCTGCTATTTTGGGCAAGTCAAAGACTTACCATTTTGGGATTTGACCGAGTTGACTGGAGGAAGAGTTTGGCGTCGGCTTACGGTGGCTCCACGGCAGTGGATCGATTCCGGCCACCCTAGGCTTCAGCCTAGGGCTAGTTATGCTCGGCGTGGTTCCCCCGTGATGGTGCCGGCCACCGTTTGCGGCGAGGCTCGCCGGAGAGAGAGGAAAATCCGGCCAAAATGGAGGAAAAATTTGTGAATTCGGGTTCATGGTTTTAGGCCGATTCGAGCAGCAATTTTGAGTGGGATTTGAAGCTCTCATCACTAGCAAGCTACCATGTAAGTTTGGAGTTCTAATTTTGATTGTGGAAGAAGAATTTTGGATTTAAAATTTGTGTGTACATTCGGTTTTTCATGAAATTAGATGAGTTAGAGTTTGAATTGGACTTCGGTGCAGTTATGAAAGTTGCTCAGTGGGTGATTTTGCATGGAATGGTGGTTGCTCCGCCGTGAAAATTTACGGTCAGTGGCGGCGCCGCCGTGGGCGGCGGTCAACGCGGTGGTCAACGGCGGTCAAAGTTGACTTTTTGGAGTTTTAGACAAGTTGCATGTCATTTCACTCGAAATCGCGCCCCGATCGCAGTGGGGATGTTCGTTTCTCAATTTGAGCATCCGAAAGTATAGCGAGGTATTGAGGTGTGATTTCCGAATTTCCGACAGTTTGTCGTGATCAGATTATGTGTTTCCGAGAACGGTGGTTTCTCGTGATTTGTCTTGTATTGTCGAGTTATGATTTTGAGAAATGGATTTTGTGAATATTCAGGTGTTCGTGATCGTTTGTTTGGCGAAGGACTTTCCGCCGGATCACGGATTAACGCGAACTGCGTTACGCAAGCGTGTGAGTGGATAAGTTTCTATTTTCACTGTTGATTTGCGAGTTCGTGGATTTTATGATTTTCCGTATTTAAATTATACGATGATTGAGATATATGTTATTTTCGGAGGATTCCCCTGAGTGCCGTCGGGGTTGAGAGATTCCCCTGGCCTTTCACCGTCAGGTTGAGCGATTCACCTGGCGTCGGGCTTGAGAGATTCGCCCGACAACCTCCATATATATATGTGTGTTGTGTTCCGAACTCGCAATGTTTTATAATGAGTATGTATATAAATTGGTGAAAGGCATACGTTTATTTTCGTCCACTCACTCTAACGTTTTTATTTGCCTTTCCTCTGGGCTTTTCGGTTTCTGTGCCCAGTTTGCAGTTCGGACACTGGTGTCGCACGTCGTGGTCGGAGGCATAGTGCTCGAGCTACCTTGTTTCTTCTAGTAGGTTTATTGTTCTACCTACTGTGGTATACTTATATGTTATTTATTAGTGGTCGCTCTGAGTAATCTGTTGTTTATGCTATACGATTTTACTCCGGATTTCAGTAAAGTACAGTTATATTTATTGTATTACATTACTGTTGATATATTGAGAAATCCGGATAGGATTGGTGCCCACGGTTTGCTTTTTGTGGCATAGGATGAAGTGTATTTTCCGCGTGCAGGTAATGGTAATTCCACGTTAGTAACGAAACTCTGCCAAAATTTCTACGGTTTTTGTTGGTTCGTGTTTTCGAAGGGGTTTGACTCCGGTTTAGGGAGCTAAATCGGGGTTGGGTCCTTTCAGATTGTTGGAGAAAACCTTGTGGAAGCTTCGAATATACCAATACTTTTTCATGCTCCCACAAGTTGGTGCCGTCTGTGGGAAACGATGGAAAATGATATCCCAAACAACGAGGACGAGGTGTTGCACCATAACGACTACAACCAAGCTGAAGATGATCAAAAAGATGGCAAAGTTAATGAAAGAGCTGAGAGAAGGCGAAGGGAGAAGTGACCTATCTCCGAAGTGCAGGTGGTAAAGGAGAACAGAGGTTCGAGTAGGCACCACGGCGGACTAACAAACTGGGAGATGAGGGACCTCAACGCCGAGCTAGCTCGCTTCAAAAGAGAGGAACGAGCTAAGAAGAAAATACTTTTGGTGAGGAACCGATCATTGTCCCCCGAGGATGAATCCCCACTTGACAAAAAAATATACGTTCGAGAAGGAAAACCTGGCAGGAGATGGCAGTAAGACGGATGACGACTATCCGCCACCTTTGAGAGGCCGTGAACTGAAGGACTATGTGACAAAGGTAGTGAAAGAAGTTCGAAGATCAGGGCCATGCGATGTTGCAGCTAAGGTTTCGAGAGGAATCACGGATTCACCTTTCTCCGATGCCATATTGGAAGTTGAGAAGCCGAGACGATTTTCTATCTCGGTATTCACAAAGTTCACTGGAACCTCTGACTCGGAGAACCACATCAAGGAATACACTGAAGCAATGAGAATCAAGACCACTGATTATAATTTAATGTGCAAGCTATTCCCGACAAGCCTCTCCGGGCCAGTTGGAAATAGTTTCCAGGACTAAAGCCAAGATCGATATTGAGCTTTGAAAAGTTAACACGATTGTTTATCGCGTAATACATCTGCAACGGAAGGCAGAAGAAGAACTTCTCCATATTGTTTAGCGTCAAGCAAAAACTAGGTGAGAAGTTGGAAAAGTACTTTGAGAGATTCAGGGATGAAATGGCCGTAACAAAGACGAACTCAAAGATCGCGGTCATTGCATTCCAAGAAGAGTTACTCGAAGGATCACCACTATTCGAAAAGCTGGTTAAGAAAGTTCCAAGAACTATGGAAGATATTTTGGATCACATAGAGGGCAAAATCCGTCTAGAGAGGATCAAGGGAACTCAAAAAGGCAAGGTCTCCGCCAACATCGAAGTCAAACTTGGAACATTGAAATCTACAGAAGTTCGAGATCAAAGGCCGAGGCCGGCTTCGAACCCTGAGGATAAAAAAGATAAGAAAATGTCATCGGAGTAGTGGTTCACCATCAGCCAGATAACCATATTCTATAGGCATGAGAAGGAGGAGATATTCAAGAAACCACCTCCACAAGCCGAATCCAATGATCCCAATGAGAAGAAACGGTATTGTCCGTACCAACAAGACCAGGGACATAGCCTTCGAAGGTGCGAAGCATTGAAACTAGCTATCCTAGAACTCATGGACTAGGGAAAGTTGCAACAATATAAGGTGGGGAATACCGGTGAGAACCTAGAGCAGAATGCGGTAGACAAACACCCTCTAGTGCGCGAGATATTGGCCATATACGGCAGTCCGTCCACGAAAGAGGAGGAAAAAAGACGAATTAAAAGCGAAACCCGACAAATAGAGAAAATAAGAAGGGTATGCTTCACTGAATGGAGAGACATCTCTGAAGAAAAGGCGAATGAAAGCCTATCAATCTGCTTCTCACCAAAGGGTGGAGTAGGCACTACAAGAAAACATCACTTAGACCACGGAAACATAATTGTTCCGTGGTCCAAGTGACACCTGGACGACGGAGTCTTTTCCGTCGTCCAAGTACCACATGGACGACGGAGAATAAAATCTCCGTCGTCCAAGTGACACCTGGACGACGGAAAAGACTCCGTCCTCCAGGTGGTCACCTGGACGACGGAGATTGTATTTTCCGTCGTCCAGGGTATAACCTGGACCTCGGAGTCTTCTCCGTTGTCCAGGTAATCACCTGGACAACGGACCGACACGCCGTCGTCCGAGTACACGAAACGTGCTTCCACTTAGACGACGTACCGACACCTCCGTCGTCTAAGTGAAGCATTATATAAGTTGATCGAATTCATTCCTGGCCTCGATTATTCATTCCATTTGAAGAAGAATTGAAGGAGAAGGTAGAAGGAGAAGCTAGGGAGCTAGCTAGCTAGAAGCGAGCTAGGTAGGCCGAGAAGAATCAGGATCGATAAGGGATCTCCGCTGACTAGCTAGTTAGCTTAATTAACGTACAGATATCGAGAAGGCCAGCAGGTACGTACGTATACGTACGCAGTTAAAATTTGCTTAATTAATTAATTAATATATATTTAGTGAAAACGTACGTACATATATACATGCAAGGATGTTAGCTGATGTTAGCTATATATATATATGTACAGATCGATTAAATTACGTACGTACGTAATTGATGGATCGATGTAGATCGAGTACGTACGTATAATTAAGCGTAAATTAATTGACAAATATATATATATGTAATAATTAATTAATTATAATATTTTGTAGCAGTATGGACAAGAGTTGGATGAAGTTGAAGAATAGATGTGATGTCCGGTATATGGATGGAATTAGCGAATTTGTGAATTTTGCGATAGAACATGGTCAGGGAAAGAAACGTTTCAGGTGTCCGTGTCAGAAATGTCTTAATTGTCAGTATGCGGAGGTTAATGTTATGGTGCAACACCTGTACGAAAATGGTATGATGTGGAGTTACACTACATGGAGCGAGCATGGTGAAGCAGTAGAGTTCAGCGCAACAGACTTCAGCTCAGGGTACAGTTACCATGGTGCCTCATCCAGCGGCAGTGGTGCCGGACCCCCAGCTTGCAACCCAACTGCAGATTTGGTCCATGATGCGTTTCTGGGATGTAGTCATGGTGGACACCAACACCAACACGGAGGTTACAGTACCACTTATGAGCATGATGACACATTCCCCGCAGCTAGCTTGGCCACTGACACCAGTGAGATGGAAAAGTACAACCGGATACTACTTGAAACGCAGACCCCGGTGTTCCCTGGATGTCGAGAGAATGTGTTGCAATATGTGATGGAGCAAATGAAGATAAAAGTGAAGCACAAAATGTCAGTGAGTGCTTTTGACGAAATTCAGGAGCAAATATGTAAGTTGCTTCCTGATGATCACAATCTTCCTAAATCTCATTATAAGGTTAGAAATATCCTGAGCAGCCTCGGCCTAAAGTACAGGATAATTGACGCATGTCCGAATGATTGTGTGCTATTTTACAAAGAGTATAAAGAGTTGGACTATTGTCCCGTATGTGGCCAGTGCAGATTCCAGTTGAATAGGAAGAGTTCGAAAAAGAGAATTCCTGTGAAAGTTGTTCGATATTTTCCCTTGATTCCCAGATTGCAGCGCCTGTACATGTCTCTACACACAGCAGAGGCGATGCGATGGTACGCAGAAAACCGAATAGATGACGATGTCCTGCGACACGCCGCGGATGGGGAGGGTTTCAAACATTTCGACAGAGAATTTGGAGACTTTGCTTCAGAGGTTAGAAATGTTAGACTCGGCCTATCTACAGACGGATTCAATCCTTGGGGAAGTAATAGCTCCGCCGTCAACACTTGGCCAGTTATTCTGATGTCGTACAACTTGCCTCCGTGGATGTGCATGAACAAGGAATTTAATTTCCTTACCGTATTAATTCCAGGTCCTAAATCTCCATCGAAGTGCTTAGATGTCTACCTCAGACCTTTGATCGACGAGCTGAAACTGTTGTGGGAAAATGGAGTCCCAACTTATGACAAATTCACTGACACGATGTTCACGATGAGGGCTGCCGTAATGTGGACGATCAGCGATTTTCCAGCTTATGGGATGTTGGCAGCCTGCAAGACAAAAGGATATAATGGATGTCCTATATGTTTGGACGACGTGAACTCTAGTTGGCACGCGGGGAAGGTGTGTTACTTGGGTCACCGTAGATGGCTTCCTCACGACCACCCGTGGCGACAGGATGAAGCTCATTTCGACGGTACGGTAGAGAACAATCCTAAACCCCGTAGTTGGTCGGGCGAAGAGATTTTAGAGAGGTTGACCTATTTCGACTTTGGTGTGTTGAGCAATGACGCGGATGTAAAGAAATGCAATCCAATTCCTCCACATGATCTGAGCTATTGGGATCACAAGAGTATATTCTTTGAACTCCCTTACTGGTCGAAGTTGAAGCTGAGGAACAACTTGGACGCGATGCACATAGAAAAGAATGTGTGCGACAGCGTGGTGGGAACAATTCTCGGTATTAAGTTCAAGACTAAAGATACTCCCAAAGCGCGCAAAGATTTGGAATCAATGAATCTACGTCGTCCCTTGTGGTTGAGGAGGGATAGGAAAGGAGTGTACAACAAGATGCCAGATGCACCTTACACAGTGAAGCCGACGCTTAGACGTTCTGTATTTCACTGGTTTAAGGGCGTTCGTTATCCGGCTACGTATGCAGCTACTATAACTGGAGCAGTGGACGAGGTGCAACACAAGTTTGTTGGTCTAAAGACACATGACTATCACGTTATGCTGCAACGTCTGATTCCAGTGGTAATTCGACCATACTTGCCTCGGGACGTCGTAGAACCAATAGTGGCATTGTGCAGGTGGTGGCAGAGGTTATGCGCCAGAGAATTAAAGAAGTCATATGTGGTGGAATTGCAACAACAAATTGTGCACATCATTTGCAAACTAGAGAGGATTTTCCCCCCTGCTTTCTTTGACATCATGATTCACCTAATGATCCACCTGCCCGAGCAGGTGCTCATTTCTGGTCCGGTCCAGTACACTTGGATGTATCCTCAAGAAAGGTACGTACAACTAATTAATTTATTTGTTCCACTGGAGATTATATATATACTAGCTAGCTATATGTACTTATGTAATGTGTACGTTTGATTTTGTAGACAGCTTGGACAGTCTAAGTCATTCGTCAAAAACAGGTCGGCCCCGGATGGCTCCATAGCAGAGACATACCTAATGCATGAGTGTGTTACTTACTGCAATAGGTACCTCAAAGATCCACCCCCTCCCACTGCCTCCGATCGCAGTGCCTGCATCAATCTTTCTGTCGTCACCAATGTCGTCCGACCGTTTAGAGGAGTATTAAAGGAATCGTTAACACGGGAAGAACTTATTGAGGCACATTGGGTAGTGTTGCGAGACTGTGATGAAGTTGAGCCGTACATGATGTCATACAGGGAGAGGCTTCAGGCGTTAAATCAAAACAAGAGTTCGGCGTGGATTGAGAAAATGGTTAAGAAGAAGTTTCCTGATTATTTCTTCCAATGGGTACGTACGTACGACTCGGATGAGATTATTTAAATACATATCGCTCATGTTTGTAGAAAGTAAACCCTTATATTAATTTGCCCTTTTTCGCAGATGATTGATCTGCAAAAATCTGATAACCACGGAGGGTGGTGGTCATGGCCAAAGCACTTGCTAGCAGGGAAGCCGGTTAAACACTATATTTATCCCGGATGTTTTGTGAACGGTGTAAAGTTCCATTCATTGGCCCGAGACGAAGGAAGAAGAACACAAAACAGTAGGGTAGCCGTTGGGAAAGACAATGATCTATATTACGGGGCTATTGTATACGTGGTTCAACTATGTTACGGGAATGATGTCAACGTTTTCCTATTCAAGTGCAGATGGTTCAAGCGTACAAAGGAAGACCTGGGACTATTATCAGTCGATACAAACTCGCACTGGTGATGAGCCTTTCGCTCTGGCCACCTTAGTTCGGCAGGTGTTCTATCTCGACGATCCGAAAGCCGGTGAAGGGTGGAAAATAGTGAACCATATCTCTCACCGAGGAATATGGAATACAGAGACAATTGAAGGGACACCGGCGACGACTGAAGATGCTGCTGAACCAGAAAGAGACATTCCTGCCTATCAAGAGCCTAATATTTCTATGGTCCGCTCCGATATAATGGACCTGGTTCAAGATGGTGAACGGTTACCCATGCCTGATGGTTGTACAGATCTAACTGAAGATGAGATTATCGATGAGGTAGATGAAGAAGACGAGCAGGAAGAGGACGCAGACGAGGACTCAGGTTATTCGTCGGACGATGTTGAGTACGATGACGAGGATGAGCCGTCGACTAACGGGGATGAGGACGATGATGATTATGACAAAGAGTACGGTCATACGACGAGGGAGATTAATTGGTAATTAATTACTGTAATTATTGTAATATATATATATATATATATATATGATCGATGCCGGTTTACGGTAAGAAATTAATCTGAATTATATATCCTGGCCAACGGAGAAATTAATAAATATTGGCGCCAAATCTCAATCTCATATAAAACGTACCCTAGCTAAATCCTTGACCCTAGCCGGCCTAAATGTAGCAGTTCGATCGGATCGATTGATAATTGAACGGACACGTACACAAATGACCGGGGACGACCTAAACCGTAATCCCTAAGGCCCTAACCCCTGAAATCGGGGTCTATGCACCTGGACGACGGATAATGGTCATTATCCGTCGTCTAGGTGCACACTAGGACGACGGAGAATGGTCATTCTCCGTCGTCCAAGTTCACAAACCCTAAACCCTAAACAGTAAGGCCCTAACCCTTGAATTCCGGGTCTATACACCTGGACGACGGAGAACGTCATTATCCGTCGTCCAGGTTCTAACCTGGACGACGGGTAACTTCATATCCGTCGTCCAGGTATAAACCTGGACGACGGAAACGCTCAAATCCGTCGTCCAGGTGCAGATATCGTAATTTTTTCTAAGACAACGACCATCTAGACCTTCTTCCAATGCATTTTATTTTCATCAAGACTTTAGAGTAAACAATTCTTGGTGTGTGAGCTTCGACGGTTCGAAAATCGGAGTTGCAAAATGCCTTGTATCCACGTTTCCGGTTTGTGAAATTATCGGTTTTGCGGTTGACTGTGCCGATCAAACCCTTCCCGAACTTATTATTTTATGGTCCTTTGAAGACAATTATATATTATGTTACGACGAACATATCCAACGGTTGTTTTGTCCAAATTCAATTTCGTTAATACTCTGCTGCAAATGAGCGTCTACTCATGAACACTGAAGTCGTAAAGATTAGTCGATACTTAACATGTTTCAATACGTAAAATTAATCGGCGGTTCAAATTTGACTGTTCATATATACGATGCGTTCATCGATATTGTACGACTATTTCACTCGAATGACAGATCGCTAAATTCCTAGCGAATTATTTTTTAAAATTTTTTTTACGTAATATGAACCTGGACGACGGAGATGGTCATTTTCCGTCGTCCAGGTGTTCACCTGAACGACGGAGAATGACCATCTCCGTCGTCCAGGTTCAAAAATCATGGCGGTTCAAATTTTTTTTTGTTTAATTTTTTCATGTAATTTTCACTTGGACGACGGAAACTTACCATCTCCGTCGTCCAAGTCAAAAATTATGGCGGTTCAATTTACCGCTTCCGTTTTCGGCACCGCTTGAATTTTCACTTAGACGACGGAGAATTATTCAAATTTGTTTTTGTTTAATTTTTTCATGTAATTTTCACTTGGACGACGGAAACTTACCATCTCCGTCGTCCAAGTCAAAAATTATGGCGGTTCAATTTACCGCTTCCGTTTTCGGCACCGCTTGAATTTTCACTTAGACGACGGAGAATTAATTCTCCGTCGTCTAAGTCCAATTCCATGGCGGTTCAAAACGTCCCGCCCCTTAATTACGCGCCGTTTCAAAATTTTGAAACCGCCACCTGGACGACGGAGAAGCCCGTTTCCGTCGTCCAAGTGCACTTAGACGACGGAGAATAGTGCTCCGTCGTCTAAGTGAAACTCTATAAATAGAGTACGGCTCATCTTCTTTTCCTCATCCCTTACAATTCTCTCCATCTCTCCTCTCCTCTCTCTCTCAATCTCATTCCGGTGATATTCTCCTCCGGCGACGACGCTCCGACGATACAACTCCGGCGTGGTTCGATTCCTCCTCTCCGACGACACAACTCCGGCGAAATTCCCGAAAACTCCGATTCGGTAAATTTATATTTTTCCCTTATTTAAATAATTTTCATTTTATTAATTAATTAAATTCTAAATATAATTAATTAGTAGAAATTAATTTAGTAATTAGTTTTAAATATTTAATAAATGATTAATTGTTGTTATTAATTAATTAAATCATAATTATTGTTATTTAATACTAATTAAATGAATAATTGTAAATTTGTTGTTATTAATTAAATAAATAAATAATTATTGTTATTAATTAATTAAATAAATAATTATTGTTATTAATTAATTAAATGGTTAATTATTGCATGCTAAATGGAAAATAAATTATTGCATGTAATTACGTGTATTTTTTAGTAAATTAATTAGTAGTACGTGTTCGATTTAAATTTAGTACATAGGCTTGGTGTAATTAAGTCGCACTCTTTGGAATAGATGGCGCCTCTTTTCCTTGCTTATCTCCTTAACCCCTCGTGATGTGTGGATTTCATCACCACACACCATAACCTAAGTGAAGTTATGGACACGAGGTTGAGGGCGGAGTTTGCAAAGGACTTGAGGGAGTGTAAATTTTCGAAAAATTGGCCGAATGTCGGACATGGTGTCTAGAAACGGGTTATGACTGGTGACAGGATTTGGACTAAGAAAGACTTTTGTCGAAATTAGTCCTGCCTCTCGCGTTATCTCTATCCCTAACTGGCCATGTTTTTCGATTTAACCAAGGCTGATTAATTGAAAATTTACACTTTATCGCGCGGGTCGCACGTCCATTGAACGACCGAAAATGCCAAGCTAGTGTACTCTATTTAAATCTTAAACGTACTTAATTAATTAGCGTTAATTTTTAAGTTGTAATTATTATGGTAAGTATGTATTTTAACCCCGTACTCTTAGGTTTAAATGGCTCCGCCAAAGACGACATCCGGCAAGAAGAAAACCCAACAAGAGGCAGAAGATGCCATGCTCCGCCGCTTGGCGGACCAAGTCGGTTGGGAATTACCACAGGAGGGCAACGACGCTCTCAATCCGGACGGATCATCTGGTCCGTCCGTAGCGCCCTCTGGGGAAATTCCCGCTCCCCCATTCATCTAGAGCGGTGATGACGTCGACCCTTTCCGATCTCCGACGCCCGGTACCCATTCAACGGGAAGTACTCAGGCGTCCTCGACCGCCGAATCAATCATGTACAGCGCCCGCCGTAGGCAAATGAGGGCCCCCACTGACCCAGAACTGAAAAGGACTCGGGGTCTCGTTAAAGGGGGCAAAGCGGAGCGTATTTGCAAGGCGACCGGTAAAAAGATCGACTTGCCGTACGACGAATTCACCGGTGGCCCTCCCACAGCTCAGCTAGCAAGTCTCTCGGCGCATGGGATAGGGTCAATCATCCGTAACCGGGTTCGTATCACTGCCCCTACTTGGAAGGAGGCGCCGGATCATGAGAAGGCGAAAGTCTTCAAAGATCTTTCGGTACGTAATACGTTCAATTTAGTTATTATATAATATTGTTAATCTCGGCCTAAAATTTCATAATATATACGATTATAATTTTCTATTTATTTTTGATAGGAACAATTTGACGTGGATCCGACACCGGCTATGTTGAGGCATATCAATCAAACCGCCAACTCCATCTACAAAGATTGGAAGTACAGGCTCCATAAGTACTTCAAAGATGTCGGTCCCGTGCCTCCCCCGGTATAGCTGCAAGGGGAGAGAGAAGATGAGTGGGAGTGGTTGTGTAACCACTTTGCCGATGAACAATTTAAGGTATTAATTTATTTTTTTATTTCAATTAAGATAATTGAATTATTTAAATTGTAGTTATTCATTTTTTAATGATTTAATTATGTTGTGTAACAGAAATTCTCCGGTGTCAACAAAGCCAACCGGGGAAAGAAGGAGAAACACCATACTACCGGCGCCAAGCAGTTCATTTAAATAGCCAAGGAGCACAAGGATAAGGGCTCCAAACACCCTTATCTTGATGCAAGCGTAAGCACGTACGTGACGCCAGGGCTCGATAATGAAGCGAGTCAATGCGGCGTAAGTGATATATTAATTATGTGCTTTTAATTATAGTAATTATTATTTAAATATGATTTCATTATAATAAATTAATTATTCTTTTGTAGGCAAGGGCGATAGAGCGTGCGCATGAAGAGTTGGCTAACACTCAGCTTGCGTTCCAGATGTGCCGCCGGAAGACCTGCCTCCTCTATCCTTAGAGAGCCAAATTGCAATCGCGGATGAGGTCTACGGTCGTAGAGCTGGCAAGGAGGTTAGGCACTTTGGGCCTAGGGTGGTACGAGATTTGTCGACGACCTCCGGCTCATCATCTACGGGAGGTTCGGGGCAGAGGAGAAGGAGTCAGGCTGCGGCCGTCGAAGCAGCCATTCAAGAGGCTCGACTGGCACGAGAGGAGAATGAGTCAATGCGGCAAAGACTTGACGAACAACAAGCACAAATAGCCCAACTCATCGCCCTCATGCAACAAAATCGAGAAGTATGTCAACCTCCTCCGAACCCACACCCCGACGACAACGACCCGGCTGGAGGCAGAGGACTCGGCGGCGCATCTGCTCCTCCAGTGTATTAGCTAGCTAGTAGTATATTATCTCGTTTCTTTCCGCATTCCGAACAATATTTTAATTTTTAATTTATGGGTTTTTTCGTATGTACAAATTAATTTACTTTGATTATTTAATAATTAAGTTATTAATTAATATTCAAAATTTAGTTTATTTATTTAATTTTAGCATTTTTCATTATTTAAATTAAAATAATAATAAATTAAATTAATAATATTTAATTTCAATTTATTTTTTTTAAAAATTAAATATTCACTTGGACGACGAAGATTATGTTCTCCGTCGTCCAGGTGCAGAACCCTAAACCCCTAAACCCCTAACCCCTAAACCCTAAACCCTGCCGTTCTCCGTCGTCCAGGTGTTCACCTGGACGACGGAGACTTAGTTATCCGTCGTCTAGGTGGACACCTGAACGACGGAGATTGTTAGCTTCTCCGTGGCCCATGTATGCACCTGGACGACGGATTACTATTTATCCGTCGTCCAGGTGAACACCTGGGCCACGGACAAACGAGCAATGTCCGTGGCCCAGGTGTTCACCTGGACGACGGAGACTTAGAGTTTCCGTCGTCCAGGTGGCTACCTGGGCCACGGATAATGTCCGAGGTCCAAGTTCACTTGGACGACGGATCACTAAATCTTCGTCGTCCAGGTGCTTGGACGACAGCACTTGGAGCACGGACCTTGGACGACGGAGTTTCCGTCGTCTAAGTACTTAGACGACGGAAAACTGCACCTAGACGACGAAAATGGTCCGTGGTCTAGGTGCAATTTTCTTGTAGTGAGGGATTCAATTCCCTCATCGCGACGCTTTAGTAATCTCAACTAGGATCGAAAACTACATGGTGAGAAGAGTAATGATCAATGTGGGCAGTAACGTAGACATCCTGTACTTCGAGGCTTTCCGCAAGCTCGACATCGACTTGAAGTTCGTTAAAAGAACTAAATCACCAGTGATGGCCTTTGATAGCGTTGAGACTTGGCTTTATGGGGAGATCACTCTCCCGGTGGCCACGACAGGAAAAAAGGTAGACGTGAGCTTTGTTATAATAGATAAGCACTCAGCTTACAACACCATGCTTGGAAGGGACTGGCTATACGGCATGGAAGCAAAAGCTTTGACAAGATATCAAGTTCTGAAATTCATCTTGGGAGATAAAAGCTGTGTAGTCTCAGTGCGTGAGGACCAAACGTTGTCAAAAAACTTGCATGTCATGGAGATCAAGAAAAATTTCAACGCAACACCCCTAGCTCAAAGCTCACAGACCCAAACCCCCTCACCAAGAAGCAAAGGAAGCTTGAAGTTGTTGGTCAGAGCTCGAAATCTAACATCAAAGGATAGTTCGACTCGGAGATGAAGATCAAGGAGGATAAACAGATTGTCAAATAACACTTAAAGGAGGGCTTATATGATGAAGGAGATGAGGAAAAGGTAGAACAAGGAACTACACCAACCTTAGAGGAAGTTCGAGAAGTGTCCCTTAACAACGATCCAAAAGAGAAAGTCTTGATAGGAGCCTTCCAAACTGAAGAGGAATTTTGAAACCTAGCCTACTTCTTGACCGAGAACAAAGATATGTTCGCATGGTCACATTGAGATATGCCGGGTAGTGATCTGCGAATAGTCTGCCATAAGTTAAATACCGAACCAGATTTCTCACCATACAAGCAGAAGCCGAGGAGGTTCGCACTGGAGCGCAACCAGATCATAAGTGAAGAAGTAGATCGCTTCCTTGAAGTTGGACATATAAGAGAAGTATGGTGTCTGACTTCGATTTCGAACATCGTGGTGGTGAAGAAGAAGAACAGGAAGTTGAGAGTCTGCATAGATTTCACCAATTTGAATAAGGCATGCCCGAAAGTCTACTACCCACTCCCTAAGATCGATCAAATGGTAGATGCAACCACAGGCATCAAGAAGTTGTCATTTCTTGATGCTTATTCGAGTTACAATCAGATACCATTGGAGCTGGAAAACCAGCTCAAGACCACATTTGTGTCTGCTGAGGGCTCTTTTGTTATAGGGTCATACCTTTCAGACTGAAGAACACGGGAGAAACTTACAATAGATTGGTAAACCTTATGTTCAAAGAGCTGTTGAGGAAGACGATGGAGGTAACATAGATGACACAGTGGTCAAGATCAGATACAAGGGAGATCACATTAAGGATTTGAGAGGTACGTTCGAGATTTTGAGAAAGTACAAGATGAGACTCAATCCTTCGAAGTGCATCTTCGGTGTGTCTTCCAGCCAGTTTTTGGGTTACATTGTGAGTAAAAGAGGGATCGAGGCAGATCCAAAACAAGTCGAGGCTATCCTTCTCATGGAAAAACCCAGTACAAAAAAGGAAATTCAAGTCCTGACTGGGAGATAACAACATTGAGTAGATTCATCTCTCGATTGACCGATCGATGACGGCCATTTTTCAAAGCTCTGAAGCTCAAAGCTTCGAACTTCTGGGGTCATGAGCAATCAAACGCATTCTAGAATCTGAAGCAGTACATGACAAGCAAGAAGTTCTTGGTGGTGCCAAGAGACATGGAGCCGTTTTGCATGTACTTAACCATGTCAGAAGTAGGGACGAGTGTCGCCATAATCTGAGAAGAAGAAATACATCAATGGCTTATATCCTTTACCACCCATTGCCCTATCAAAGCTGAGACAAGGTACATTCCAACCGAAAAACTCATATTGGCATTGATACACGCAAAGCGCAAGCTTCGACAATATTTCTAAGGTAGAGAAATTGTACTGTATACCGATTTTCCGATCAAAGGAAGCCTCACGAAACCATATATGTCCAGGCGGATGATGTAGTGAGCCATAGAGTTAAGCGAGTTTTATATCACCTACATGCCACGCACTGCCTTGAAGGGACAAGTCCAAGCTGATTTCCTTGTCGAATGCCATATTCGGTTAGCCATAGCAAACAGTCCATGGGAAGAGCCGAGATGGGAAATGAACATCGACAGATCCTTGAACTTTGCTAGGGTAGGAGTAGGTATAGTCTTGAAGAGTTCAGAAGGTGTCATGCTGGACTGTGCCGTATGATTAGAGTTTGAAGCTTCGAACAATGTGGCAGAATATGAAGCCCTATTAGTTGGGATGCAAATTATGCACCAATTCAGGATCAAGGGCCTGCAAATACATTCCAATTCACAGCTTATATTTGGACAATCTAATTATGAGTACACGACACGTGACGAAAATATGATTTAATAGAAAGCGTTGGTGAGAAGAATGATTTTCGAGTTCTCCTAGTTGTAGTTGGTAAAGATTCCAATGGAAGAAAGTCAAAGGGCCGATGAACTGGCAAAGATGGAGTTTGGATGTGTTGAGGAGCCTTTACCAACAAGGACCGACGTGCTCGAACATTTGAGCATTATGGAGCAGATCGAATGTCAAGCTATGATGATAGAATCAATCCCGAATGATTAGATAAGCATAATCATCAACTATTTGGAGTTCGATATCCAACCGGAGGACCCCATAGAGGCTAAAAAGCTCAGATTCGAGGCGGCAAGGTACTCAATGGTTGGAGATATGTTGTATCAAAGGTCATTCACAAGAACTTTACTATGATGTGTTGGACCGGTCCAAGTTTGAGATATACTAAGAGAAATGCATGAGAGGATATATGGAGAACACGCCGGGGGCAGGAGCCTAGCAAGGAAGATAGCTACACAAGGTTACTTATGGACTTACATGCATTGAGAGACAAAGAAACATATAAAGAAGTGTGAATGATGCCAGTACCACTCCCCAATAAGTCATATTCATGCTCATGAGTTAGTAAAGCAGGCAGGACCGTGGTCTTTCACGCAGTGGGGAATTGATATTGTAGGTCCATTACCAAAGGCGCAAGGAGGGTTGAAACATGTGCTGGTGGCGACCGATTACTTCTCGAAGTAGGCTGAAGCTCAAACTTATCCAGCGATCACCTCCGAGGATGTCTCAAACTTCATATGGAACTAAATCATATGTCGATTTAGGATACCAAGGGAGATTGTATATGATAATGGGACTCAATTCAATAATGATGGATTCGGGAACTTCTGCGATAAGCACAAAATTCTATCAAGATTCTCTTCAAGAAGCTACCCGAGAAGAAATGGTCAAGCTGAAATAACAAATCAAACTATCTTTGATGAGGTTAAGAAGTGGCTTGCAGCAAGGAAATGAAGATGGCCGCTAGAGTTGCCTAGCGTTCTATGGGCTTATAAAACTACACCAAGGAAACCGACGAACAAGAGACCATATGCTCTTGTGCACGAAATGGGGGTGATCATTCCCATGGAGAAATTGGTGCCAATGGCAAGAACAACCGCCTTTGAGCAGGGTGGAAACGAGAGTCGAATAGCACAGGAGTTGGATTTTGTAGAGGAAAGAAGATAGGCAACAACTGCTCACCTCTTGAATTATCAAAACAAACTTCAAAAATATTTCAATCCTGGGGTGAAGCCGACATCGTTCGAGATGGGTGAATAGGTTCTTAAGTGGACATTAGAAAACATCAAGGCACATGGGTTAGCAAAGTTCCAACCGGTATGGGAAGCACCCTTCGAGATTATTGAAGTCTACAACAAGGGGGTATACCGGTTGAGAGATATTAAGACCGGACAACAACTTCCGAGGCCGTAGAACGCAATATACTTAAAAAATTATCATAAGTGAAAACTTGGGAGGTACGCATGTTCGAATTTTTTGTTTACATGCAAATAAAGAACTTGTTAAGATACTTAGCAAGTTCGAATTGTTATGGGTTAGCTCCTAGTCAAGAGAAAAATTGGCTCTTTTATGTTTATTTAAATCTCAAGTTTGAATAAAATGTATGCATTGGTTTCCAATATAAGTTTTGCACTTTGATCAATCACACATCTATGAGTGGCGGATGTGTAGATGTATGTGTGGAAATATCGATAATGGAAAAATATTTTGGATAAAGTTCGAGAACTCAAAAAGCTGAACCTCTGGTCTCTATTTGGATCAAGTTCGAAGAGCTAAAAGAGTTAGGAACAAATTAGCCGAAAACTTGGTTCGAGAACCCAGAAAGCTAAACCTCTGGTCTTAGTTAGGATCAAGTTCAAAGAGCTAAGAGAGTTAGGAACAAACCTAACGAGTGTTGGTCTAAGTTCGAGAACTCAGAAAGCTGAACCTCTGGTCTCAATTAGGATTAAGTACGAGAGCTAAAAGAGTTAGGAACAAGTTAGATGAGTGTTGGTCTAAGTTTGAGGACTCAAAAAGTTGAATCCTTGATCTCAAAGGATCAAGTTCGAGAGTTAAAAGAGTTAGAAATGAGTTTGTCGTCTGACAGTCAAGTTTGAGAAGCTATTGAGCAAAGAACCTTTGACTAAAAATCAGAATTGACAAGTTCGAGAACTCAAAAAGCTAAACCTCTGATCTCAAATAGGATCAAGTTCGAGAGCAACAAGGGTTGAACCTCTGACTAAGAACACGACTGGTCAAGTTCGAGATGCTTTAGAGAAAAGAACTTCTGACTAAGGTGATGCAAGTCAAGTTCGAAAAGCTTTTGAGCAAATAACCTTTGGCCAAAACAATGTTAGGTTTGAGAAGCCAAATAGGCTGAACCCATGACTAAAAAAATAAGTCAAGTTCAATAAGTTATTGAGCAAAGAACCTCTGGCTAGGCAATAAGAGTCCGTTCGAAGAAGCTTAAGTGCCGAACAAATGACTAAAGATCAGGGGTCAACTTCAAAAAGCTTAAAGAGCTGAATTTTTGACCTAGGGTCAAAATATCGAGTTTGAAAAGCTAATAAAGATCGAAACTTTGAGTATTTTTTGGAGAAGGTTCAATGAAGCTTAAAGAGTAGAACATTTAACCAAGTTTAAGTGGAATCCCAAAAGCTTAGGTGCAGGATAACCATACACTAATAATGATTCGAAGGTTTCATTTAGAACTTCGAGTTACAACAAAGTCTTAAGAATAAATTTGAGAGTGAATGTAATGCGGATCCAAAGAAGTTCCAAAGTCACAGCTTCGAGAAGAGCTTTAAGGATGAACTTTGAGATTGAGCTTCGAGATCGAAGTTAGTTGCAAGATAGCAAGTAAGTTTTCCATACACGCAGAATAATCCTCTCTTTGATATTTAAAGATCAAAAGAAAGGTATTATTAGGGGCATAAGGTAAGAAAGTTATTTGTTATATATGATGCTAAAGTTATAAAAAGAAAATTATTGTGCCACCAAAACTCTACTGGACTTTTGAAGAGAACGGTATAATAAAAGTTGAAAGTTCGAAATGCAAAAGTGTAGATTAAAGGTTGAGGATGCATGAAGGCGATCAACGTCGAGCAACATGGCCTTGGTAAGAGAGCAAAAAATCTGTGGGCACACCCATCTCGATGAGTTCGAGTCGGTAAGAGCTAACTCTAGCATTGAAACCACAAGAATAAGCTACGCCAACGACACCCTTGAGGCCTCAAATTGTGTCTAGGAGGCGGAGAGTGATGTCGTCATTACGAATCACATCCCCTCGAAGGTGCAACATGGCATCCTTTAAAGCACTAACTTTAGCCTTGCTAGCTTCAAGTTCGAGCTCAAGGTCACTAGAATCATCCCGGTCAGGAGAAAAGAGATCTCGAGCAGTGGCAGGTTGGAAGCCGTCTAAGTTGCAGTTCCTGCTATCACGAGAAGATAAGAAACCATTCTGGTCATGACTAGATTCGCTAGGATCACCAGGATAATAGGAGCGCAACATCTCTTATATACGAGTAACTCTTGTTTCCAAGGTCATACCATCAGTTCTATGACCACGGGAAGTAGAATGAGAAAAGGGTGATATCGATTCATCAGTTTGAGATCGAGACCTATAAGAAGCAAAAAGCAAGTAAGTAATATTACATGAAGTAATATTGTCCTTAACATGCAGAGAATATGAGAAAAAGTTACCTAGCTGAGATCTCGAGCGAGGAAATAATTAGGGGCATGCTGGAAAGTTCTTTTAATTTTCCTTCTTATGGCGAGGAGCGGAGGTGCTCCCCGATTGTGCAAACGTAGCAAAATTACATCTGAGATTGTTAGAAGATGGAGCCATACCTAACATGTTCTAAATGAGCTAAACGAGAAGGGCTGAGCATGGAGTAGGTATAGTTTCAGTTTTATAAGTGGAATATCAAGAAGGATTTCCTTAAACCCTAACAAATTTGAGTTTGAAATGGATTTCAGATCAAGTTCAAAACCGAAAAGAAGTGAGGAGTCAAAACGGTTTTTGACTTGATTTTAAAAGGTTTTCGATTGAGAAAATAGTTTGAGTTTGACTCAGAAGTTCAATTTGAGAAAGGACTCCTTATCTAGGGATTCCTTCTCAGATTTTAAATTGAGAGAGGACTCCTTGTCTAGCAATTTTTCGAAGTTGTTTTGAAGTTTGAAAGTGTCAGGCTCGAATGAAGGTTTCGAAGGTAAGTGAAGTTATTGAAAAAGATATCTTTCTGCTGTGTAAGCTTCAAAATTTGAAAGGTAAAGTGAACCGAGCAGTTTGGCAAAATCAGATGCTCGAAGGCGTCACTCGAAAAGGGTCAAACAAACTGTTTAAGTTACATAATCAGATGAGTCAAAGTTGAAGACTGAACAAAGGAAAAGGAAAACCTAAGCCTCGTTGGAACTCTCCGGGAACTCAATGATTGGAGCAGACGAGACACGAGCGGAGGCAGGTACAATGGCTGAGCTGGAAGAGAGGTCCTGAGGCTTGAGAGAATCCTCAACATCGAGGGTTTGCGCTTCGAGAGGATCCACAGCATCGAGAACCTTCTCAGGAACTTCGAGCTGCTTGGCAATGGCGTTGAGAGGAGTTACCTCAATTATTGGAGCAATTGCGGCAATGTTAGCACGGGAGGGGTGCGTTGTAGACTTATCTTCACACTACCACATATTGACTCATTTCCGGCGACTTTTAAGTCGCCGGCAATGTTTTTGGACATTACCGACGATTTTTGCCGGAAAAATCGCCGGTAATGTCTTTTGTTTTTTTTTTTGACATTACCGGCGACATAAATGTATGTCGCCGGCAATGTCTTTTTTTTTTTTATATTACCATCGAGACATTGCCAGCGACATACATTTATGTCGCCGGTAATGTCAAAAAAAGAAGAAGACATTACCGGCGATTTTTCCGGCAAAAATCGCCGGTAATGTCCAAAAACATTGCCGGCGACTTAAAAGTCGCCGACAATGAGTCAATATGTGGTAGTGTCACCTGGAAGGGACCCAAAAAGGGGCTCGTACTTGTACTTGCATCCGAACTTATCATGAACCTCCCCAGGGACAATAAAGTGACGGTTATAAGGAGCGGTAAAAGCTTGGTTCCAGCCAAGTTGAAAGTATTGGGCGGAAGCGTAGTGGATCAGACGTTGGCCAGTGGTGGACTTGTTCTCTCGAGCTTGAAAGGAATCTTCAAGGTCAGTCTCTAGCTCCTTGTGTTTGGCCCGAGTCGCTTCCAAGTCCTCTTGCAAGTCCGCGATCTAGACTTCCATCACCTTGACCGTCACCTTTTTGAGTTCAAGCTCAGTTTGAATACGGGCGACCTTGGTCTTGGTGTCCACAATCGATTTCTCAAGGAAGGCAAGGGAATCTCAAAGTTCTTGCTCTATTTGGGTGGCCTTTTGAAGCATCTCCTCGGTGTCAGCAAGCTTTGAGGAGATTTCTTCCTTCTCCGTAGAAGCTAAGTTAAGCTTTACCTGGAGGTCTACGTCGATTAAGTCCATCTCTTTGAAGCAAGCTTCGGTGTGGAGTATCATATTGAGGACAAAAGTCATAATTAGTGGCTGGTCAATACAAATAAAGGAGGATAGCATCGAAGTTCGAGTAGTTATAGATGGAAGAACTTACATCGAGTTGGCATGTGTACATTGCTCGAAGGTTGTCAACCCAATATCCCTGCTTGAGGAGATCTCTTTTCAGATCTCTCTTGCCCAGGATTTGGACAAAGATTGAGGCAACATTATGATTGCAAAAGACGGGTTGACCATCATACAAAAACAAAAAATCTACAGAGGGTGTGGGCGGAGGAGCATCATCAGAATGAGTCCGTGGGGACGAGCTGGCGAGAAAAGCGTCATAAGTAGTAGATGGTGGTGGAAAGACAACTAATTTTGAAGTTCGAAGTTCGAAATGAGAAATCAAGGTAAAAGTAAAGGAACAAAATACAGAGAAAGAAGTGAAAAATGGTTACCTCTGGAAGAATCTTGACCGAGTAGAGGAGGTGGAGGAGGAAGAAGGGTGTCCTGAGTAACTTCGAATAGGTCCTTCCCAGCTCGAGAAGTTCAAGATCTCAAACATAGGGAAGGATGATGAGCTTCGAGATTGATAGTCTCGATTCCCGGAGTACCCTATGATTTCTTCTTCTTCTTCATTTCTTGGGAGTTCTTAGACTCCTCAAGAACCTTTGTCACTGAGCTTCGTAGACGTTTTTTTTTCTGAGGGGGCACCGCTAGGAGGAAAGCTTGGCTTTTTGCTGGTGTATTTGTCTCTCTTTTGGATGGCCTCTTTCATGAGTTAGTCGGTCTCAGCAGAAAAGGTGAAGGAGAACTCCACATCGATCAACCAGTCGAGAAAATTCCTTGCATCTTGAGGCTTCCTAGAGTAGCGAGTGTAGAGAGTGGAGTTCCTGTCCAAGGCCAGGGACCATAAAGGTTTTTTGCTCGTAACTTGGGCCAAGGGCCACTCCTTGCCGGCCAAGAAGTTGTCCAGCTAGAAAAGCCTCTCTTCGTTTAGTTCAAAAGAGGCAGCATCGAGCTTCATAGCTACAAATAAGGATCAAGATCAGAGTTGGAATAAATGAGTATCTTCACTGAATAGTCAAGAGTGAAAAGTGAAGATCGAAGTTGTACCTAGAGCGTCAAAAAAGGAGGAAGGGATTTCAAGTCCAAGACCTTCAAGCTCCAGAGGCATCCAGTTGCCTTTGAAGAAGGCTGGATTGATGTGCCAGTGGGCGAAATTGATTGACTTCTGGTCGAAGCACTTCTTGAATCGTTGGGGTTGGAGATTGAAGCACCTCTCCAAGCCTCTCACCTTCACCCACATGAGGGCGTAGAGGAAGTCGATGAGGCCGATGGAGACTTGCCATTGCTGGTCGACAGCGAGGAACGTCAAAAGATGGAAGTACGAATTGGGGCTGAGTAGCATGGGGTGTAAACCCAAGAGTACCTAGAGAACAACAAATGATGGGTGCAACGGAAAGCTCAGGAATCAGAGATGGTACTCCGCGAGCATGAGAGCACAGGACGGAATCCTTTTGTTCGAGTACATGTCACTACCTTCCGACAATGCTCATATCGAGACGCTTCTCGGAGGGTTGATCTTTGCCCACTCGATGTCAAGCTAGGCCTCGGTCGGACTCCAGATCTCAGAGTCAGGGAGCTGAGGCATGACGTCCTTATGATCAGAATCGGCTCCCGTGGAGGACTAGGCGGGTTCGACCAGGGCTGGTCCACGAAGGAGAGATGGGTCACAACGGGCACTGTACCAAGTATGAGCCATCGAAATCGAACGAGATCAGAAAGATTGAAGTCTTTCTGATTTTAGGGTTTTGATTTGGGAAAGTGAAGTGAAGAAGTCATAAGGATAGAGGGCTATTTATATTCTGCGAAATGAATGGTAGAATATAGATAGTCAAGAAGCATAAAAGTTTTGTTTCTGGTGCATGAACATGAGGAAGCGCGGGAAAAACGCATCAAAGGTGAGTCTCGAAGCTGGAAGATCAAGTGTGATCGATGCTTCGAAATTAGTTATTGGAAGAGGATCAATGCATGATGACTGCAAGTTCGAATTAGAAGCTGAATTTCTCCTGTCGGTATCTAGTGTAACCCAAAGGCGAAATTATGGGCATTGTAGGAGCAAGATTTTCAAGGTTCAAATTTGGCACTGTGTAATGTGATCGAAGTTCACACATGGAACGAGAACAGTGGGAACTAAGTCTTTGAAAGAGTGTCTCCAAGATCCTTGTTAGTTCTAGAAGCGAGGATCAAGGTTCGAGCTTCGAACCTCGATGAACCGCAAAGTTTGAAGAGAGTCTCAAACTTCGAGTAGCAATGATCCATGTCGAGATTCCGATGGATGATTGGGCTGACAGCAAATATTGAGCTCCAAGGGCCGAGGGGACTGTTCGGATATGTCCAAAGGAGGTCACGAACCTAAAGAAATCCGAAATAAGGGGTAGTGGGGTGAGTGAAGCGTGGTCGCAGGGACATGCCACCGAAATAGGAGGCAGTTTTTGGACATGGCCGAGGTTTGAGGATCTAACCTGGGTGAAGGAACTTCGAAGTCCAGCCACTACATTAGTGGTAGTAGTGGGTCCTATTTTGGTGGAATTTTCGACAGTATAAATACATGAATCTAGTGAGTTTTTCCAATGGGACATTATTCAATACACTTGTATTAAACTCTCGCTTAGTTGAGCGTCAAAGAGTCTTTTGAAAGTACCCCCCCCCCCCCCCCCCCCCAATTGTTCAAGCGCACTTCAGTCATCGCACCATCATCTTAGAGCTGTCGTCAAAGGGGATGTCAGTTTGATAGTTTGAGAAAACTTTGTGGAAGCTTCAAATCTAGCATAACTTTTTCGTGCGCCCACAGCTTCCGAAGTGGGTCCGCGAGTATCCAAATCATCTCCTCTCATCCACATCTTCGAATTCACCAGCCAATTTGGGTGGGTTTTCTACAAGGTGATGAGGAGGCGGAAGGATCGTGTTGATGTCAGTTTGAGAGAGAAGAGAGAATGTGGGGGAACGTACTTGGACAAGAGGTGTGTGTGGCTATCTACATACTTGGCCACGTGGTAAGGGAACAAATGCATTGATGCCCTTTGAAAAAAAATAAACTCTCTCGGTCTCTCCCTTGGAAGCAAAGTACCCAATATTTTTAAATATAATTTAATATTAATCATATCCTCTCAATTTTGGAGTTTGTTGTTTCTCCGTATCGAATCGTATCGTATCGTATCGTATTCGTATCCGTTTCGGTGCTAGTTAGATCATAATAGACTATATATATGTAAGACTCATTTATCTATACTATTATTAAGCAAACTCATGTTCTTAATCATAACTAATTTTTTTTTTACAATTTTAACCTTTTAAATTAAGTGCTAAGTAATATATCAGGGTTATACTAATAAATAACAAAATACAGAAATTAATGAAAATATGTTTTTAAGAAAGAAACGGCCAAGTGGTTTTTTTATTCATTATGCCAATAGTCATATAAGAGACTGCCGAGTAGTTATATAAGAAAATTGCAATAATTCAGTAATTTTTTTTCAGGAAAAAAAAAAGGAAGAGAGATGAAATTCCACTATATATAACTGCCTACAGTAAAAACCAACTGAGATTCCACACCCATAGGGTGTGTTTGTCATCTAGTGTTAATTAATGAGATGATTTTGCCAACATTCCTCGTGTTCAAATCTACTAATTTTGGTTATTCATATTAAGACAAAGATATATAATTACTTATTAGCAGCTCGGAATAAAGTAAACTAATTTGTACTAGTCTAATTCATCATCTCATAACATAATAAAAAAAGTTACATAAGTTATTCTATATTTGAATTAGATGAAAAAGATCATAAAGTTGTGTATACTCACTCGTAATGAATCGGAGAAATTCCTTGAAAAAATATTATAGTCTTGGAAGGATCAACATTTTTGTCGACCTATCTAGCCCAAGTCGTCATTCCCTTATAAAATGCAATCAAATGGTTCATATCTTTGTACAATTTCCCTCCATCTTACATATAGTCTCATATGTTAATACGTCAAAATTTAGTCAATAAACTCATCATAACCAATTTCTTTTAATCCTAGCCCAAAAAAAAACAATTTCTTTTAACTAATAGAGATGCATGCAATGTGCATATGCATATGTGCATGTGTATAAAACATACGGTTGGTTCTTCCGGTGTGAGTCCACCAATGCCACGTGTCGAAGATCAAGACGTCCATGCCTTTCCAAATATTGTCGTCACTGATGGAGTTAAGCTTCAAGACTCTCTCGACCTTCTCGTTATCGAGATCTACCAGATACGTTGTGTGATATATTAGGATTTGAACACCTAGTCCTGCCATATACAAAATGAAAAACTAAGTTTCGGTAACTTATTTAGGGGTTGTATAAAAAAAACTTAGTTGGGAAAAGAAGAAAAACAAAAACAAAACAAAGGATTGATCACTCATTTAATTGGGAAAGGTGGTCCAGGACATTGAGAATAGTGGATTGCGTACTCAATTGTTGTTAGTTTACCAACTCACATGTGCTTCTTTTATTCCCTTTCAACGTCACTTTATGTAAGATTAAGGAGATGTTTGTTACACTTTTTTGGACTCCTTATATAAGAGATGATATATTTTTATATTAGGGTATGTTAAACAACGAAGTTTGATCTCTTTGAATACTTGGACTCATTATATAAGAGATAATATATTTCTTATATTAAGATGTGTTATATAAAGAGTAGGATTTTGGGCTCCTTGTATAAGAAGGTTAAAATGGTGTTTTAATCTCTTTAAGGACTTAATTACATAAGCTCATTTAAAACCAAACATGAAATTGAACTATTAAACTAAGAATCATAATATAAAAAGGCATAACAAACATGTCCTAAATTTCTTATCCTCAATAAGAACAGAAATAGAAACCTCAAAGTCCTCAAACACATAATGTTTTTCTCCCAAATGTTTCTTATACTTTTCGTGAGGGAAATAAACTGGCTGATGCGCTGGCCAAGGCGGGGGCTAATAGAGATGTTGAAGCTTGGTGTTCAAAACTTCCCCAAATTCATATTTTATGATGCGCAAGAGTACGGTATTTTGTATCGTGTTTCCTAGTTGTATACTTCTTCTCAAATATTTCAATAATTCTTTTTTTGTCTTTACATAAGAGTATGGTCATTGTATAGTTTCTTGGGACGGACTGGGTCATGGTCCCCCATCCTATGTATCGTCTTTCAATTTGATTCAATAAACTCTCGAACTTGAGCGATGAGTTAGCTTAGTGTTCGCTTCCAGAAAATAATAATAATGTTATTCTCGCGATACTAAAGTTGGTTTAACTTTTGTTTTCATACCGAAATTGAAAGAGAAAATGATGAAATTTTACAAGAGGGATAGAATACAACCCGACCAAAAAAATTTAAATCCTCTAAATTTTCAAGAATTTATGAAGCGTGCAAAAAATTTTACGGGAACTTTCGAATAGAGGAGAAATACTGGCAAACGAAACTTGAGATTATTCAAGACATGGAAGTGCAAATAGTAGAAGCTAATAACTACCATCCATATAACAGAATTTAACCTAACATAACCGTTCTTTACACTGAATCCAATATATCCCAAGGCAGAGTAAAACGGTGAAAGTTGGTTTGTCTATTACACAAATGATCAGTAACCACAATTTTCACAAAAATCTTGAAAGGAAAAGGAAAGAAACAAAAGAATGACAGGCTGACTGACAGACGTGTTCCCAGCAAAGTAAAAGAGATGGCCACCAATCACGCTTTACTTTTAATGCTCTCACTCACTCAGACGCTCTTCCCTTTCCTCCCTCACTAACATGCCAGCGACCTAAATATTTATCAAATTTATATGCACCGAATTTCTACCAGAAAATTTGAAAAATACACTTTTCATGTTTGCTATTTAGTTGTATTATTCTGTTTGCCTATCTTAGTCGGTCGGACCATTCCCCATAAGTAAGCCGAAAATTAGGACTCAGGACTGACTCTTCCGCTCCGTGTTACGGAGACCGACCGGCTTAAATTTGAAAGATTAAACACGAAAATAATTGAGCTTTCTTCTTTTGTGAGGAAAGCTGGAGTAGAAAAGGGACACTACATGCATGCACTGTTTCATCCAAATGATTATTGTAATTGAACACACTCGAACACGAAAAACAGGCAAAGTGTGCTTAAAAGATTGTATTCTCCTTTTGCAATCGGAATAAAATATATTGTATTCTCTATTCATGGTTACGCAATTGGTTCAAGAAAAAGAAGAAAAAATGAAAATGAATAACACTGACTACTGACCTGGAATGTGACTGAAGCTAAACCATTTATAAATGAGCTGAAAGTATATTTGGAATTAGGTACCCAAGAATGAAGCATACAAGTTAGGGACTGCCACTGGTTGAAACTCAATGAATCTCCCAAAAACATAATCTTCTTCCCCCACCATTTCTGCAACAAACTTAGCCCATTAAACCTGCAAAATTCACCAAACAAAACTTCAACAAAACATTTACCAATCTAAACATGATCACTAGAAGTCGGAAGTTCGAGCATTTTACATGCCTCGAGGGATTTATTATGAACTAGGATGCATTTGCAAAATTGCAGTAAACATTGACACAATAAAAAAATAAAAATCGCAAGTGTGAGAACGTACTTGGGTTGTGAGCAAGAAGACGGCTGCCACCGATACTTGAGGTAAGACTTATCGGGACGGCGGTACTTCTGGCAATTGAACTCTGGATCAATGAAGGGACAGTTGGAATCATAGAGAGAATAATACGCAACGTCGTAGACCCAAGAGCCTTTGAACCAGTTACATCCTCCTGCAAGTCTTCTAGCTACTGCTACTTTTAAAGCATTACCGCTATTGAACAAGGAATTGAAATCTTCCTTTGCTTCTATTTGGTGGGAAACGAGAAACAGAGATAAATACAGAGCAGCAGCAGCTCTGGATAGGTTGCCCATTCTGTTCAGTGAGTCACACTCCTAGGATATTTAGGAGATATATATTATATATTTTGTATGATTCTGTAATTGATTAGGTGTAAAGTAGTTTCCTACTTAAGTTGTAAGTATGCTTGTATATATACCAAATTTATACCAAATTCGGGGATTGATCAATATATCAGAAAATTTTCAAATACTTGTGCTCTATTTGACTTGGTATCATAATCGAATTGGCTATCTGATCTTGGTTATTTGACATAAACCCTGGCTATATGACCTGACCTAGATTCCGCTACCTAACTTGACTTTGAATTTTGTTCCACACATCTGTAGAATTCTGGTTACTTGAATTTGTTCTTCTATCTGAACCTGACGTCTGAACCTTTGTGCAATGGATCTTGCCATCTTTTACCAACCTGAGGTGAGTCGTGAACAATTAGTGGCTCTTCAATCCGGGAATACGAGATGTGGAGTTCAACTAGATAACACCAATTATCAATTATGGCGACGATTGATGAAAGTGCATCTTGGTGGTACTGGAAAGTGGTTGTATGTGGAAGAGACACTACCACGACACTACCACATTTTTGAGTATTGCCGGCGATTAGGCAAAAGAAAGGCCGACGAGATAGTCCATCGCCGGCAATAATAAGCATTGCCAACGAGATGGACCATCGTCGGCAATAATTTCCCAAAATCGCCGGCAACGGTGGATGATTATTGCCAGCGACGGAGAATATCGTCGGCAATAATTTCCCATCATTGCTGGCGATATATTGGCCGGAATATCGTCGGTAATAATGGGGAGATTATTGCCGGCGATGGAGAATATCGTCGGCAATAATGTCATTGTAGTTCCGGCGATATTTGACCGGAATATCGTCGGCAATAACTCCATTGCCGACGATTTAATGAATCGGCAGCAATAACTCTTATATCAGATCTACTCCGCAGCAGCTCGATCATTTTACAAAAATCCGGTGAGAAAGAAGGAAAACGCTCTGAAATCCTTGGGTATTGTCAAAAGGCGTCGAAAAACCACTCGGGAAGCTATATAGCTAGGTACGTATGTGTTGATTTAGATATATATATATATATATATATATATGCATGTGTTGATTTAGAGTTGAGATATCGATTAATGGTTTGATATGCAAATAGAGTGGATATATTGTTGATTTCGAGTGATTGACTGTTGATTTTGAGTTGATTTGAGATGATTTCGATGAAAATATGTTTGTGTATATATATATATGTATATAAATTTATTTTGTGATTAATTGTTAATATGTGTGTATATATATACATGTTAATTTGTAATTGTGAATTGTTGGTATATATATATTTTTTTATATGCATTGGTCAACTTTTGTTAATTAATCGGATGCATGTAATTAATGATGATTTTTTAATTAATTAGTAGTGATTGTATATATATATATATTTATAGTACGTAATGTTAGAATTTTCAGGATGGACAAGAGTTGGATGAGCCTTGAAAGATGGGATGTGAGATATTACCATGGAATTAAGAGTTTTGTGAATTTTGTGAAGGCTAATTGTGGAGACACTACACTTCATTATTGCCCGTGTAAAGAATGTAAGTGTCGCAGCGATCGATTTCGTTTTCCCATTGATAAAGTCCAGAAGCACCTGAGTAAATACGGGTTTTGTGATAAGTACACTTGTTGGATTTATCACGGTGAAACATCGTTAGCGGGTCCGCATGATCATGGACAATTTGCTGAGAGGGCCAGTCCATCTTATGATCATGGACATTTTGCTGAGAGGGCCAGTCCATCTTATGATCATGGACATTTTGCTGAGAGGGCCAGTCCATCCTATGATTCAACATCGATGTTGATCAATGATATGTTTCCTCATGAGAGCAGTGTATTTGCTGATCAAGCACCAAATGTCCCTCCCGTCGTGCAGGGTTTCCCCGATATTGAGTCAGTCGAGCCATTACCTGGAGCTCATGTCAACACAAGCGGTATAGACAAGTACAACAACCTAATTGCATTGCAACAGACTCCGTTGTACCATGGTTGTAGTAAGACTATTCTTGGAAGTGTCATGGGAGTGATGCAGCTCAAAATGGAGAACAAAATGTCTGTTAAAGCTGTTGATTCTTGGCTGAAGTGGACTGTTTCGCTACTGCCACCCGGTCATCGTCTTCCTACCACTCATCATAAGGTGCGACATATCCTGAAAGATCTTGGGCTTTCCTACGTCAAAATCCATGCATGCAGATATGATTGTATTCTCTTTTGGGGAAATGATCTTGAAGACCTTGAAGCATGCCCGATATGTTTTACAGAAAGGTATAAGTTGACTCCTGCAGGCAACAAGAAAGCTGTGAAGATACTTTGATATTTTCCGCTGATTGATAGGCTGGAGCGGTTGTTCATGTGTGCTTTCACGGCCGAAGCTATGAGATGGTGGGCTGAGAGGAATTTGCTTGACGATGACACCCTTATACACCCTACCGACGGAGAGGCTTGGAAGCACATGGTCAGGGAGTTTGATCATTTTGCAGCAGAGGTCCGAAATGTTTGGCTAGGGCTCTCATCTGACGGATTCAACCCTTTTGGCAACATGAGTCTTCAATACAGTATATGGCCAGTTATTTTGGTACCATACAACCTTCCACCATGGATGTGCATGAAGAAGGAATATAATATGCTGACTCTGTTAATTCCGGGCCCAGGTTATCCACGAAAGTGTCTCGATGTGTATTTGAGGCCTTTGATTGAGGAGCTTAAGTACCTGAGTGAGTGTGGCCACCCAACTTACGATAGGTTCAAAAATGAGATGTTCCAGATGCATGCCATGCTTGTTGGCACCATCAGTGATTTTCTTGCCCGCGGTATGTTGTCGGACAACGTTACCAGGGGTTACAGGGCTTGTTCAGAGTGCATGACTATTGATTGTTGCAGTCCTCATTGCAGTAAAATTGTTCAGATGTGTTACCGTTGTTGGCTTCCATATGATCACCTATTTAGGCAGGATCAAGACGCTTTTGATGGGACTGTGGAAACGGGTGTAGCACCCAGGCGATGAACAGGGGATGAAATTTTGGAAGTGCTGAATGAATATGATTTTGGCCAGCTGAGCAATCATCCTGAGATAGTATCATCAATTTCAGACAAGCATGAAAGGTATAAGTTTTGGACACACAAGAGCATATTCTGGGAACTCCCCTACTGGCCCAGGTTGCCTATCAGACACTACCTAGATGTCATGCACATAGAGAAGAATGTGTGTGAAAGTGTGGTGGACACAGTTCTGAATTTGGAGGGGAAAACAAAAGACATCCCTAAGGCACACATTGATCTGAAAGCTATGGGACTGCGAAAATATTTGTGGTTAAGAGATGGTAAGAAAAAAATGCCCCAAGCTGCTTACACCGTCAAGCTGAAGCAGAAGCATGAAATTTTTGGGTGGATGAGTAATGTCAGGTATTTTTATGGCTATGCAGGAAATTAATATAATTTTTGTTTCTATATGGTTATATGCAAGAAATATAATTGTTGCTTATCGCTATATATGCATGTATCCTTATGGCTATGCAGGAAATATAAGCAAGTGTGTTAACTTCCGGGACAATAAGATGTACGGATTAAAGAGTCATGACTGCCATGTACTGCTTCAACGCCTTTTCCCTATTTTCATTCGAGAGTACCTGCCCAAAGAGGTGGTGGAGCCGTTGGTGGCCTTGTCAAGATTCTTTCAGAAGTTATGCACCAGAGAAGTTAAAAAATCAGATCTCAGGGAGATGTAAGATGACATCATTTTTATCATGTGCAAGCTTGAGAGGATATTTCCCCCAAATTTTTTTCGACATCATGTCTCACCTGATGATCCATCTTCCCGAACAATTGTTGCTTACCGGTCCAGTACACTACACTTGGATGTATCCCATGGAAAAGTACAAATGATTCATACATTTGTGTTTGCCTCTGTTTTTATATGTAAATTCTTATTTTTTAAGTATCATAACATGCACTTGTTAACTTGTAGACAATTGGGAGCCTACAAGGACTATGTGAAGAATAAATCTGCACCTGAAGGGTGTATCGCTGAAGCATATCTTGCGCACGAGTGTGTAACGTACACCAACTTGTATTTGGGAGCGCTTGAGGACCCCCAACAACATATGCCGATAGATGAACCCAAGTTCAACCTTTCTATGATCTCTAATGACGTCTTAGTACATGAAAGCTTGCCAAAGTCGTAAAAGTTGGATGGAAATGAGGTAGCCATTGTCCACTGGTCGGTACTGATTAACTGTCCAGAAGTTCAATATTGGAAAAACTATCATCTTCACTGCCCTGCTATTGCCGGAAATATTGATTATCACAACAGGACGTTTGCAAACTACTTTAGTCAATGGGTAAGGGTATATGTGTATATATATATATTTTTTATATCCTTATATAGCATGTGTGTACGTGGTTGTATTTAGTTCAATATGTTCATAATTTATTGTGTACGTGGTTTCTTATCTTTTTCAGATGAACTATGCAGCAAATGATGGTTACCCAGAGTGGTCAAACGAATTGAGGCTCTTGGCGATGAAACCGATAGCTTCAAAAATTTACTCGATGTGTCAAGTCAATGACGTGAAATTTATATCTGAAAATTGAGACGACCGACTGAAAAGACAGAATTGTGGGGTGATGGTCCATAGTGGGCAGGATGTCGTTGACTATTACGGTGTCCTTCATTCAGTTGCTGAACTAATTTATGGGAACCGCATGAAAGTGCACTTGTTCAAGTGTAGATGGTTTGATACTAGCTCGGACAATACAAGGACCGATCAGTAAGGAATATTTTCGGTGAATACTACTACAAGCTGGTATAAAGAAGACCCTTTCGTTCTTGCCACATCAGTAAAAAAAAGTGTTTTACCTTGACGATCTTCTAAGCAAAGTCCCGTGGAAGGTGGTTAACCATGTTGCTCATAGAAACATTTACAGTGCTGCCACACTTGGTGAGACCGCAGATGATGAAGAAGTTACTGCATACCAAGAGCCGAACGCTTTTTACATTCCGGAATCATCTACGATTCGCCTTAATAATGTGAGATCTGGGAGTGTGGTTCGAATTATTGGAGCAGAACTTCTCGATGTTAATCCAAATGAAGTAGACGCTGATTCAGATGACGAGGAGCGGCACATATTGCCAGAGGTTATCTATGAAACCGAGTCAGACTCAAGTGATGAAGATGATTATGATTATTATCCTTAGTACGTTAATGATGTACGTATTTTAGTATATATAAACGTGCATGTATGTTTGTTGTATAAACGTTTATAGTACGTCGTAAATTAACAAAATTTGGCCAACGTCATATCGATCGGTGTTTATACTATGGAGCATATATGTAGAATATATATGGTGTTATACCACATTAGACTTTAATGGAAAATGAATATATATAATGGTGGATGCCAGAAAATGGGAATCACTATCACCAACGAGTAACTCGTCGGTGATAGTCCCTTAAAATCTCAGCCCCTTCGGGAAGTAGTCATTTCTTCACGGACCTCCCCCAATTAAACCATAAAATCTCTCCTCCCCTCCTCGCCGCCCACCCTGCCTGAATCCATCCTAAAATCTCTCCTCCCCTCTCCCCTCTCCACCCAAAAAAACTCCAAAAACTCCAAATCTCACCTCCTCCCCTACCTCTCCTCCCCTCCTCCTCTCCTCCTCCTCTACCTCCTCCCCTACCTCTCTCCTCCGGAATCCGAGCTCATGACAGGTCCCCTCCCCCCCCCCACTACCACATAATGACTCATTGTCGGCGACTTTTAAGTCGCCGGCAATGTTTTTTAACATTACCAACGATTTTTTAACATTGCCGGCGACTTAAGTCGCCGGTAATGTCTTTTTTTTTTTTTTAGACATTGCCGGCGACATAAATGTATGTCGCCGGCAATGTCTCGATGGTAATGACATTGCCGGCGACTTAATTTATGTCGCCGGTAATGTCTTTTTTTTTTTTTTTTTTACATTACCGGCGACAAAAATGTATGTCGCCGGCAATGTCTTTTCCGGCAAGACATTACCGGCGACTTACATTTATGTCGCCGGTAATGTTAAAAAAAAAAAAAAAGACATTACCGGCGATTTTTCCGGCAAAAATCGCCGGTAATGTCCAAAAACATTGCCGGCGACATAAAAGTCGCCGGCAATGGGAAGAAATGTTGTAGTGCCCCCCCCCACTCTCTCTCTCTCTCTTTCTCTCTCTCTCTCTCTCTCATAATTATGTATATATGCATGCATTTTAATTATATTTGTATGCATTTTAATTAAGTTGGTTAATTAAGATTTGGGTGATTTTGATATTTTTGATAATTATGTATATATGCAATTTAATTATATATGTATGAATTTTAATTAAGTTGGTTAATTAAGATTTGGGTGATGTTGATATTTTTGATAATTATATTGGTATGTGTATGTATATATGTAGAATATATTTAGGTAACATTATTTTTGTGTTGGGCAATAAGATTTGGATTAATTGATATTTTTGATAATTATATTGGTAATGATATTTTGCTTAATATATTTGGTTAATTGATATTTTTGATAATGATATTGGTAATGATATGTAGGAGGTTTTGCGGCAAATTGGCTTGGGGGCATCAAATGGAGAGGGATTAGATCCAGTGGAGGGAGCAGTAGTCAAGTATCCTCAGCCTCAATCAGCAACAGGCAAAGCGGCCCTATTATGAATGCTCGCACACAAATTTTGCTATGTGCCCGAGATGAGGAGGAAGCTGCACGATCCGGATCCATGCAACTCTCGGTCCAGCCTCGACCCTCAGGTAGCAGATACTCAGGCGAGCGACACTCAACGGGCGCATCAGAAACTCCCTCCATCTGAATGCCCCCTATTGGCCTGGTGCCTACTCCCCTTTCACGGGAATCATCTGAGGTAGATGGTGCAGGTGCCTCATCGTCCAGGCCTCGTCTATCTCCGCCGTCCGGTCTCTTCGTGCCCGACGAGATTCCTGTGATCCCTGAATTCGATGATAGGGGGAGGGCTATTTATATTGAAGGACGGCCGGAGTTCCTGACCGTGGAGGAAGCGTACAGGTTCTTCCCGTTCGACCCCGTGTATCTTTGGAGTGCGAGGTGCATGAACCAGCAAACGGACGATGCAGGTAAATTTTATTTAACAAAATTGATTACTTAATTATTACTTAAGACTATAAATAGTGTCAATTAATAATTTCAATTTTTTGACATTGTATTATTAGGCAATATCGTTAATGGTAATGGAAAACGAAAGACTAGAGGCCCCTGCACCGGGAAGAATCTTGAGCAAGCCACCGGGGGAAGGAAAACGATCATTAAGGCCAATGAGCTTGGTGAGGTGATCGAGACAGAAAACACCACGCGAAAGTATGCCAGCATGGCCGGGGCCATTGTGCGGGACAAGGTCCCAATGCTGTGGCCAGATTGGGGATGTGTGCCTCGCTACGTGAAGTTGCAAGTTCATAATGCACTGAGTGTGAGTTAAATCGTATTTTTATTACGTAAATTTTACATTTATTAATTAAACAGGAAAAAATATATAATTTTACCATTTATATATTCATCTTGCAGCTGTGGTTTGACGTGGATGAATGCCTTATTCACACGTAGGCAGAGCGTCAACTACATATCAGGTGATTGATTCGAGTTATTTGAGTATACATCGAGTTAGATTTTCACTTTATCAAGTGTTTTAATATCTCTAACATTTGTTTCTGGTGTTGATATAGGTATAAAGAGTAGAAGAACGAGCTTTCAAAACATTGGACACAGTACAAGGATCTAGGCCGAGGTTCTACCCCTAGCGAATTCCGGTTGAGGGAGTATGAGTGGCTGTGGCTGGTAACCC
This sequence comes from Geum urbanum, assembly GCA_946800695.1. Lineage (NCBI taxonomy): Eukaryota > Viridiplantae > Streptophyta > Magnoliopsida > Rosales > Rosaceae > Geum > Geum urbanum. The sequence goes on from OX326997.1 coordinate 41,391,997, forward strand.
ACTTCGAGCCCCAAAGTGAAGGTATGCATCCTGAATATATTTTACAACCCTAATGTATCGTATCACATTGAAATAGTTAGTTACTAATTTTTTGACATATGTTTATCAAACAAGGCGATTTCCAAGACGAACAGGGAGAACAGATTGAAAAACACCAAGTCCCATCATGCAGATTCACTCAACTATTTGGGTTGGTCGGCTAGGGCGCAGAAACAACAAGAAGTCAACCCGTTGGTGTTTGTTCATCAGAAGTTCTATCCGCAGTGCCCTGAAGAAGCGGTAAGTCTTTGGCCTCATTATTTTGTAGTTCACATATGCATGTGTTAATAAAACTATTTTTCTCTATTAATTTTTTTTAATAATACGTTATTCATTTTCGCTTTTCAATTAGGTGAGAGTAGAGGATGCGATCACAGAGGTCACCATGAATATAGCTCGAAACGACCATCCTGACTGCTCGGAGGAAGAAGTGACCCAGTATACCTCTCAGATCGATACGCTTGATCGCCCTATAATGGCTCAGATCATGGCAAAAGCATGCGGGATTAGGAAGAATATCCACTACTGCAGGGGAATGGGCTCGGCGGGCAAAGGAGTATTGAAGAACACTTTGGAATACTCTAGCGGGTCAAGAACTTCTTCTAGGAACTCTAACCTAGCAGCGGAGCTTTAGAGGACGCAGATGGAGTTGGAAGAGCAAATGAGGGTGGTGGAGGAGATGCGGCAATTGGCCGAGCAGCAGACAGTTAGAGATGCCGAGCACCAGGTGATGGTCGAGCAACACCGAATTATGGTCCAGCAGCAGACACAAATGTTCACATGGATGCAGAAGATGTACGCGTGCCAGACTACCGGACAACCGCTCCCCACACCTCCACCGATACCTGTGTTGCACAGTGTTCCACAACCGTAGTCGTCGCAGTCGCAGCAAGACCAGGGTAGCCGCCGCAGTTCAAATGATTTCGTCAACATGGATTTCGTCGACCCTTAGTGTAGTTGAATTTTATTTTCGTATTGTTGCTGTTTGTACTGTTGGACAATCATGTGTGTACTGTTGAATGTGTATTTGGACGGTTCTGTTTTTCGGTGCAGTATCTGGAATTAGGCCCAATCCAGAACCAGCTTTTTTTTGTAAAATTTCACCAGGTATTGCCAACGAGTTGGACCAATCTCGTCGGCAATAACTCCCACTTTCCGGCCACGGCGGAGCACCATTGCCGGCGACTAACTCGTTGGTGATGAGAGTTGCCATTGCCGGCGACTTCGGTGATGATTGTGTCATTGCCGGCGACTTTAGTCGTCGGTGATGCCGGTGCCATTTCCGGCGACTTTAGTCGTCGGTGATACTTCAAGGTATCACCGACGACTTCCACATTTTGTCGTCGATGATATTATCACCGACGGCTAACTTCCAGTGAGAGTATTACCGGCGCCGATAATGACTATCACCGGCGACTAATAAACAAAGGCCGACGACTTTAAGTCACCGGCAATACTTAAAAATGTGGTAGTGCGACCTGCAAACGCTAGCAAAGTGTAAACAATATGGGATACCAGGAATTACAACACGATGATGACTCTCCTGAAATTAATTATAAAACCAGTTATAATGTTATTCTCTGGCTACTCATCTCTAAATGTCATTTGGGATGCTGTTACAACCACATATTATGACGGGAATGATTTTGCCAGAGTACATGAGTTGACCTGCCAAACGTTTGCAACTACTCAAAACGGGCAACTTTTGGCCGAATATTATGCGAGTCTGAAAACTATCTGGCAAGAACTAGATGAAAGAGATATGAATCTCATGATGTGTGATTTAGATAGCACTACACACAACCAAACCACTGATAAGATGCGAGTCCATGTCTTCCTGAAAGGACTTGACTCAAGATTTTCTACTATAAAAGGAGAGTTGTTACAACGGGCCACGCCCCCAACTTTGGAGCAAGCATATGCCTAAATTAGGAAGTATGAGTCCAACTAGCCTAAGGAGCTTCATACTGATGTTTCAAGTCTTGCGACGCAATCAAAGCCTCAACAAGGATGGAAGCCCAAAGACAACCAACTTCGCATCCAACCAGCTCGTGGGGACAGATTTTAATAAGGAGTAATGCTTTTATTGTAAGGATTTTGGACACTACAAAAATTCGTGTCCACAGAGAGCAAGCCAGGGAGCCACTTATGACAAGAATCGTAGTAGAAAAGTCGCAGTTCAATTGGTTCAAGAACCTGATTTCCATGGAGTATGGGGACAAGATCTCACTACAGGTATTTATTTTTGTGAGAGAAGAGGTAAATTTGGTGTTGCTTTAAAAACATCCAACTTTACTAGTAGTGATACATGGATAATTGATTCTGGTGCGTCTGACCATATAACCTTTTATAAGTCTTTGTTTTTAAACCTGTCTTCATCTCCCATACCAGAAGTTGCTAAGGCCAATGGTGTGTCTTTCCAGATTTTAGGTATATGGTCAATCCAAGTTACTCCAATGATTCTGTTACATAGTTTTCTTTATGCTCCTTCTCTTTCCCATCACTTGTTATCTGTCTCTGGTTTAAACTCACAAAATAAATGCTCTGTAACCTTTTTTTCTATGTATACCATCTTTCAGGATCTAACGTCTCAGGTGATCATAGGCAAGGGGGACATGAGGGGGAGATTGTTTCACTTGGATTGCATGTACAACGGAGAGATGAGAATGCTGTCACCACCGGTAGCCCTGACATTAAGTTCTGATCGAGTGAAAGAAATTTGGTTGTGGCATCGTCGATTAGGTCATCCATCTTTGGGTTAAGAAGAAGTAGATGCCATCTTTGTTTTTGGGAATAAATGAGTAAGAGCTCCATTGTGAAACATGTGCTTTTGCTAAGAGTCATAGATCTAGTTATTCTCTGAGTTTGTCTTCTAGTTCAGCACCGTTTGAGTTGATTCATTCTAATGTATAGGGGCCTTCAAAGAATTCTGATGTCTGGAATGAAGTACTTTATTTTGTTTATTGATGACTTTACACGATTAACATGGGTGGTATTACTAAGAAAGAAATATGCCGTTTTTTTGCCTTCACTGCTTTTCATAGTCTTATTCAAACTCAGTATGATGCGTGTGTGAAAATATTTTGATCTGACAATGGAGGGAAATTTGTCATCCATTCTTTCCAAGATTATTTTTAGCAGCATGGAGTTATTCATCAGACTACTTATCCTCAGACACCGGAGCAAAATTGAATCTCTGAAAGGAAAAATCATCACCTCTTGGACATGGGACAAGCGCTCTTACTTAGTGCCAATATGCTGAAATACCTATGGGAGACAGGCTGTGTTGTGTGCCTCTTACCTCATCAACTGCCTACCACCTACAACTCTTCAGAATCAAGTCCCCTTTGAGGTATTGTCTAAGTTTGTTGTCATTCCATCTCTTAACAAACTTCTTGCTCGTGTATTTGGATGTGTGGCATATGTTCATCTTCATAAGGATCAAATATCTAAGTTGGAGGCTCGTGCTCTGAAGTGTGTTTTTATTGGTTATGACACCCATCATAAAGGTTATAAATGTTACCATCCTCCTTCTTAATGGTTTTATGTCACAATAGATGCTACTTTTAGTGAAGACTTATGCTACTTCTCGTCTACGTCATCTCAGAGTGAGGAGGAGAAGAATGTGTTTTATGAAGACCGATTTCGAAGACCAAAAGATTGTTTTTCATATGAAAGTATCACAGTCGAAAGGTTTTTTTGACCTGTCGAGGAAGACCATCGATCCGTCGAAAACAGGGTTCAGGACTAGACAATAAGTGGTTTTCGACCCGTCAAGCGGTAGCTTCGACCCTTTAAAAATTAGTTCCGAGGCGAGATAGTAGGTGGTTTTTGACCCGTCAAGGAGGATCCTCGACCTGTCGAAAATGGGGTCCGAGATGAGACAGTGGGTGGTTTTCGACCCTTCGAAACTTCCCAGGCAGAGGAGACTGTTATGAGTTCTGAGAGTGTTCAACGTGTCGACCAAGAGCCCGACTCATTTAAAGGAGGAGAGTTAGTCAGTGATCACCAACTAGTTCTTGAAGAGGTACATGCAAGTCCAATCCCTTCCTCGTCATCAACAATCCCTCCTGACCAATCATCGCGTGAGGTATGTAATATTATTCTTGTACCTACTTCAAGTGCTTCTGATAGAGTCTTGCCTACTAGGTCAACCCGTGGTCAACCTTCGAAAAAATATGAACCACTCTTGTCAGCTAAAGCCAAGTATCCTATAGCCAATTATGTGCCAACCCATAGATTGTCTAAACCCTATGTAGCATTTGTGAATCAATTATCTGTTGTGTCTCTTCCTAGTAAAGTGCATGATGCAATCAAGAAGGAGAAATGGTCCTAAGGAATGGAAGTTGAGATAGACGTTCTCGACAAGAATGGTACTTGGGACTTAGTACCATTACCACCTGGAAAGAAGACTGTTGGGTATAGATGAGTTTATAATGTGAAGCATAATGCAGATGGTTTCGTTGACAGGTATAAAGCAAGATTGGTGGCAAAATGATACACTCAAAAATATGGAGTAGATTATGATGAGACATTTGCACAAGTGGCAAAGATCAATACTATTCGTGTCCTTATGTCCTTAACAGCTAATCTGGATTGGCCCCTGCAACAGTTTGATGTGAAGAATACTTTTCATCATGGAAATTTGAATAAAGAAATTTACAGGGATCTTCCTCCTGGATATGGTACCTCTACAGGTGAACAAGTGGTGTGCAGATTAAAGAAGTCCTTGTATGGATTGAAACAGTCTACAAGAGCTTGGTTTGGAAGGTTCACTTCTTTCATGAAAAAGATTTGGTATAAGCAGAGCAATTCATATCACACTTTGTTCTTGAAGCATCTTCAGGGTAAGCTGACAACTTTGATTATTTATATGGATGACATGGTCATAATAGGTGATGACGCCGACGAGATCAAGAGTTTAGGACTTCAATTGTCTTCTAAAATTGAGATGAAGGACCTTGGAAACTTGAAGTATTTTCTGGATATTGAGGTGGCTCGAAATAAAGACTGTATTATGTTAAGTTAGAGGAAATATGTTCTTGACCTGTTAGCCAAGACTGGTATACTTGATTGTAAACCAGTTGATACGCTTATTGAACAGAATCATCGGATTGTAGAATATCCTGATCAAGTTCCCACAGATAAATCTCGATACCAAAGATTAGTTGGGAGATTAATTTACTTGGCACACAACTAGACCTGATCTTACTTATGTTGTTAGTGTGGTAAGTGAATTTATGCATAATCCTAGTAAAGATCATGTGAATGCTGTAATAAGGATTCTGAGGTTCATAAAGTCTGCTCCTGGTAAGGGTCTTATGTTCTGCAAGCGTGGAGATTGAGTATAGAGGTATGACTCAAGGAGTTTGTGAGTTATTGTGGCTGAAGTATCTGTTAAGAGACTTGGGTTTTGAGCAAAGACAGCCAATGCCTCTGTATTGTGCAACACTGCTGCAGTTGAAATTGTACATAATCTTGTTCAGCATGATCAGACGAAGCATGTAGATGTTGATTGACATTTTATTAAGGAGAAACTAGATGCTCCTATCATTACATTTTCATTTGTTCTTTCAAATGAGCAGTTAGCTGATGTTCCCACCAAAGCAGTTCAGTCAAGAACTTTCAGTGACTCACTTGACAAATTGGGCATTAGAGACCTGTATGCTTCAACTTGAGGAGAAGTATTGAGTGAGTCACACTCCTAATATATTCAGGAAGTATATATTCTATAATTATGTAGGATTTTGTTATTGATTAGGTGTAAAGTAATTTCTTACTTGAGTTGTAAATATAATATATATATTCCTAATTCGAGATTGATTAATATATCAAAAAAATTTCAAATATTTATATTCTATTTAACTTTTTTTTTTTTGGGGTTTCAATCCCCGAATATATTTTTGTTGAGTATTCAAAAGAAACTAAAGAGGACGCGAGAGAGAGAGAGGAGTGAAGAAAAAGTTGTCTTCGGAGGTCTGCTTATATAATGCACGAGAGCGGAAGCTTCTCACATGGAAAGCGAGACAGAGCTGGCTGCTAGCTACCCACAGCTTGCCTGCAATTGTTTTTCTGTTTAAATTTGGTGGGTTTGTTTTTATTAATTTTAACATTGGCAACATGTGGAATTGATTATAATCCTCTGGAACCATGATGAGTTTGATTTCTGAAATAATGGGGAACAGTTTCCCTAGCCAGAAAGAGACAGAAAGGTCAGAGTATGGGAAGTTCTTACTTTTTAAAGGTGAACTCTTTTGCTAACCTGGGTAAACTTAAAGGTAAAATACTCACTTCTATACTGTAACTCGTAAGGTATGAATTTGCAGGTAGTGTAATAAAATCTCAGCTCCTTCAAGTTCTGCTCCAGTTTATATTTAATGATCCCAGGCCGGCTCAAAGAATTTGGAGGCGCTGTGTGATTTTAAAATAACGGTCATCTCATCTTTTATGCATAATCTGCAGTTTTTTTAAAATTATACTAGCTTACGTAATTATTAAGAACCAAAAATAAATAATTGTTAATTATAAATGAGTACCTCGAACATAAAAAATAATAACTAAATAAGTCAGCAAATTTTTTTGTCAATCAAGGCCTTAAACAACAACAAAAATCAAAGAAAACAAAAAGAGTAAAGATGTTTTAAAATTCAATAGATGGAGTAATAGAGGATCAAGCTGACGTAACTTAACAAAAATCACCAACTATATTACTGAATAACACTAAATTATGGGAACTTTTTTATTGTACCTATTGACACAAATGTCATGAATATAGGCCCCTAAATTTTTGGGACCATGTTCTGGTGCACATGTTGCACTTGTGCACAGCCACCGGCTCTGATGATCCGGCACGGTCTGCCTTGTTGTATTCTTACTTGCACAAATTATTAGTCAAGAGGAAAAACGTTTTGTGTTTCTTTAAGTCAAAGTCTGACTTCATCAATGTTAATGCAAATGTAACTGACGAGAGAGAGAGAATAGGGATTACGAGAGAGCAGGGATTAGTGATTATCTCCTATATTGTAATCTTAATTACTGTTGTGGTTCTACCCTATATTTCATCAATGAAATGAGTGCGCCATCTCCATATATACTTTTTAACATATAGATAAGTTTATACAGTAATTGTGAGATTTTTTTCTATTGAATTAAGGAACATAAAGCTTAAGGAAAATTTCATTCAGTAATTGTGAAATTTCATTCAGTAATTGTGAAATTTCATTCATAGATAAGTTTATACAGTAATAGATTTGCTATCCCAAATATGCATAATTTTTTTTCTATTGAAATGGGGAACATAAAGCTTAAGGAAAATTTTAGAGTGTTTTATCACATGACATGTTATAACTTTTTATAATATTTATAGTCATTGATATATTCAATATATCTAACGGTCACAAAAAATCCTCATGTGTTAACCTGCTTATCCCTTAAACCTTAAAAAACAAAACAAAAAGACTCCTTAATCGCATAACACCGTGAAACAGTGAAACACTCCAAATGCAATAGCCTTACAAGCATCAAATCATGCAAAACTCCTTGGATTATTGAATTTCCATCTTTATTGTATATGCTTTGCTAGAGAATGAATCAACAACCATTGAAGTATTCTCGGTGAGTTCAAATCGCCAAAAACAAGGTATGTATGGATAAGTTGTATTTTCTGGGGTTTTCAAAAAAAAGAGAAAAATGCCGTTGTTTAGATCTTGATCATTGTTAAGTGTAAATTATTTTCAGTTTTTTGTTTGTTTTTTGATTTCATTTCTTTATTTGGTATAACAAATATAATCCAATCATATTGAAATTTTGTGCGTCGTTCATCAAGGTTTGAATAAGATTATGTTGAAATTTCATCGAATTCCAGTGGTTAGATCTCCATATATAAATTTTCTTAGGTGATTAGTACTTTCCAGTTTTAAGTTACGATTCATTATCGTATGCATATTTGGGATAGCAAATTTATTCCGATTTAATCCAATTTTTGTGCGTCTGTTTTTGAGAAGGTTAGTAAGTTCCCTTCAAAATTTCAATCTATTCTATCGGTTAGATCTCCAGATATAAATCTTCATAGGTGATTAGTACTTTCCAGTTTTATGTTGCAATTCATTATCGTATGCATATTTGGGATAGCAAATCTATTCTGATTTAATCTAATTTTTGTGCGTCTGGTTTTTAGCATGTCATTAAGTTTGCTTCTAAATTTCAATAAATTTTATCGGTTAGATAGTTTTAAATAATATTTTTAGATTGTTAATTAGTTAAAGTATTTTTCAGTTCTATATGCTACATCAGTTTTGTTTTTTGTAATTGGGATAGAAATACTTGTGACAACCCGAACCAGAAATGATATATTTATCGGCTTGATTTGCGAGTTTCGTAATTAGTCGCGATTTTGTCGTAATTGGTTGATATGACGGGATTGTTAACGACTAAATTATCGGGTAAGAATTTTATTTGAGATCCTTCAAGAAAGTTGTAAAGAATTTAATTTCGAGTTCGTGGAAATTTTCGGAGGATTATTTCGAGTTACAAGGAATAAGTTATGAATATTTTCGGCCGTTAGATTTAGTCGTATTTATCCGTTTGGTTTCGATACGATTTGGACGATACGTGTACGGTATATATACGGAAGGAATACGTGACGATTTTGGAAAGTTTCCCAAAATGGAAATCTGGCATGTTGACCATGTTGACCCGTGGGTCAAAACTGACCCATTTTAGGCCGAGTTTTGTTTGCCTTCGATGAGCCTTATTCCGGCGTCTTTTGGTCGTGGTTCCTTCATGAAAATAGTTGGGCTTGAGCTCCTCTTTCTTTTGATAGGTCATTCACTCAATTTGTCGGCAGGTGAAGGCAGAGAGACAGAAACTTGCTGGGAAGTTACAGCCATTGGAGATTCCCGATTAGACGTGGGAGCATATCACTGTGGATTTCGTGTATTAGTTATCGCGTACTTCAGATGGTAATACTGGTATTTTGGTCGTTGTGGACCGTTTGACGAAATCAATTCTTTTCCTGGTACTTCCATGAAAGATTTTAGTGGGCAGGCTGGCAGAGTGGTATTTGGCAGAGGTTGTCCATTTGCATGGTGTGCCTGTGTCCCTGGTCGCTGATCGAGATAATCAGTTATAACAGAGTTTGTGCAGGTATTGTAGTGAGTATTGGGGACTAGATTACAGTTTAGTGTAGTTTTTCATCCTTAGACTGGTGGGCAATCTGAGAGGACTATTCAGACTTTGGGGGACATGTTGTGGTCCTGTGTATTGCAGTTCAGAAGGATTTAGGACTAGCAGTTTCATTTGTTCGAGATTGCTTGCAATATCCGTTTGTAGACCAGTATTGTTATGACATTGTATGAAGTTGTGTATGAGAAACAGTATTGCACTCTATTGTGTTGGAGCGAGGTAGGAATGAGATGGTTTTTGGTCCTGATTTAGTGGAATGCGCTACTGTTAACCTTCAGATTAGTAAGGACAGGTTGATAATTGCTCGTAATCGGCAGAGAAGTTATGTAGATGTGAGTACGTTGAGTCATGAATTTGCCACGTTATATTGGTATGTATGTGATCATGGGGCGAGTTAGTGTTGTGACGTATAGTTTGGCATTGTCTATAGCGTTGGCCAGTATGTATGTTGTATTCCATGTGGTGGAACTACATTTCAGATTTATTGCATGTTTAGTACCCTATCAGTTCCCTATACAGGAGGACTTGACATTTGCGGAGGAGCTAGTTCATATTCTGGATTTGAGGGTGCAGGGATTTCAGCACAGAAATATTTCCTATTATGAAAGTTTGTACGCAGATTCATTCAGTTGAAGTAGCCACTTGGGAGTTTGAGCAGTATGCAGAGGCAGTATCCCTACTTTTAAGTTGGCAGGCTTGAAAATTTCGAGGTTGAAATTTTTGTAAGGGGGGTAGATTTGTGACAATCCGAACCAGAAATGGTATGTTTATCGGCTTGATTTGCGAGTTTCGTGATTAATCGCGATTTTGTCGTAATTGGTTGATATGGCGGGATTGTTAACGACTAAATTATCGGGTAAGAATTTCATTTGAGATCCTTCACGAAAGTTGTAGAGAATTTAATTTCGAGTTCGTGAGAATTTCTGGAGGATTATTTCAAGTTACGAGGAATAAGTTATGAATATTTTTGGCCGTTGGATTTAGTCGTGTTTATTCGTTTGGTTTCGATACGATTTGGACGATACGTGTACGGTATATATACGGAAGGAATACGTGACGATTTTGGAAAGTTTCCCAAAATGGAAATCTGGCCTGTTGACCATGTTGACCCGTGGGTCAAAACTGACCCATTTCAGGCCAAGTTTTGTTTGCCTTCGATGAACCTTATTCCGGTGTCATTTGGCCGTGGTTCTTTCATGAAAATTGTTGGGCTTGAGATCCTCTTTCTTTTGATAAGTCATTCACTCAATTTGGTTGCCGGATGAAGAAGTTATGGCTTGTCAAAGTTTGGAAATTTCGGTGGTATTCCGGCGAGTTTTGCCGACGATGGTGGCGGCAGAGGCAGCCGAGTTGGGGGTCAACTTGTTAGGGGTTTTGTAGCCCTTGGGGAGAGGAAACTTTTAGAAGTGGTCTTGCACCTTGCCGTGGTCGGAGGAGGGAGATCGGAGTTAATTAATTCCGGCGAGGGTTTTCGACTTTAAGGTGAGATTTTGACCTTTTTTGGTCAAAATTGGGCTTAACTTTGAACTAGAAAGTTGTTGGAAATGTCGAGATCTTCAAATCCATGTGTAGGTTGAAATTTTCTGGGCCAATGACATTTTCTGGCGGCGGTGGCGATTTTCCGGCCGAGGTGATTTTCGACAAGTTTTATGTCGTTTTGCTCGGAATCGCGCACCGATCGCAGTGGTGAGGTTTATATTTTGAATTGAGCATCGAAAATTGTAGCGAGGTTTTATAGTATGTTTATTGGATTTTTGACGATTTCGTCAATACTCAGGTCATATGTTTTCGGGAATGGTTGGTCCTCGAGATGTGGTTCAGAGTTTTGAATTGTGATTTTGAACAGTGGAATTTGTGATTATTCAGGAGATCGTGATCGTTTGTTTGGCGAGGGATTTTCCACCGGATTGTAGGATTTACGCGTTTTGTGTCGTGCTAGTCTGTGAGTGGACACTTTTCTTTTCACTGATTGGTTGCGAGTCTTTATTATACGTTTTACGAGCATGAGCATGCATATGCGATTATGATTTATTCGAGCATGTGTTTTATGATTATTCATATACGAATATGCATCGACGAATATGCTTATTTAATTGTATAATACGAATATGCATTTACATTATGCTTTAAACCTTTGCATGAAACGATTTATGATTTTGTTTACATAGAGTACGGTCTTAGTATATGTGGTTATATTGATACACTTGCATCCTGGCTGATCCCCGAGGATGTTTACAAGGGGAGGCTGTGACCCCTGACCCTAGGCCTTTACCGGGGGGGGGGGGGGGGGGGGGGGGGGAGAGCTCTTGACCTTAGGCCTTTCTGGCTGGAATCACGTGTGGGTCTGGGATCCATTTTATGATGCATGCTCTGTACGCGTGAGGAGTTAGAGTCTTCCTCGTGTACCATATTACTTTCATGCATTTAGACCTGCATATGTTTTTATAACATATATTATTCGGCGAAAGACATTTATTTTCGTCTACTCACTCTAACAATTTATATGTCTTTCCCTGGGCTCTTCTTTTTCTATGCCCAGTTTGCAGTTTGGATTCAGGTGTCGCACGTCGAGGTTGGAGGCATAGTATTCGAGCCACTTTTTCTTTCTCAGTAGGTTTCTAGTTTGGCCTACTGTTGTGTATGTATATATATATATATTAAAGGTCGCTCTAAATACTCTGTTGTTTATATTTTCATATGATTTTCCCGGATTTCTGTAAAGTTATAGTTTTGTTTATTACTTTACATTATGATATGTATTTGAGAAATCCGGATGGGATTGGTGCCCACGGTTTGGCTTTTGTGGCATAGGATGAAGTGTATTTTTGGGTGCAGGTTAATGGTAATTCCGCGATATAGTGAAACTCTGCCGAAATTTTTATGGTTTTTGAAAGTTCGTATTTTCAGAAGGGGTTTGATTCCGGTTTAGGAAACTAAATCGGGGTTGGGTCCTTTCAATACTACACTGGTAGGGGTGATATATTTGGTGAACGTTTATGAGTGTATAAAAATAGTTGGGTTAAAATTTTAAGACATTTCAAGGGTAAGATATTGATGTGTAAAATCGTCTAAATGGATAGTCAAATGGAAGGTAGACCAGTTTTTGTTTTGAATTTATTTTTGTATGTGTATTTGGAATAGAATTACAACTCCGATTAAACTCAAACTTTTTGTGTACGTTTCTTAGTGTTTCAGTTGGATTCCTTAGAAAATTCATTGAGTTTCAATGTCTAGATCGTTGTTCGTTATTTTTTTTCGAAAAGTAGTCAACTTTAAAAATTTGAAAATGGTTATGTATGTTTCAGGGATGGATACATCATTTGAACCTCCGGTAGCTAATATTGTTCATGAAGAAAGTGATATTGGTAAACTGCAATATAATAGTGTTGATTTTGATAAGTTGACCAGAGAAGACATGATAGGGGCAGAGTTTAAGACTCTTGAGGAAGCCGAGAACTTTTACTATGCTTATGCAAGGGCAATTGGTTTTGATGTTAGAAAGGGGTCTATGCGAGTCAGCACAAGTGTGCCGGGGAGAGTCACTTCTTATTTGTTCATTTGTTCTGCTGAAGGGAGAAGGCAAGAAGAATACAAGAGTAACAGTTAGCGGATACGCACCCAAAAAGAAATAGACAAGGTGGGGTTGTCCGTGCTTATTTAAAATAAGGTACAATTCTAAGAAAGTATCTTATGTCGTCAAAGACTTCAAAACTGATCATTCGCATAAGCTTGCACAATCATTTGAGGTACATCTATTGAAAACACATCGATCAGTCCCAGATTAACATATAGCTCTAGCCACTTCTATGCATAAAGTATCAATTAAACTTTGTCATGCATATGAGTACATTTTTGACAGGTACGAGGGATTCCGAGCTGTGGGTTGTACTATTAAAGATTTGTACAACAAGATAGATGAAACAAAGCGAGAAATCATGCTTCATGGACGCAGAAGCTACACTTGCATATATCAGGGGAAAATTTTCCACCGACTCAAAAATGTACTGCAAGTTTAGCATAGATGAAGATAACAAGTTGGCCAACATATTTTGGAGAGACTCTAATTCTTTGGTATATTATTCTTGCTTTGGAGATGTGCTTTTATTCGACAGTACCTACAAAACAAATGCGTATGGGCAGCCTTTGGTGTTATTTGTTGGTTCAAACAATCATTTGTCGACCGTAATTTTTGGTTTTGCACTACTCATTGATGAAACATTTGTGACATACAAGTGGGTTCTGGACGTTTATATCATCCATGAATAACAAAAAACCTGTTACTATTTTGACTGATGGAGATGAAGCGATGCGATTGGCTATTGAAGCTGTACTTCCTGGTTGTCCACATCGTCTTTGTACATGGCATATCTCTTAGAACTTTCAGAGAACTTGCGTAATCCTAAGATAGTTTCTAAATTTTCGAAAGTGTATGTGGGATCAGTTAGTTGCAGATCAATTTTTGAAGAATGTTGGAATGCTATGGTTGATACATATAGTCTCCATGATAAAGATAGATCAAGATGATGTATGAGAAGCATCATAAATGGGATGAATCATTTGTTAGTAGTCATTTCTATGCCCGTATGCGAAGCACTCAAAGATGTGAGGGCATGAACTCATTTGTGAAGTAGTAGCTTAACACTGGTGCAAAATTTAAATTATTTGAACTCATTCCAGCACTTGATAGAACATTATTGAGGCTGAGGGATAAGGTGTTGGTTGTGGATTTCCACACAAATAACTCCACTCACGTGCTTACCAGTCCACGACCACTTCGAAGCTTGGAGCATCATGCATCTACCATTTTCATAGACAAGGTGCTCGAAGAGGTTCAGATAGAGATTAATGGGGTTGGAGGGGTGATGCCATCAGATATTATATCCTTTAGTTCAAGTCGTGTGTACTTAACATCCAGTTCAGACAGCAACAATGAAGAAAAGGAGTATGCAACAACCTTCTATAATATAGGAAACATTATTTCTATTGATTGTTCGTGTAAACTGTTTCAACAGGAAGGGATCCCTTGTGCACATATATTTCATGTTCTGAAACAACAGAGTATACAAGAGATACCCCAATCCTTAATACTAAAAAGATGGACTAAATCTGCAAAATATGATATAGAAACCTCGGTTCCTATTGTGACAAATAAAGCTGTAGAATTTGCCAGGTACGCTCCATATTAATGATGTGTTGTTTTAAATACTATCTTAGTTTTTTATTTGTAACTGTTTATATATGTATACTGATGTTGATATATTATAGTGGGTATGTATTCATGTCTTTGTTACTATTTACATACAGGTACAAAGATCTAAGTTCTTTTTGGAACAAACTATATTTTCTTGCATCAAAGACGAAGCAAGGGACTGAGATGTTAGACAAGGAATTCAAGAGATTAGAGCTCATATTGACGGAGTTTGCAAAGAAAGAACAAGAAAAGAGTGTACATCCCAAAACGTGTAACAACCTTATAAAAGATCCAATAAGGGTGAGGACTAAAGGCACACAAAGTACCCAAGTCAAGAGCAACAAGAAAAGAAAGCCTCCACAGTGTAGTTCGTGCAAAAACTATGGACACACAAAAACAACATACCCACAAAGAAAACGCAACAGGAAGAGACTTTGAAATATTTCAGTGTTGTGTACTCAAATACATGCTTTTTATCTAGGTTTGGGTGTGTATAGTATTTATTTTTGGGTTTAGTTGTATTGATTGTAGTTTGGGTTGTCTAGGTTGTTTGATAAAATTACTTTGAGTTGTTTAATATTTTTATAAATGGTCTATAATTTGTTCATAATAAATGTTACTGAAAATGTATGAAAGTCAAAGTCAGCATCTTTGACAAGATTACTCGATTACAATTCGAACTCCACTACAAAAAAATTACCTATAGCTAAGAATTTTTGTCACGGCTGAAGTTTTCCGTCGTAATTGTTATAATTACAGCGACAACCAAGCACATTGCTACACTTATTAGCAACAACTTGCTCACACCGTCGCCAAATGTATTTTCTAGCGACAAGAAACAGTTACAGTCACTAAATGGATGACTTTGGCAACTCAAAATTTGTCATTACTAAAACAATACTAATTCATGTAACTAAAGTTTGATGTTTGACATAACATTACTTACCTAAACATAGTTAACAATGATTTTTCATAGTATGTAAGAACTAGCTTGATCAAGCACAGAAGCACAAAGCCTCCAGTTACAGCTTGGGGGGAGGAGGAGTCTAAGAAATTAATGAAATGGATTGGGCGAAGAGGAGGTCTTGATTGTAAAAACATATTAGTTTCAAAAGTTGATTTTAGGCATGAGGAACAAGATGCATCTTCTGTCTGAGCTGAAATGGGTTCATTGAAAGGCACTCTTAACAATCTTCTTGAATCGGTTAATGTATTGATATGCCAAATAACAAGGATTAAAAATAAGCTGTTGCCAACACAGATCGATGTTGATAATGATGTCAATAAAGAAAGGGAGACAAAGCATCAAACAAGAAATGCACCTGGAAAAAATGTTGCTGAGCAAAACACTCATAAATCAACTACAAAGATGACTGATTTTCGTCTACAAATTAATAAAAAATCATCATGTCATATGTACAGTCGGGACAATTTTGAGGCAACACATTTTAAGGTAAGTTTTCAAATTCTTGACTACTTATACAATGTAGATTCGATTATGACTGTTAATCTTTCGGTGAATGTAGAATAACGGCTACCATATTATATTTTACTTGCTTTGGATTCGTATTCGTATTCGACATAATTTGATTTGATCTGATCATTTTCTTATAAACTTCGGGGAATGAACTTTACAACACTATTATAATAAATCCTTGTGAATGTATAATACGAACATAGCAGGATAACATTGGCAAATCATTGTGCATAGGTAGCATAGCAATTCAACAATTACGCATGCAGTATTATAGTTACATTTTCACCCGGCATATGTTTCATTATACATCATGTAGTCTTTTTCAATTAACATTGCAGTATAAACAGCAACACGTCGGAAACAACACAATAGAAATGAGTCTCAATCAATTGAGTTCAATCCAATCAAGGCAATTGTAGCAGCAGGAGAACAAAAAAGTCCGATTGAGACAGCTGTAGCAAAAAAACAAATAAGTCCGATGAAGACAAGACAAACTGGTCAAAGGAAGCCAGATTCAAAAATTTCAAGTCTGTATGTGCGAGATGATGATTCAGATTCCAATGGTTCAGATTCTGATTTTGGTAAGAAGTTGGAGCATTTAGACACTATCACCAAAATAATAGCTCGTGAAAACACCAAATGCTATGTAACTACAATTGGTGACTTCCGTGGTCTTTTCAGTATAGAGGAATATGATCGGCATATTCTTAGCTTCGTGTTTGAAGAGTTCAATTCAAAGTAATTCCACTTAACTTCTTTTCTCTATTTTTTTTGTCACTTGAAATTTTAAAAATTGTTTTTGGATTATTTCATATATAATTGTGTTAAGCAGGTTTGTGGTTTTCGAGAGTGATGATTCTTTTATAAAACGTTTGGAGATAAGATGCCTATAGCCTGGAAAACTTGTGACATCTGCAGGTGATAAACGCTATAATTGGAACTTTCTTGAAGCCAGAATCCTTGGATTGGTTTTTCACTACATACTTTGTGGTAAGTGGTATGGATAGCCTAATTCTATGTGTACAAGTTAAAGTTTTACTCAACTAAGTTTGGTGATCTCTGTAGACTGATCTATTTAGCAAAATTGAAAAAGGAAGTGATGCATTGTCGGCATTTGCTGCTTCAGCAATAAAGAAACACAAACCTATTTTCAAGTACTCATCTTCAATTCTACACTTAAAAAGGTATGTGTATATCAAACAAGCTCGCTATTTTTTTTTAACAAAGTAACAAATTTGTTTTATAAATAATACAATCTGTTAATATACAGATGTTCATCCCAATGCATGATAAAGGCATTGAACCACGTCACTGGTTCTTGATGGTAATAAAAGCTGAACTGAAAGAGGTTGAGATATGGGATAGTTGCCCTGCAGACTCACGCACCATTGCTCGAACTGATCTTGTCTTTCATGTGGTAACAACCTATATTCTCAACTTAGTACTTAAACTATGTATTGATTTAAATTTATATACTTCTGCTTAATCTTATGCAGTTGAAGGTCATGGACATGATATTTGAAATTGACATAGATCGGTTTTTTCCGGAGTCGTGGTCATTTTGTTCCTTTAATGTTTTCCGCCCTAATGGTGTTCCAATACAAATGAATAACTTTGATTGTGGGGTATACATGTTGAAATTCATGAAGGATTATACCAACGCATTCAAAGCAGGGAACTAAGTACCTAATTTTTTTCAATTTGATTATGTGCTTCACTAAAGAACAGGGATCCCAAGTTGTCTTTTCATACAAATTCTAACATACATTTTCATGCAGTTCTATTCTACCAATGAGCACATGAAGCTAGCCCTTGACTTGTTGAAGGACCCAAACAACCTAACACTGTCCAATATTGAAGCAGAGAATAGAAACGCTAGCTTATGACGAACGAAATGACATAAGATATGGGGCAATTCAAACAAAATGAAGACAATCGAAGAAATTGACACATTTATACAAAACATGACCAATGAGAGTCATGAGAATAATGGCAGGTGTCTGGGAAAACTGAAGACCATCAAATCAGAAATTGTTCAGCCACAGGTAAAGAACATCAAATCAGAAATTATTCGGCCACAAGTACAGCAAATACACAAACGAAAATCACAAATTGATGAATCACAAGTACAACAGACACAAAAACGAGGTCGTAGTCGCCCCCTAGTGCTCCGAATAAGAAGAAAAATTGAACTACATGTGTTAGTATTGTATCATTAGTTGTACGATTAACATATTTATCCAATCAAGTAGATTAGCAACACCTACCACACCACACGCAAGACCACCAAGGAGGCTCCAACTTTACTCACCAGACCCTCCCCCTCCGGGCGCGCACGCGCCCGAACATACGAATCACACACCAGCAAGCACACCAAGTCCCACATCGAAGAACACCACCAGGTCCCAAACTCAACCACTTATATATATATCAGGTATTTATTACAGGTAAGATCACTCATTTCACATTCCAACACACGAATTCACGGACTCATTCATATCCCATTGGAGTCATCTTCAATCTCACCCATTCACAGACATCTCAACATATCTGCTCGCACGTTCGCTTGACTGTTATATCCAATATATCTTCTGACTTAGGCATCAGAGCGTTGAAGGCGGGCCACCCCGTCTTGACCCCTGACCGCCTGCTTCATTGTTGTATTCTTCTAATAGCTGCACCCGAACGCCCGAGAGGAGAGAAGGAAGCACCCGCAAGGAGAGCCCGCACGCACGAAGAGAGAGAGCGCCCGCCCATCCGAACAACCCCACCGTTCGGACGCACCAGGAGGGAGAGAGGAGTTCGTGGAAGCTTATTCGTGTTGCTTCCGCCCCTTTACGCCCCCGCGCGTAAATCGGTGAAAACATCTGGCGCCGTCTGTGGGAAACTTACAAATTGCAAACCTCGTATAAACACCACCGAAACCAAAGGTCCACATGCTCAACCCGGTAACTAACGGCAGCAACACGCCCGACGGAGAGACTCCGCCGGACTCACAGGAGCGGAATGTACGGGCGACCAATGAGAACGACGACGATGGGCGCATCAGCGGCATGGTCCAGGAATTGCGGGAGGCGGCGCTCGAGAGAGCAGAGGAGCGCCAGATCCACTAGAGGCTGGAGGAACGATTGGAGGCGCTCATTAACCAGCAGATGGAGCAGCATGAAGGAACCCAGGAGACCGCCAGCGAGGAGCGACACCCGCTCGGCAGGACCAACGCCCGAGCGCCCTCACCTGTGGAGGAGTCGGCACCCCCGACGAACAACGATCTGATCCTGCAGAGTATGGAGAAGCTGGCTGAAGAAGTCTCGCGCTTGCGCAAGGACAAGCTGGCCGGTCAGGGCGGGACGTTCGCCCCCCGGGTCAGCCCGTTCTCGGCGCGCATACTGGAGAAGGGAAGGGATCCCCACGCCAAGATAACGAAGATTGCTCGGTTCAACGGGAGCGGGGATCCACGAGCGCACGTAGACGAGTTTCGGTCCACCACGGACGGGACCCGATATTCGGACCCAACCTTGTGTTTCCTGTTCCAGGAAACACTGGCGGAGGAGGCACGGTGCTGGTTCTACGAGATCCCGCCACTCGTTCCTCGAGCTGGCGGAGAGTTTCCAGAAGCGCTATCGGCTCCAGGGGAAGTACAACACCACGGGCATCCTCCTGAAGGTCCGCCAGGGGATGGACGAGAGCTTGTCGAGCTACATCAACCGGTGGAGGACGCTCGCAAGCACATGCAGGGACCTTGACAAGCGAGTGGCCAAGGTCGCCCTGATGGACAACCTGCTCGCCACTCCATTCGTAGAGAAACTTGTGAGGAAGGCGTTGGTGGAAACGCGGGTGTACGGAGCCGCCTCCGAACCTAGCTCCACCAGACCTGAGGCAACAGGCGCTCAGCCGCGACAGCTGGAAGACGACGAAAGGCCAACCGGGGGCTTCAAGAGGAACCGGGACACATACAGGCAGAACTACCAGAGGCCTTTCTTCCGTGGACATCAGGGCAACTACAACCAGGCGCGGGGGCAAGCACCACGTTACCGGCCGGCGGTGCAGGAAGTCTTCACGATCGACGGGCAGTCACCCGAGCACCTGCTTCGCCTGCATCGACACCGAATACCGCCACCAAACAACATGACGAAAGCGGGGGTTCCAACTGGCCAGCTCCCGGACGTATGGTGCGAATTCCACAACGCCGCCACCCACCATACCAACAGCTGCATTATGCTGAAGAAGGCCCTCGAAGACATGAAGGACGAAAGGACAACCCCTCCCAGGGCGGGAGGACAACAGCGCCAGACGGGCGCCAGGACCCGTGGGACTATCAACACGATATCCGGGGGCAAGCGCAAGAGGGCATCCCCGCCCGATCATCCGAGCAGGGATGTGCTGGCGATCGGGGCGGGGAGAACGCCTAAGGCAGGAAGGAAGGAAGCGCCCACCATCAGCTTCACAGCAAAGGACGAGGAAGAAAACCCGAAGGACAACACCCTACCGTTCGTGATCGACGCGATCATCGACCAATTCCTTGTGAGGAGGGTGCTGGTCGACAGCGGGGCGTCCGTGAGCATAATCTACTTCGACGCATACACGGCGCTCGGACGACCCGCCAGCAGGATGACGCAGGACCATGAATGCATCGCCAGCTTCACGGGCGAGACGTCGTATCCCATCGGTAGCGACAATCTTCGGGTCGAGATTGGCGCGCTCGACTCCCCGCACAGCGAGATCCGGACGGACTTCATCGTCATGAACACCCCCTCCCCCTACAACGCCATACTCGGGAGGCCAGGGATCTGCAAAATAAAGTTGATCATCGCGGGGCACCTGCTCTTGGGAAGATTCCCAACCGAGCATGGGATCGGGCACGTTCGGGGATACAATCACGAGGAAGCCACGGAGACTCGGGGCAGGCAGGAGGTTCTCACCTTGGGACCCACGGATCGACGAGAGAGATCCACACACGAGCGGCGCAGGACCACACTTCAGCACATTCAAATCCCAACCTATCCAACTGGGGGGACTGGGAAACAATCTAACGGAAGGGGACACCCCGCCCATGGAGCGTCCAACATTTGGGGAAGTACTTGTTACTTATCATATTGATTATATTGTACTTTTGTTGAACTCTCTCCGTTAGTTCACGTTCGTACGCCCGTTTGCCCTTGACCCGCCCATACACTCGGGGGACTGGGGATAGGCTACTCACGTAAATGTAACACTTGGTTGAAACCCACAGCCATTCAAAGCAGGGGAATGGGCGCGCGCTATTCAAAAAAAAAAATCAATCAAGGCACACAAACGGAAGAAAGGGAAGTTTCATTCAGTTGTCCAAAATTACAAGACCTACTCTATTACAACAAGGAAAAGCTACTCTACTCCGCCCCCGTATCTACATCCAGCTCCTCCCCCTCATCCGATGACGCCGCCACCTCAGCTTCCGCCTGCTCGCCCGACTCCACCCGCATGACCACCGGGTCCAGCTCTGCCTCGGCACGTTCCCTGGAAAACCCCTCCACCACCCTCCGGTGCTCCAGCGCGCCAGCCCTGAGGCGTGCAAGTCCCGCAATCTCCCGCGAGCGGTAGCGGAAGACCTGCTGCATCAGACGAGCGCAGGAACCAAAGACCCCATCCAGCCCATCAGCAGGGGCCTCCTCCACCGGAGGCAGCGCGGCCGCGAGCGCAGCAGCATCATCCGCCAGCGATCGTCGCACCTCATCCACAACATCGTCACCTGACCCAGGAGCAGGGCTGGGAGAGGAGTCTCCCGTCCGCGCCCTCTTCCGCGCACGTTCCCCACTTTTCCCGTGCGGGGGAGACTTTGGCGCACCCAAGCCCAGAGGAAGAGGATCTGGAAAGCAAGAGTATTGTTGGGGACTGGGAGGTCGACTTGAAACAATCACCCGACTTGGAGACGGCACCACAGCAGGCACACGCCTCGACGGCGAAAACGCAAGAACAACCTCCCGCTTGTCCGCGCCACCACCGCGCACGACCAACTATTGCTCACGTTCTACCTGGACCTGCGTCTCGGCTCCAGCAACATCGCCTGCCGCCAGGAGAGGAACATCCGCTTGTGGAACTTGGGCGGGTAGAGAAGGGGCATCCACATCGCCCACTGTCGGCGCACGTTGGGCCTCATCCCCTACAGCAGGCGGCCCACCACCATCATCCGCCACACCGAGGGCCTTCGCCCCAACACTCCGCACTCTGAGCATTCGACGCCTGGCCTTTTTATCCATCTTCTTCACTGCAAACGCACGCGTAGAAAGGTTAGCGAACATATACAACACTTCAAACAATTCTTCTATTCCTACTTCTTGTTGGACACTACACTACTGGCACGCTCGCGCCCGCTGGGCACTCGCCCGTGCCAGGCGCGCACGGACTAGGGGACTTTCGCCCGTATACACTCACGAACGAAGGACGCAACACTTTGTAGCAGCCAGAAACACCAGAAACCCACCACACACCACCCAACACAGATCAAACCCACCCCACCTCAAAAACAAGCCCTGCTCTTAAGGAAAACAAGCAAAAACCCAGAAAAACCCAAACAGCCCAGAAACACAGAAAACCAAGCAGGGGAAGAAACGCAGCCACACCAAGGCCGAGGGCCTTACCAGGTTGGAATGGTACAACGGGATACAAGCGCCGAGCACGGTTTCCGGCAACGGAGGATACAAATACAGCAAAACTCGAGGAGGCAGATCGCAAGTGATTTCGGCAGAGTTTCTTGTAAATCATGGAAGTATTGGAACAAGCAAACCACACCCCTATTTATACTAATCGACCGACGTCAGCCAGCCATCGCCAGCCGTCCATCCTATCACACCCACCGTCGGATTGGGACGCGTGGCACAACCCGGTTCACTTGCCCTTCTCAGTAACCGTACCAACCCATCATCTTCCCGCCTTAAATCAACCCTAGCATAGCCTCCAACGGTTCAACGTGGCACCCATGCACCACTCCCACACGCCCACGCGCGCGACGCCTGCCCTTCAGGCAATCATGACGACGGCAGCATTTGATGCCTGGCCCACGCCGACATTAAACATGACGGCTAGCATTTATTTCACCGATCCCCAAGGAGAAGTCAAACGGACTGTCACCTCAACCGTTTCATCATCAGCACACCAACAAATCCAAGGCAAGTCACACCTCCCGCGCACGACCAAACGAGGTAAAACACCATCGTGCACCCATCGGTAAGAACGGGCAACACGGTTTACGCGGCAACAGGCCTGGCGCGTAAAAATTCGATGGGCGCCACTGTCGTTGGGTTCTCCCCGTACACACTGGCTCGGCCCTGGCAGGTTGCAGGCGCTGAGACTGACGGGTGATGGGTGTGGGGTACGTCCCCTCCATACGCAAAGATACAGGTTGCCTATACGAAAAGGCAAGGGGCCCGTCCTCCCCTTGCAGTCCCTGGAACCAACGGGCGACGGGTGTGGGGTACGTCCCCTCCATTCGCACAAGTGCAGGTCGGATCAAGCACCAGAGGCATGAGGCTCGCCCTCTCTCTGGGTGTCCCAAAAATGATGGGCGGCAACAGGCATGGGGTTCGTCCCCTCTCTTGCGCGCGCCATGGGTGGCACGGGCGTGGGGTTCTTCCCCTCCGTACGCCGCCATATTTCAACGCAGAGGCATGGGGTTCGTCCCCTCTCTGGCGGTTCCACAGCTCGATGGGCGCCATGGGCGTGGGGTTCTTCCCCTCCGTGCGACGGCTCATTCCTAGCAGAGACATGGGATGCGTCCCCTCTCCTGACGAAACAACATCGGTTTACGCGACAACAGGCATGGGGTCCGTCCCCTCTTTGCGTGCTAAACACGACAGCCGACCACGGGCGTGGGGTTCTTCCCCTCCGTACGCCTACCTAAGCCCTAGTAGGGACGTGAGGTTCGCCCCCCCTATAGGCCACGGACACGACGCGGGTGTGGGGTGCGCCCCTCCTCGACGATCGCAAAATACAAGCCGAATTAGCGGGGCTAAGCTCGATGGGCGGCACGGGTGTGGGGTTCTTCCCCTCCGTGGGCGTAACGTTAACGATCGATTCTCCGACTCGGGTTCCGGCTGGGGGGTGTGGGGTCCGTCCTCTCCTCCTAAGGGCCCGAGACCGATGAGCGTAGACCGGGTGTGAGGTCCGCCCTCTCCGGGCGCGAAATTTTCCCGGGTTAGGCGGCAGAGGCCTCTGCGCGCGCTAAGGCCGATGGGCGGCACGAGTACGTGATCGTGGGCACCGCAACACTTGTAGGTCGCGGTTCTGATCGACCCGTTGACGTACGGCGTGCGCAGTGTATCCCATAACTGGCGTACGGACAGCATTTTTGCATACACACACCTCATGCCATACATTCACGCATCATACCATACATATACATCTATATATCTATATACCTATTTATGTATATATCTATATATTTACTTACCTATCTACCTATTTGCCCATATGTTTGTATATCTGTTACACCATGAATGTCTCCAAAAACCCACCCCATCTGGGCGCGCGGCTCCCAAGCATATATAAGTCGTGCTTGGAGGCCGGGCCCATAGGTACACCAACGCACGAACCTACCACTCCACGGGCGCGCGGGTCCTCACTAGCAAGACCAGTTTGGACGCCGGGCCCAGAACACGAACAGGTACATGCTCGGACACCCAGGTCCCGCTCTGTCATACGAGCTCCTTTCTTGACCGGAGAGTTGGGGGACTTGGGGGGTCACAGGATCATGACCACTGCTCAAACCGGATAAGTATTCTTGTTAATTGCACACCCTTTTTCAACTCCCCAGTCAAGAAAGTGCTCTTTGACTTGGGGACTTGGGGGACTTGTTAGTATTGTATCATTAGTTGTACGATTAACATATTTATCCAATCAAGCAGATTAGCAACACCTACCACACCACACGCAAGACCACCAAGGAGGCTCCAACTTTACTCACCAGACCCACCCCCTCCGGGCGCGCCCGAACATACGAATCACACACCAGCAAGCACACCAAGTCCCACATCGAAGAACACCACCAGGTCCCAAACTCAACCACCTATATATATCAGGTATTTATTACAGGTAAGATCACTCATTTCACATTCCAACACACGAATTCACGGACTCATTCATATCCCATTGGAGTCATCTTCAATCTCACCCATTCACAGACATCTCAACATATCTGCTCGCACGTTCGCTTGACTGTTATATCCAATATATCTTCTGACTTAGGCATCGGAGCGTTGAAGGCGGGCCACCCCGTCTTGACCCCTGACCGCCTGCTTCATTGTTGTATTCTTCTAACAGCTGCACCCGAACGCCCGAGAGGAGAGAAAGAAGCACCCGCAAGGAGAGCCCGCACGCACGAAGAGAGAGAGCGCCCGCCCGTCCGAACGGTGGGAACAGCCCCACCGTTCGGACGCACCAGGAGGGAGAGAGGAGTTCGTGGAAGCTTATTCGTGTTGCTTCCGCCCCTTTACGCCCCCGTGCGTAAATCGGTGGAAACAACATGTAGAAATTTTTTGCATGGAAATTTTATTAATCTTTTCTAGAATTATGTCATCTCTTTTTCCCTTTTTCGCAATTCTAGAATGTTGACAAACAGTATTATGATCAAACTGGCTCTAAGCTTGCAATTTCTGATCTTTAAATTGTTAATTTGATATGTATCTTGTTAAATTTGTAGTCCCTATAAAGAGAATCAGCAGCTAAACTGCAGTGTTTCAACTTCATACTCGAACCTAAGATAGTAACCTTACTAAAATAAAAAAAAGTACACTGTAAGCAAGAAAAGAGAATGTACACACCACACTCCAAATCTCGCGTAGTCCTCTTTCAAAATCAACTCAATATAAGCACCAACCAAACGCTCGACTAGAAGATTGTCAGTGTGTCCAGAATCTTGGTCTACTCTCACCTGCAGCCACAGAACAAAATGGCATCATAAATTTTGTAAAAACATAACAGTACATTGAACAAGAAGTGAACTACATGTAATAAAACATGGAATTGTTGAAATTACTGAGCACTGTGGCTGTAAGAAGTGGGATTTTCAGGTTGGCATGAGACTAATTGATTCAGCTGAGTGTATTAGCAGTGCAGTACGTGCCTCCCAAGACAAGCAGACTTGAGTAACATATGCTGTCTCAATATCATGGTAAGGGTCGATCTCTGGTTGCTGTAGATGCTCAGTCTCATGATTAGGTTTGTCAATCTTTTTCAAAGAAAGACAACAAAAAGGGGAGGAGAGCTTCTTAGATCCAGATCTTGGTGATGGAGTTGTACGTAGGGGTTAGGTTACCTATATAAAAATATTTTCATATCATGTAAGCTCATATCAGTTTGCAAGAAGGGTAAGATATAACTACTGTATGTTCAATCAACAATCTGGAATTAATTATCTGTAACTAAGTTGTTTCTTCTGTGAACTGCACCTGCAACAATGTTGGATTTATCCTCAAAAGTGGATATCATGAAAAACTAACTATAAAGACGCTCAAGTTGTAATCTCCATGCAAAACCATTTGTTGTTCTATATCCTTGTGAAATGATATTCTGATCTTAGTTAATCTGACTAATTACAGAAAACCCATCTAAACATAATTTACGAGGTTCATCACTCTTGCATTGAGCACATAAAGATATTGTTGCATCAACACCATTTTAGGAAAAGCTACATATATCTAAAGAACATACATTGCACATCATAAACATCTTATTGCTCCTTTGTTCAAAGATTTTATGAATAAAAGGAAAATCCAAATTTTATATCACAGCTGATATTTCCCAGATCATTCAAATTGGATCAACATAGGCAAATTGCAGTAAGATTGATAAGCTTTTACCTGGAGATGTGCAAATGCAAATTAGTAGCCTATTAGCCAAAAATATATTATCACACTGTACGGCTGGTTAAATAGGCTGTCTCATGTAGCTAGATCTCATAACTTGAGTTCAGCATTTTTCTGTAATACATATTTGGCCACATACTCTGCCAGCTCATTTTAATTTTGTCCAAGCAGAACCTATGTTTCATATCTTCTTTATTTATAAATAAGACAAAATAGCTTAAATGATCATTAATCTTTGCCTAAAACGATGTTTGGTAATTATCGTATGACATATGTCAAAATGGTCACTCGCTCTAACGTTTTATTATCAAATTGGTCACTCCCGCCAACATTTTAGGGGTAAAAATATCTTTTTATCATTAAAATATATTTATTTATAATAATGCCATTACTAAAAGTTTTAAAAAATTATGAAATTTGCCACTCCCTCTAACGAAGGAGGGCCGCTGTCGCCATTTGGTGGTCCGGTGGTTGAAGTTGACCGGAGCTATCGCCGGTGAAGGGCCTCAATCCTCTACGGAAGCCACGCTTCAATACTCAAAACTCGTGATTCATTGTCGTGGAGACACGGCCTCCTCGTTGCAGATTGACCTAGGTTTCGCCGGAATCGGGATTGACCGATCGATCTCGCTTGGCAACGTCGCACCTCGAGTTTGGGTGCAAACGACTCCTAAGGCGAGGAGCTTCAAAACCTGGGTGGTCCGGTGGTCTAAGTTGACCGGA
This sequence comes from Geum urbanum, assembly GCA_946800695.1. Classification (NCBI taxonomy): domain Eukaryota; kingdom Viridiplantae; phylum Streptophyta; class Magnoliopsida; order Rosales; family Rosaceae; genus Geum; species Geum urbanum. Next base: position 41,419,445 of record OX326997.1, read on the forward strand.
GCTATCGCCGGTTGTGGAGGACAAACGAGAAAACCCTAAAATTTTCCTCCATTCGATTCTCCCCCTACAGTCGATGCATGTTGAAATTGAGGTGATGGGAAGGTTGAGGATGGAAGGGGGAATCGATTTGGACCGGTCCGACGGTCAGAAGTGGCCGGCCGGAGCAATTCCGATCGAGTCATGATTCCAGTCGGGTTGTTAATTATTCGGGTCGTGGAAATGGGTTCTACCCATTCAGGTAGAAATTGATCGATGGTCCAGATCATAACTAGGATTGATGATATGGTCTAAATTTAAAAAGAGGATAAAAAGACAAAAATACCCTTAATTTTTTTTTTTAACGGGTGAATGACCTTTTTGATATACCTTCGAAAAAGACGAGTGACCGTTTTGACATATGTCATACGATAGTTACCAAACTGTCGTTTTGGGCAAAGATTAATGACCATTTAAGCTATTTTGCCTTATTATTAACCTCCAACATAGCTAATTGAGCACAGTCACACACACAATCTCTTCACAAATATATTTTTTCAACTGAAAACAGTAATTAATATGTAACGTTCTATACTCAACTTTAAACTTGAATAGTAAAAATTACAAGTTTCCTTGTGCTACTGTGTACTTATGCGTTCAAAGAACAGCATCCTCTCACAATACTTGTCATATACAGTACCAAAGCCACACCACCATTGCCGGCCTTCTGCTTCTACCTCTCTCCACTTATTGGAGCTTGTCTCTCCCTACTCTTCTTCTTCCTCATCTTCAGAGCATGACTCTTCTTCCGGAATCAATACCATAAAACTATTCCTTCGTAATTCTTTTAACCTCCTCTTGACTTCTTCTGTTATGAAATCATCGTCGTCGTCATCCACTTCGGCAATTGGATCAACATTTACTGCCTTGCCTTTTGTGTCCACCCTATTCTCCTTCTGTTCCTCTGGCACCGGCACAGGATTGTCCTCTAACTCTTTTTCCGACTCTGGTTTGTGAGCTTTCCTAAACTTCCTCACTGTGAAGAAATCCATAATCCTCACTTTCGAAAGTTACTCTTTCTCAAATCAACTCTGTAAAACCCCAAATGAGACCACAACAGGTAGTTACTTGGTCGAAGTGCATACACTTCATTTAGATATAACACCACTTTTCTGTTCAAATGATCAACAAGGGCCATATGTTAAAACCTAGCAGTAAATATGCAGAATTATGAGCAATAACACCAGAAAATATCCAGAGAAACTAGTAGATCCATTCTAAACAAGAATCTAATAACCCATTAACTCAAAGACATTCTATTATAAACAGTGATTTAGACATAACCCAAAAACTCATATTCGGAGAGAAAGGCAGCGGCGGCGGCGGAGAAAGCTCGCTCCATAATCCCTAGCTGCCAATCCGGTGCGCTGCTTGTGTTCGTGACTTTTTCTGGCGGCGGCCTGAATCCGGCGTCTCTCAGTCCAAAACCGTCAGCTCCGGGATGATAGACAAATCTCCACCATCAATTTCAACTCGCTGTTCCTCAATGAAAGTAACCCAGGGATTTTGTGACCTCTCCAGCTCCACCATCGCGAACCTCGCATTATAATAGAGTGACTCAATAATTCAGCTAATCGATGTGGCGTCGACGACGGTGTAAGCTGAATCCTCTCTCATCGATTCATGCAGGCTAGACCACAACTTAGAAATGAAAGAGGAGGGTGAGGGCTTTCATTTCGGAGGAAGGTGAAGTGAAGAGAAGCTCGAAGATTGCCGGTGATCACACAGTCATGGCGGGGACAAAGGGTTCGGGCGAGAATAATCGAAGAAATGAAATTTTTGATGATGTACTTGTAATTTGATATTTTTTTTAATAAATTTAATCATGTTAAATGAAATTACTTGTTTGATGATATAAATTATATGATTACTATTTTAAAGTATGAAGTAGTACAATATGTATTAATTGTATGAGTTATAACTTTTATGGTTGATTTACACTTAGATGACATGTGTGTTATTAAAATGATAAAAACTTCATAATATGACAATAACAGTACTATTGATGCAATATAGTCCACTAAGTTGTAAAAATGATATTATTTATGTCAATTTCTGTGACGACCCGGACAAGAATCAGAAGTATAATCAGCTTGATTCGTGAGTTACAGCGTAGTCACGGATTTTCGACAGTTATTGGAATCGTCAGAGTTGTTAACGACTAAATCATTGGCCGAGAATTAGAGCTGGGTCTCTTCTCGAGAGTCGTTGTACGTGTAATTTCGAGTTCGGGGGCGGTTCCGGATCGTTATTTGGACGACCGAGGAATTAGTTATGAATATTTGATGTTCGGATTTAAATGGTGGTGCACTTAATGACTAAATTACCAGACGAGAATTTGGTTTCGGCATCTTCACGGAAGTTGTTCGGAATTTAATTTCGAGTTCGTGGGAACTTTCGGAGCATGATTTTGAGTTACGAAGATTTAGTTGTGGTTATTTCCGATTGTGGACTGTTTAGTCGATTTAAATGTGTGTTGGTTCGAAGGGTTGACTTTTTATCCACTTGGCCGATATGTTTGACTTTGGGTGATTATTAAAGATTACGCCGAGACAAGTTTGTGGCCGCGAGAAGTTTTGGAATCGGAATTACGATGAGAAAGTTACGCGCGTTTCTAGTTTGCCGAAATGGATAAGCATGAGTTTCCATTTTGGGAAGCTATAAATAGTGACTTACCAAATGGGGAAAGTCAAACCTGCATTCATTATGGTTGACCCGGTCAACTCGTGTTGACCGAGTGGGAAGAGCTAGGCGCGACGGTGACCGACGGCCTCCACGGCGGCGTGGGGCTTCCGGCCACCTCAAGGCTCGGGAATGGTCCCCTTTGCTTCGTCTCAACCTTCCGAGTTCATTTCCAGTCTCCCTCCACGGCGTGGCTCGCCGGAGAAGCTCGGATTTCCGGCTAGAAAATGGGGAAATTTTGAGGTAATCGGGTCCATCGATTTCGGCCGAATTGAATTTCAAGAGGTACTGGGTTTTGTAGCCCTCTTCAATGTGATTCTAACCATATAAACATGGTGTTCTAATTCGATTTGAGCATGGAGAATTTTGGGTTTGAATTTTGTGTTCTAATTTGGTTTTGCTTGAAATTGGATGTGTTAGAGTGAGAATTGGACTTCGGTGCAGTTATGAAAGTTGCTCAGTGGACGATTTGGAGTGAAATAGGGGTGGCTCCGCCGTGAAATTTCACGTCTGGCGGCGGCGCCGCTGTGGACGGCGGTCAACGGTCAAAGTTTGACTTTTTTCGGACTTTCGACAAGTTGCATGTCATTTGACTCGAAATCGCGCCCCGATCGCAGTGGGGATGTTCGTTTTTCGAGTTGAGCGTCCGAACGTAAAGCGAGGTATTGAGGTGGTATATATGGATTTTCGGCGATTCGTCGACTTTGAATTTCGTGTTTCCGAAAACGGTGGTTTTTCGTGGTTTGATTTGTATTGTCGGATTATGACTTTGAATATTGGACATTGTGAATATTCAAGTGTTCGTGATCGTTTTTTTGGCGTGGGACATTCCGCCGGATCACGGGTTAACGCGATACGCGTTACGCTAGTCTGTGAGTGGACAATTTCTTTTCACGGATTGTTTGCGAGTCTTTTATATGATTTATGAACTTGAGCATGCAGCATGATTATGGTTTTACGAGCATGAGATTTCATACGAGAATATGTTTAATATGAGCATGTGTTTTACGGTTATACGGTTATAGTTATACGAATATACGTATACGAGTATACATACATTTATATGTTGTTTCATTCATTTGCATCGAAATGTTTATGATTTGGTTTACACAGAGTACACTCTCAGTTACGTTGTTGTATCGATACACCTTGCCTCGTCGGCTGATCCCCGATGGAGGGCCGCCTGGAGGGGCGTTTCCCCAACCAGACCGGTGAGGGGCGTATTCCCCGGAACCGAGGCCATTTCTGGCTTAGAATCACGTGGTAGTCAAGGACTCCGTGGTTCAGACTGTACTAGCACGGAGGAGTCCATGAGTGACCCCGTGGGATTTTACTTGCATGCTCTGTACACTGGAGGAGTATGAGTTTTACCTCGTGTACTATGTTGTTTTTATTTACCTGGACTCGCATACGTTTTTATAGCATATATATTAACTGGTGAAAGACATTTATTTTCGTCCACTCACTCTAACGTGTTTATTGTCTTTCCCCTGGGCTTTTCGGTTTCCGTGCCCAGTTTGCAGTTCAGGCTCTGGTGTCGCACGTCGTGGTCGGAGGCATAGTGCTCGAGAAATCTTGTTTCATCCAGTAGGTTTATTGTTCTACCTACTGTGGTATACGTATATGATTATGTATTAGATGTCGCTCTGAGCTTCCTGTTGAATACGTTATACGATTTTACACTGGATTTCAGTAAAGTGTAGATATATTTATTGATTTACTTTACTGTTGTTATATTGAGAAATCCGGTTGGGATTGGTGCCCACGGTTTGTTTTTTTGTGGCATAGGATGAAGTGTATTTTCCGCGTGCAGGTAATGGTAATTCCACGCTAGTAACGAAACTCTGCCCAAATTTCGAAAAGTTTTTGTTGGTTCGTGTTTTCGAAGGGGTTTGATTCCGATTTAGGAAGCTAAATCGGGGTTGGGTCCTTTCAATTTCTGTTAGTGTTAAAATAACCACTTTTCTGATGATGTTTATTACAACAAATGACAACAATTAATATATATGAAGTAGTAATATATAGTTATTTTGATAATTACTACATTGATAACTGAATTTATTAGTTCGACAACAAGTATAACATTATTGTGGTAATTTATAAGTTTATATAGTAAATAGGGTGAATGTCACTAAATGTATAAAAAAAAAACCTTAATGCGTAATTCATACGTTTTTTTTGTTTGTAAAACTCATTATTAATGAGATAATAACTAGTCTTAGGATTCAATTACAACAGTTTTAACAATTGATATATAAAATGATAAATTTGATATCATATATGATAATTACACTTTTAATGATTTAGTTTACTAATTTATTGATGATTTTATAGACGTGAGAATAAATATGTCGTCAAACTTGTAAGTAGGAAAAAAAAACTCGTGTTATCAATGTTGTAAATTAAGTATTTTTTAGTAAATTCAAACATCAGTGTCAATATATGATAATATTTGTCATATTTTTTGTAATGATCATATTTACTATATGTATTACAATTTTGTGGACAAATTATATGTGTAATGGTAAATATGATGATAATTAAGTATTTTTTTTAAAAAAAGTACAGGTGTCACTTTCTGATTTGAGAACCTGGTAATCTGTTCAACAGGTTTTAAAAAATTAATTAATTCAAATAAAATATAAATAAAAAGTTATAGCATGTCATGTGTTAACTCATCCTAGACAACCCTAAAGCTTAAAAAACTCTGGTAGAAGAGAACAACCTGAAATACTATTAGGAGACTCAAATAAGACATTGTATCATAAACTGCAACGGTTAGCAAAAAGTGCATTATTGACTATTTCATCTGCTTTACAAATACGACAATAGTGTAACGAAGGAAAAATAACGCAATAATGACAATGAATCAATTCACTCTGAACAATTTTTCAACTACGCTACTGAACGAAATTACTGTTAATAGTACATCTCATCCTTTCACTGGAGGATGCATGCGCCCATTGAACGAACCAATGACCGTCCCCGCTCTAAAGCAGACAAGACACTAAAAATGCACAACTCGGACAAAATTCATTTATATCTAACATGTAGGCTTATTTCGAGAACACCAACTAAAATAGAACATAACAAACCATTAAATGTAAAAACACTAATTACTAGACAACTTTTTGGGCTTATTATAGTACATATAGTGTAAGTATAATGGATAGTTGTACATAATAAATTCACAATTCAACCTGTCAAGCTTTCATCCTTAATCGAAAAGGAGAAAAAAAAACACCATATTTTAGTAAATTTTCTTGTCCAAATTAATAAAATGGCATTCATATTATTTGAGTGAGTAATGACATATATATGTACAAACCAGTGAAAGCACATGATTGGGATCCAAAAATTGTGGGGGAATAGAACAATCTATTAAGTTCAGCTCATGGGATTATCTACTTCTGCTGGTTTTGATGTGAGATGATGTAGTTTTTTTGTTGGCAGATGAAAAACTGTAAATTGTCAGTTTTTTTTCCAATAAATATGTTTATATTGTGATTTTATTTCCATTTTTGTATTAAATTTCACTGCATTAAAATTATATATTGTAAGGGGTAGTTTATAGTATTATGAATGTTTGACGTAGGATAACTGTCAAAATCTCTTCTTGCTTAATTAACAGAGATATATCGGAAAACATACCATTTTTAGAAAAAGAAGAATTAGGTTTTAGGTATAAAGTTGGATTTTGTGAAAGCTTATATCATACATAACCGGTCTTATAAAGAGATTTTCAGGTAAGGACGTCCACACCAAGTCGATCAATACAGATTCTGACTTTTGGTCGGCGTTCCGATCACCAAATTCTATCTCCACTGTTCAGGATATAGATATATATGTATAGATCAACCCTGTGAAATTTCATCCAATTTGGTGACCATTTGGGTCCTCAAATTCGCGATTTACACGAACGGTTCCGATTTACTGATTTCTATCCGTTCGTGTAAATCGCGATTTTGAGGACCCAAATGATCACTAAATTAAATAAAATTTTATATGGTTGATCTATACATATAGATATCTATATTCTGAATGGTGGAAATGAGATTTAGTGACCGAAACACTGGCCAAACACTAAAATCCATACAGATCGGCTTAGTGCGGACGTCCGCAGCTGAAGTTTACTAACCGGTTTTATATATATAGAAATTGTCTTTTGATATTTTATTTCCGCCAGAAATGGATTTTACTGATTATGAATTGTATAACATTATGTCATTTTTATCATCTTTGTGAATGATAGTACTCTTTAAGCTCAGATCTTTCAAAACTTAGGAATTGACTAAAACAAGGTGATCCTCGTTCAACCTCTTCATTCTCTACATGTAACCTCTTTCACATTGAGCAAATATAACAAGTAGGTGAGCAAGAACTTTTCACTCTGTGATGAGTAAACTGAGTTGATGGAGGGACCATAGTACTCATAGCCAGCGAACCACCGGTTGCTGCATAACGAGAATCAATCCTTTCTCTATTTGCTTAAATAAAGACTTAATCTCAATTATAGAGATTTTGTTCGATCTACTACATTAACATGTCAATATATGAGTTGTAACATACAACAAGTTTTAATTTCCAAATTTTCTTCTTACTGTCCAATTGGCATGCATATATGTTAGTTTCCAATATAGTCTTTATAGGAATAATAGTGTTATTTAAACTAAATAAATTCTGAAAAATATTAATTAATTAATAAGTAAAATGTAAACATACGAATAAAGAATAATTTTAGGGAAAGAGGAAAAGAAAATGAACTAAGTTGAGTCACTTAAGAGGAATAGAAGAGATCATGGAATGTGGAAAGTCAAAAGGAAACTCGTGCGACCCGGCCCAATCTGCGGGCACTCACAAATCCGTATCGCAAGTCCAATCCAACCAAAATTTGCACCCCCGCGCGTGCGACAGAGTCTCTCTACTTCTTCACGCAAAGCATAGTAGAGTGTACGTAACTATATTTAAAGACCTTAACATTCCTAGTTTTTCCCATATAAGATAAACAACCTTTCTTATTTTTTCAAATGACAAACTTTGAGTGACAATTTCTTATTCACCTCTTGACCAATTTAAACAAATGAATACATAATCTGTATATACTCTTGTAGGAGAATATAAATCTATGTTTCTCAATCACTGATTTTAAGTGCATCTCACTTAATTATTTTTTTAAAATTATCCAACTAAAATAGTGGAAAACCACAATTTTTTTAACAGTCTTTTGAATTAATGCACCATTCTTGAGTAGATTTGCAGGTTTAGCTAATTTAGACATACTATATCTTTACAGCAAATATGTTCACGTTAGTCGTAACAGGAGACCAATATGAAGAAAGATTTGTCGTAAATTTGTTAGCCTGCATCATGCATATGCATGTGTTCAATTAATAAAGCTTCTAGGTGAATTCCATTGCTATTTACCAAGAGATAACGGTCCACACCTATGACACTACCAGCAGAAATAGTATACCCGACGAAATTCCCAAAAAACGACCGATGATAAGGGTTCTCGTCGGGTATAGTAAACTATAACCGACGACAGGATTACCTCATCGGTTATAGTTTTTTTACCGACTAGATATTCTTGTCGTCGGTTATAGTCGTCAGAAAATCGTCGGGTATAGTTTTCCACTATAACCGACGATTTTTTTTACTATTACAGACGATTTCTTTCTATCGTCGGCTATAGTTTCTTATTTAAGATCTATTCTGGGTAGCAGCTCGATCTGTCATTCAAAAAAATCTCCTGCGAAAACTGAAAATGCTCTGAAATCTTTGGGTGATGTCGAAAACGGTCGAGAATGAGTTCGTGATGATTCATTATATATAGGTACGTACTTAATATTATATATATATGCATGCATGTGTGTGTTGATCGATTGTTGATCGATGTTGATTTTGAATATATTGATCGATCGAGTTAATTGATTCTTGAGTTTGAGTAATTGATCGATGGTTGATTTTGAGTACGTGATTGATAGTTGAGTTGTAGTAGTACGTAAATATTGTTGTGTTGATTATTGTGAATATATATATATATATAGCTAGCTATAGGGTGATTAATTTATTTAATATAATTGCATTATATATATTGTGATTATTATAGGATTAATTGTGATTATTAATTATGGGTAATATATATTGTGATTATTGTGATGTTTCGGTTAATTGTGATTAATTATAGTGTGGTTATATATATATTTAGATTTTTGTGATCGATTATATATAGTTAGGGTGTACGTGTATATATATATTAAAATTATGGAAATTATAATAATATATATTTATATTAATTGATTGATCGAATGTTTTGATTTTGATCAAGTTAAATTAGACAAAATTATATATATATATATATGTATCGAGTAGAATTAATAATTAGACGACTATATATATTTATATGTTCATTTGTAATTAATTAATTAGCTAGCTAGCTATATATATATAGCGCTAGTTAGGGATCGATCGAGTAGATCGAATAATTAAATTATGTAATTTATAGTTTGAATATCGATATATATATATAGATTGATATATATATATATATATCTAGCTATGAAATTTTAATTAATAAGATCATGGGTATATATACATGCAGTTATAATTTTCAGGATGGACAAGAGTTGGATGTGTCTTCCAAGATGGGATGTAAGATATCACCGTAGAATTAGAAGTTTTGTGGAATATGTGAAGGTTAATTGTGGAGGGATGACAATTCATTATTGTCCGTGTATGAAATGTCAGTGTCGCAGCGAGCGATATCGTTTTCACATCGATAAAGTATTGGAGCACTTGAAGAAAAACGAGTTTTGGGATAAGTACACATGTTGGATTTATCACGGTGAGAGCTCATCAGTTGGTCAACATGATCACGGACAATTTTTTGAGAGTGGCAGTACATCCAATGATCCAACAACAAGGTTGATCAACGATATGTTTCCTCATGAGAGCGGTATATTTGCTCAAGCACCGGATATCCCTCCCGCCGTTGGAGACTTCCCTCATATTGAGCCTGTCCAGCAATTACCTACAGCTGTCAACACTGTTGGTATGGACAAGTACAACAACCTCATTGCCTTCCAACAGACCCCGTTGTACAGCGGGTGTAATAAGACTGTTCTTGAAAGTGTTATGGGAGTAATGAAGCTCAAAGTGGAGAACAAAATGAGTGTGAAGGCTGTTGATGATTGGCTGAAGTGGTCTGGTTCGTTGTTGCCCCCCGGTCATCGTCTTCCTACCACTCATCGTAAGGTGCGACAGATCCTGAAACATCTTGGTCTTTCCTACATCAAAATCCATGCTTGTAGATATGATTGTGTTCTCTTCTGGGGTGAAGATGCTTATGGGAATGATCTTGAATCCCTTGATGAATTCCCGGTTGTGGTACAGATAGGTATAAGTTGACTCCTGCCGGAAACAAGAAAGCTGTGAAGATACTTCAATATTTTCCACTGATAGATAGGCTAAAACGGTTGTTCATGTGTGCACACACGGCTGAAGCTATGAGATGGTGGGCCGTGAGGAATTTGCCCGACGGTGATACGCTTATACACTCTGCTGACGGAGAGGCTTGGAAACACATGGTGAAGGAGTTTTCTTATTTTTCATCAGAGGTTCGAAATGTTTGGCTGGGGCTTTCATCTGACGGATTCAACCCTTTTGGCAACATGAGTCTTCAATACAGTATATGGCCAGTTATTTTGGTACCGTACAACCTTCCTCCATGGATGTGCATGAAGAAAGAATACAATATGCTCACTATGATAATTCCAGGGCCGGGTTATCCAGGAAACTGTCTCGATGTGTATTTGAGACCCTTGATTGAGGAGCTTAAGTACGTACTTGAGTGAGCATGGTCATCCCACTTATGACAAGTTCAAAAATGAGATGTTCCAGATGCATGCCATGCTTGTTGGCACCATTAGCGATTTTCCTGCACGCGGGATGTTGTCGGGCAACGTTACCAGGGGATACAGGGCTTGTTCAGAGTGCATGACTGTTGAGTGTTGCAGACCTCATTGCAGGAAGATTGTACAGATGCGTCATTGTTGTTGGCTTCCACATGATCACCCATTTCGGGAGGATATTGAGGCATTTGATGGGACTGTGGAAACAGGTGAGCAGCCGAGGAGATGGACGGGGGATGAAATATTGGAAGTGCTAAATGAATACGATTTTAGGCAGCTCAGCAATCATCGTGAGATAGTGGCGTCAATACCTGACAAACCCGACAGGTATAAATTCTGGACACACAAAAGTATTTTTTGGGAACTTCCGTATTGGTCCAAGTTGCTGATCAGACACTACTTAGATGTTATGCACATAGAGAAAAATGTGTGCGAGAGTGTGGTCGGCACAGTGTTGAATTGGAAGGGAAAAACTAAAGACGGCCCGAAGGCACACATTGATCTTAAAAGGATGGGATTGCAAAAACATTTGTGGTTGAGAGATGGGAAGAAAAAAATGCCACAAGCTCCTTATACCGTCAAGCCTGCCCAGAAGAATGAAATTTTGGCTGGATAGGTAATGTCAGGTATCCTTCACGCTATGGTGGAAATATAAGTCGATGTGTTAACTTCAAAGACAATAAGATGTATGGACTAAAGAGTCATGACTGTCATATACTGCTTCAATGCCTCTTTCCTGTTTTCATTCGAGGGTACCTGCCCAAAGAGGTGGTGGAGCCGTTAGTGGCTTTGTCAAGATTCTTTCAGAAGTTATGCACGAGAGAAGTGAAGAAATCGGACTTGTTGGAAATGCAATAGAACATCATTTTTATCATGTGCAAATTTGAAATGATATTTCCTCCAAACTTTTTCGACATCATGCCTCACCTGATGCTCCATCTTCCGGAATAATTGTTGCTTACTGGTCCAGTACACTACACATGGATGTATCCTATGGAAATGTACGTAATGTATCTCTAAATATGGCTATATATGTCGATCTTTAATATTATTTATTCACTTATTTTTACAATATTCATAACATGCTCTGTAATTACCAATTTTATAGACAATTAGGGGACTACAAAGACTATGTGATGAACAAATCTGCACCCGAAGGGTGTATCGCTGAAGCATATATTGTGCACGAGTGCGTAACGTACACCAGACTGTATTTGAGATCGTTCGCGGACCCTCCACAACATATGCCAGTAGATGGAGCACAGTTCAACCTTTCAATCATCTCCGATGATGTTGAAGTTTCCGGAAAGTTGCCCAACTCGTACAATTTGGAACCATATGAGCTAGTCATTGCCCACTGGTCGGTATTGATTAACTGTCCAGAAGTTCAATATTGGAAAAATATGCACCTTTATTGCCCTGCCATTTTCGGTAATGTTAACTACCACAAGAAGACGTTCGCAAACTATTTTGGCAAATGGGTACGTATATAGCGGTATTGACTTGTATATGAATTTAATTGCATGTCTCGTATCATATTTATTGGAAAGTTAATAAATGATTATATTCAGATGAACCATGTACAAGATGATGGTATCCCACAGTGGTCACACGAATTGAGGCTCTTGGCGCAGAAACCGGTAACTTCCAGAGTTTATCTTATGTGTAAGGTAAATGGCGTGCTATTTATTTGTGAACATAGAGATGTCAGACGAAAAACACAGAATTCTGGGGTAATGGTGCATGGTGGGCAGAATGGAGTTGACTATTACGGTGTTCTCCATTTAGTTGTCGAATTAATATATGGGGAAGGCATGACCGTGCACTTGTTTAAGTGTAGATGGTTTGATACCGACCCTCAGAACACAAGGTCCGATCAATACGACATTTTTTCGGTGAATACTGCTACAAGCTGGTATGAAGATGATCCGTTTGTTTTGGCCACGGCGGTGAAACAATTGTTCTATCTTGATGATCTTGTGCATAAAGGCGCGTGGAAAGTGGTTAACCATATTCTTCCAAGAAACATATACAGTGCCTCCACCCTTGGTGTGACCTCGGATGATGAAGAAGTTAGTGCATACCAAGAGCCGAACGCAACTGGTATTCCTGAAACCTCAACAATTGGCCTTAATAATGTGAGACAGGGCAGTGTGGTACGAATTTCTCAACCGAATCTTATTGATGTTAATCAAAATGAAGACAATGAAGACTCAAGTGACGAGGGCTTACACATCTTACCTGAAATCAACTCGAAAACCGAGTCAGACTCAAGCGATAATTCTGACTATGCGCCTTAGTGTATGTATGTGTTAATTTGAGTTTGAACGTGCAATGTAAAATGATGTGTATGAAGATGATCGACTTTAACTTAATTGGATCGATGTAATTAATTAAAGTAGATACTTTGTGTAAGGAATATTTTTTATAAGTTAGGAAAAAAATACTCATAGCCTTTTTGTATAGATATATAACTAGCTAGAGTCCAAACGCAATTGTTTATAGTGTGAGGAACAAATTGATTAAGCTAAACAATACTTTCATCAAATCGAGTACTACAACTACGAACGGAAACAATTTTATGCAACATCAATTAAAATCATCAATCGAGAGAGAGATCGAGAGAGAGATCGAGAGAGATCGAGAGAGAGAGATTTGAATTAATCGGTAGTTCAACAATATGTTTTATAAGTTTCTAAGTTTTTTTTAGATAAAATCAGATCAATTAAGTTTTTTTGGAAAAATAGAGATCATAAATTGAGCATTTTTTATCATGCATGGTGTAATTAATTATAAGTTAATTAGATTTAAAAAAAAATTAAATGCCATTTTAATTTAGGCTTTTAAATAATTTCCATTTTTTTTCTAATAATTTCGTATTATTAAATATTAAGTACACTATAACCGGCATATGAAAAAAAATAAAAAAACAATAACCGACGATATTCATATCAAATATCGTCGGCTATAGTTTCAAGTTATACTATGGCCGACGATAATACTTATATCGTCGGCTATAGTTTCAGGTTATATCCAGAACTGCAGTCGTTTTGGGCAGAAACGAAACTGCCCAAAACGAAACTACTCCTCTTCTCGTCGATTTCTGCCATTTCCGGTGTGTTGGGAGCAAGCAAGCAGTCCTCAAGCCAAAGCCCATCGATCCTCAGGCCTCTATTGTTGGATTCTAAACTGCGAAAACAGGTTTGAAATCCCTAAATCCCTAATTTCGAATTTTTTTATTTAGGTTAGATTTGAAGTTGTTTAGTTTGTTGATCGATAATGTGGATGTTTGGATGAATTGTGTGAATATATATTGGATTATTGTTGAATTTTGTGGATTTTTGGAATTATTATTGATTTTTTTGGAATTATATATTGGAATTATTGGATTATATATATATTGAATGAATTATATTGGATTATATATATATTGGAATTATTGTGGATTTTATGGAATTATTGGTGATTTTTTTGGAATTATATATTGGAATTATTGGATTATATATATATTGAATGAATTATATTGGATTATATATATATATTGGATTATATATATATTGGAATTATTGTGGATTTTATGGAATTATTGGATATATATATATTGGATTATTGATATATATTGGATTATATATATACACATTTTATATATTGGATTTATGGAATTATTGGAATTATTGGATTATATATATATTGGATTTATATATTGGAATATATATATTGGATTTATGTTTAATTATTGGAATTATTGGATTATATATTGGATTTATGGAATTATTGGAATATATATATATTGGATTTATATATTGGAATATATATATATTGGATTTATGTTTAATTATTAGAATTATTGGATTATATATTGGATTTATGGAATTATTGGATTATATATATAGAGGAGTTTAATTAATTTTTGGAATTATTGGATTACGAATTCGAATTTTTGGATGAATTAGGAAGTATTTTGAATTTTTTGTAATTTTATAGCAACGATGAATTGGTTGAATTGCGGTGCTTCCCGAGGGGGGTCGAGGGGGAGGTCGAGAGGGAGAGGGAGATCGGGACGTGGGGATGAGGGCAACGGAAGTCGGTCCGCATTCGGATCCACCAGCGTCGGCAACTCTTCAGAATTCCTCCCACCTCTCGGCACCGTACACTTCTGGGTGAGGGACAACTTTAGCAGCAGCAGGTCGAGCCTGCTCGATCCTCAGGCGCGAGGAGGCATTATGAGGTGCTGGAAACGGATAGTGCGACTCAATCCTCGGTCCGAATGCCGAAGATTCATCGCGAAGACCCTTCCCCATTCACCCACCAGACTCCTCATTCTTCCGAGGAGGCTGGTGGATCGACTCAGTCCTCGGCCAGGATGCGACTATGCCCGCCATCTACCCTATTCTTACCGTTGGAAATCCCGACGATACCTCTCGTCGATTCCACGGGGATGCCTGTTCCAGGATAGCTAGGGTTCATTACCCCGGACCAGGCATACGCGTATGTACCCTTCCCGGAACCTCTCTGGAGTGTGAGGATTCCGGGACAACGCACCGACGAATCAGGTAAATATTAATTAATGATATCTTTTTACTTAGTAATATTTAAATTCAATTAGGTGTGGATGTTTAAAAAATCGTCTACATATATATGTGATAGGCGAGATCGTGCCCGGTGACAAACAAAAGAGAACTAGAGGCCCCGTCGGCGGCAAGTTAATGGACGACGCCATTCAGGCTAGCGGTGGTGGCCAAGTTATGATTCCGACCGAGGATAGAGGGCAGGTGATCGAGGGAAAGGTCACTCGAAGGTACGCAGGGATGGCGGGCAGCCTCATACGGGATAGAGTCCCAATGTTGTGGCCAGATTGGAATTCAGTGCCGCAATCCGTCAAATATGAGCTGAATAATGCGTTGTCGGTGAGTTGAATTGTATATTCATTATGTATATTTTCTATATAAATTTTTAATATTATTGATATATATATATGCATTGCAGTGGTGGTTCCGCATGGACAACGACATTAGACCCACGTGGGCGGATGAAGTGCATGGGAGCAGGTTACTAGATTCATTTGTTTCGATTTTTTCTTTTCTTTTGATTATGTTTATAAAATGTTGTAAGTTACTAACGATTGATCTTATTAATATAGGTATAAGAGTGGAAGGGCGAGCTGAAAAGACATTGGAAAAAGTACGGCGACGATCGTTCCGGTACCCCTAGCGAGTTTCGTTATAGGGAGTACGAGTGGCGATGGCTTGTGGTTCACTTCAACAACCCAAAATTGAAGGTACGCAACCTTCCATCGATTAAATTTTTGTTTTATCATACTTCCCTCAAATTATTTGGCTAATATTTTTTTGATGTTGGATTAATCGAGCAGGCTATTTCTGAAGTCAACACAAGGAACCGGGCCAAAAACACAAAAAATCATCATGCCGGTTCCAGATCATACTGGGGTTGGATCGAGGAGGCGGCCAACCACCCAGGAGTCCCTCCCCTTGTCTATACGATGCAGCACGCATATCCGCAGTCCCCCGAATATGCTGTAAATGTCCTTATAACAAAATAAACATATTTCTTATTTTTTTAGATTGTTTACATTAATTAATATTTTATTTTTCTTTGTCAATTAGGCGAGAGTTGAGGAGGTGATTCCGGAGGTGTTAACTCAAGTGGCGAGAGAGCCCTATCTCAACACCCCCGATGCGGAACTCCCGATCGATCAGATTGATCAATCTGATCCGATCGTCAGGGCAAGGATTATGTCAACTGTGATCCCTCCAGGGAAGAACACTTTCTACTGCAGGGATTCCGGAAAGTGGGGTCAAGGGCTGCTGAAGAAGACCCCTGAATTCTCTCGCGGATCGGGATCGGGATCGGGATCATCTTCGAAGACTAATGAGCTACAGGAGTAGCTACATATGCAAGCGATTGAGATGGAAGCTCAACGACGTCGGATGGAGGAGATGGAGCAGGCGCGAGCCGCAGAGCAGAATCGGTTGGCCGAACAACAGCAGATGATGGGGAACCGGATGCAGCAATGCTATGCACAGTTGCATGCATCTGGAATCCAGATAGCTCCCCCGCCCATTTTCGGTGCGCCACAGCCACAGCCACAGCCACAGCCACAGTCTCAGCCTCAGCTACAGTCTCAGCCAGACCAGGACCAACCAAGTTATGACGATCCGTTTGACCACATAGACTTAGGACTCCCTTAGATTTGAACAATTTTGGTTTTTTATTTTAATTATTTACTACGTACGCATATGTATATATACAGATTTGAACGATTTCGGTTTTTTATTTTATTTTATTTATCTACTACTATAGTTTTAATAGTTGTTGATTTTCAATTTGAACAATATTATTGGTAATTTTTTGGGAATGTAGGTTCTGGTATAAAACCCAGAACCTGCAAAAAAAATTTAATTAATAATCACTATAACCGACGATGAACTCGTCGGTTATAACTTGAAACTATGCCCGATGATAACGTCTCATTTCCTTTAGTCACCTTTTTTTTCCAACGAAAAACCTAATTCATCGTCGGTTATAGTATCACCGACGAGACTATAATCGATGATGAGTCGTCGGTTATAGGGTATACCTGACGATAAAATTTGACAAACCGACGATACCAAATCCTTGACTATAGGCATTCTTCTGGTAGTTTGAAACCAAAAGTCGATCTACAATAGTGGTGCATGCATGATTGCTCCATCACCATTAATCGATCAGTAGTTCTAAAGGGACTTCAATTATAGAAATTAATTCAGATCCAGCTGCATATATCAATTATCGTCCACTTGTAAGCAAATTTGCATTTGATTTTGGTTTCATTGTTTCATATGAAAGCAACTAATAAAATTTGTATACCTTCGATCTAGTCGTTTTGTGCACGTACTCGATCAATTTGTGCGAACATTGCATTTTTAATTTTGTTTTCAGCACGTAGCATGTTAGTACTTCATACCTTAGCACTATTGGAGGAGAGAGACGAGGTGGCGAAGAAGTGTGGTCGCTCAAGAAGGTTTCTGGTCGCCTGGACGGGAGGTGACCATGTTTTGGTCGCTTAAGCGTCGTCGCGTCAGATTAGTCCCTCCAAGCTTGGGGTGACGAAGGCTAGTAAGGTTTCGTCACTTCATTAATCTGAAGCGACGAAGGCAATCTTCGTCGCCTCGTAATAGTGTGGCGAAGATAAGAGTTGTCGCTCCTTCCTTTGAGCGACCAACATTGCTCAAATTGGGGCGACCAAGGGCAGCTATCAGAAGCGACGAAGATTGACCTATCTTCGTCGCTTCAGTTTCACATGACGCGACGAATATTGACCTAGATTCGTCGCCTCATGTGTAACTGAAGCGATGAAGATAGGTTAATCTTCGTCGCTCCATTGGGTGACAGAAAAAAATAATAATAATTAAATATTGACATACCAAGTTATGACAGTACACAATTTGAATGGATAATATGTGATAAACGAACTCATTCAACACATATCTTCATCCATACACATGAGTGAGTGCAGGAACTGGAGCTTGTTGACTCCCAGCTTGGATCGATCGCATGAGGGCCTCCATTTGTTGCACCCTTTGGGCGAGCGCACTATAATCTTCTCTGGATTTATGTGCCTCCTCTTTGGATTCAGCGACCTCCCTTTTCAGGGATTGGGTTTCATCCAAATTGCTGGTCACCCGGGCCCCTCCTCTGGCTTTGGGGCCACGTGTGACTGTGCGCCCCACCCCTGTCACACCGAACAAGAACAAATAAATATGTTTGAATAGTACATGAAAAGCGAGAAAATACGTAAATCGAGATAAACGACCACATGCAGGTTTTATAGTATTACCTCTTATAGAGGTCTCGGGCCTTGAACCCATATGTTCCTCTATGATATTTATTTGTGTATCAAGAGGAAGAGGATGGTCTCGGGAAACCACATCGCCGTCATCGTCACCCGCTGCACTATCTTGCTGCGACAAGACTTCGTCGAGCCTTCGCTTCACTGTCGCCTTCTCAATTAAAATATATTAATTAAATAATATTAAAATATGGTTTACAAAAATAGTTGTAATAACGTAATGTAACATATTTTCGCTCACCACTTTCTTAGCCACATTCTTGTTCGGCTGGTATACATCGATCCAAGTCTGAACGGCCGGCGCTTTATGACCCTCCTTCTCCAACACCTCGCTCTGGTATGAGAGTGCGAGGGAGCCCGAATAGTGGTTAAGCTGCTGCTCCTTGTTCTTGTTTTTGTTTCCTCGATTCCGTTCGCACAGTTTCTTCCATACCAAATAATCATTTAAAAATATGAATATATAAACATGTAAATTTAAAATCGTTGCGAAGAACTCTGCGGATTGTTTATGAAGCTTACCAGGTAATCAGGGTCTTCGAAGTGGCTTTTTAACCATGTCCATTTTTCTTCCCTCCCTAGGAACTTGGCAGGATTCTCCTGGCTGACGTGGAGATAATGCTGATGGCAATCATACTTCTAGTCCTTGTAGATTGTTTGCGCCGTCGCGTCTATAAAGTTCCACATCTCCACATCGGTCGTCGAGATGTCATAGTTCGTCTAGCACAAAAATTTAAAATGTGTTAATTAAAATTTATAAGTACATAAATCTTAAAGTAACAAACTAAGCTAAGCGCAATAAGTATACCTCAATACCAGTATATACGACATCGCGGTGCACATTGCTAAGTGACAAAAAGCTAGGAGCAAGCATGGAATCTTTGCCGCGGATGATGCTACCAATGTCTCGGGACATCAGACTTCTAAACTCTCTCGTCGTAGGCCCCTGATGCCTCGTAGAGTATGCCACCTTTAGTCGCTTATTGTTATTTAGCGGGACGAGGTACTCAGTCTTTGTCCCGACAACGACCCTGCACTGCATCGTCGTCACGTTTCCGGTTGCCATGTCCACCATGTCTACCCAAACCGACATTACTAATAGTTATACATTAACCAATCGAAAATAGTAATCAACAAATTAAAATTGAAAAGAAGTGGACCTTGACCTGGGAGTTTGGTCTTTTTACAGCGGATGCTGAGGGTGGGAGGGCGCTCTGAGGCGGTAGTGGCACCGGTCGTTTCCGTACCGCTGTTTTGCACCGTCAGAATAGTGTCCTCAAGCGGTGGGGGGCGGGCGTGAAATGCTCCTCACGAGGCTACGACATTGCGGTGCCGGGTTGTGCCGTGGGTCCACCAGAGACGGAAGGACGCGCTACTGCTCTGCCGCCGTCGTTGCTACATGACGCTCGAGCGCTGCTCTCCTCATCCGCTTACTACTACTCCTGAGAGCCATTCTCTAATGTTGAAAGAACTTATTTACACTATCATATAAGTATCGCAAATAAAACACCAAATCTAAACCAACGTTAACACCAAATCGAGCTATGTACATCGGATAGTATATATCCAAATGTACATCGCATAATATATATCCAAATTCACTTAAGCATCGCAAAGTATGTAAGCACATAAGCATCAAAATTACTAAACACATAAGCACCATTTCGTTGAAAATAACTACTGCCAAATGCATATAAGGAGTTTTATCACTTTATGTACTCAAATACTGCCATCGAAATTACTAAACACATAAGCACCATTTGTTCATATGCTGCCGTATAATGAATTAATGCTCCTGTCAAAATTACTAAACACATAAGCACCATCAGTTCATATTTCGAAATGTACGTGTCATTGTAGAACCAATGTCGATTGCATTGTATTGCATTAGAAGGGTTAATCACATAGACAATATTATGTGTCATGTGCAAGAGGCAAGAGAATCAATCGATCGATGGTGCTGATGCATATATATATATATGTCCAAATTAACAATCCAATATCTACAAAGCAAATTAAGCAGCAGCTTATTAAGCTTATTATAGAGAGGAGAAGAGAGAAGAGGAGAGGATATAATGGCATGAAGGAATGGGCAGAGGAGGGGTCACACATGCACGTGGAGACTCTGATTCCATCCGTAGTTCTATATCACTCACAGTGCAATTAAACAAAACCACACCATAGTTGCTTAGTCCTCAGAGACTTTCCAGCCCCTCCCCTCCTTGAATGCTAGCTTTTCTTATTCTGCTCATCTCACCCCACTCCAGCTGTTGCTAGCTATCCCTAATCCCCGACCCCCATATGACCCACCTCCCCTCCCTCCCTTAGCTCTCCCAAAAACCTCTGGGCTTTAAACAAACACTCCCATCCATAGAGACACACTCTTAACTAGATTGTCTAGATAACAAAAGAGAATAAGAGAGAGTCTAAGTAGTCATTTGCATCACATAAGCATCACATAAGCATCACAATACGTCAAAACAGTAAAGCCCCAAAATGAAAGTGTGATGGCCGAAGTTGATTTCGGGACTGCAAGACTTGAAGTGATGAGGCTCGGCGTTTAACTCGATGCAATACAAGAAGATAAAGGAAGTTGGAGGATTCCCGGAGTTGAAGTGACCGCCGCTCGAAATTTCAATCCGCCGGATTTTGGTATTGGGTTTAGGGACACCGAGGGAGATGATGAGAATTAGGGATGCGGGGAGGATTGGATTAGGGTTTAAGGGGAGGGCAATTAGAGTTTAGGGGGAGGGGATTTAGGCGTTAGGGATTCGATATGAGATTGGGGGCGGAGGTGGAGGAGAAACGAAGAAGAAAGATAAAGTGAAGAAGAAAGAAAAAGTGAACTGGCTCTAAAATTATAATCAAGACGAAGCGACAAAGAAATATTCTTGGTCGCGTGGAACATCTGACGCGACGAAGATTTATTCTTAGTCGCCTAGTACCATTTGAGGCGACGAACTTTGATATCTTGGTCGCCTCATTTTGTGTTATTTTTACAAATTAAAAAAATAGAAATATTGTTTTCAAATACATAATGAATGCTTTAAAACAAATAGGAATTTAGTTTTCAAATTCATAATAATATTAGTTTAGTCTTCGGCTTCGTCTTCGTCTTCGTCCTCGTCCTCGTCTTCTTCTTCGTCCTCGTCCTCATTAGATTCGTCTTCGTCTTTTTCTCCTTCTTCATCTAAAAGTAGTTGAAGATCTTGGTAAAACTGTATCACCGTGGGAGTGTCCTCTTGGTAATGTTTGAATACATGATCTCCTGTACACGACATGTTTTCATCTATGGCAAGTACTTCAGCACTCTAGACATTGCGGTGCGACATTTCTTGTACTACCTTCCAAGTACCACCGGCCTATGGATCGTCCATGTAGAATACTTGTTTTGCTTTGGTTGCAATTATGAAGGGTGAATCCTCATAGTAACTATTGTTTGTATCCACTGATATTAGTCCATGATCTATTATAACGGTGTCAAGATCGTCCTCGTCGTTGGAGTTGTGCCATGTGCACTTAAACAGCATCACTGGCATACAACCTGCATATAATACTTCGACAACGTAGTTAACATGGCCATATAAATTGGATGAACCCATGTCTATCATGACACCGCTCTTTTGAGTTATGGTACTTTGATCCCTATCAAACGAGGTGAACTTGACACCGTTCATATAACATGACTTATAAACCCGGAATTGCTGAGGTCGTTGAGCTAATGACTTTATTCCTGCAACCAAGCACTGGTCCAAGTTTTTATCCTTTAGGGACACCTGAGAGATAAGTGTTAGATAAGTGAAAGATAAGTGTTATAAACCCTCAAAGAACCATACAACAATTAATAGTTGGATGTACGTATATTAAGAACCATCGAAGAAAACTCCTTCGACGACGAAGATCGTCGAAATCTTCACCATTTTTAGCCTTGAACCTTCTGAGATGTTCTTCTAGGTAAGGTTTGACTTCGTCTGTTTCCATCAAGACTTGCCAGTGAGCCTCAACAGTCTCTGCCTCAGTCAACTTGAACTGGCAATGAGTCTCGATAATATCTGGCCTTACTAAGAGTGAAAGACAGCTGATATTCTACTCTGGGGAAGTGTCGATATCTTTGTGGTCTTTCCGTCTGAGATAAGACTTACAATACGTCACCGACTTATGTACGAGGTACCGTTCAGCAATACTACCTTTCGGGTAACGTGTATTCCTCATTGACTTTTTATATTTTCCTAATTGCCTGCAAAAACACATAGAGGGTTAGTACAATATTTTCCTAATTGCCGACATATTACATAACTAACATAATATTAGCAGTGAAAAATATTTTACCTTTCAATTGGATATATCCATGTATAGTGTACTGGGTCTGTAAGGAATACTTGTTCGAGCAGATGAACCATAGATGTAAAAAAATGTAGAGGAAAAATGAGCTCCAAATTGCAGAGAATCATCACTATCTCAGTTTCCATGTCGCGCACAACCTCCTTCTTAAGCTCCCTACTGCATAGTTGACGAAACCAATTTGACAGTGCTATCAATGGCTTCACAACGTTTTTTGGCAGGAACCCTCTGATAACCACTGGAAGAAGACATTGAAGCAATACATGACAATCATGAGTCTTCAATCCATAAAACTGTGACGGGGAACTCACTTTCACCTTACTTCTCAAACTGCCTGCATAACTAAGAGGATACTTAACATCCATGAACCACTGGAACACATCTTCTAGAGCATCATTTTTAACTAAAAAGGGTGCATGAGGAACCTTCGCCCTCCCCTCGTCACCCTCTCTTTGCCACTGGTTTTTCGCACATTCCTCTTCTTCAAAGCAGCGCGAGCTTTTGGACCATCCTTACACTTCTTATCAATCGCAAAAATGGTTCCAAAGATGTTGTCACACACATTTTTTTCAATGTGCATAACATCTAAGCAATGTCTGATCTTCAATTATGACCAATAATGCAGCTTCCAAAATATGCTTTCGTGAGTCCAACATTGTCTGTTATTCGGATTGTACGGCTCCTTCAAGTCGTCATGTTGGCTAAGAATAGGGTAAGCGTGTGACCTAACGTCCTCCAAAATTTCATCTCCACTCTTCTGATAGGGTCTTCCGCCAAACTCCACCTTTTAGTTAAATGCCTTACTCAATCGCCAATGGTGGTCTTGGTGGAGCCATTTCCGATGACCTTCATAAACTATCCTCCCACACATATACTCTGAAGTCAGCTCATCTAGAAAAATTGGACATGCCTTGTAATCTTTCACCGTTGACCCCGCAAAAATCCCTAAACCAGGAAAGTCGCTGATAGTCCACATCACCATTGCCTTCATCAAGAATACCTCATTGTCTACTCGATCAAAAGTATGGACTCCAATGACCCATAAATGTATTAGCTCCTCGATCATTGGCTCAATGAGTACACTAAGACACTTTCCGGGAGATTTAGGGCCCGGAATCAACACTGATAGCATGTTATATTCCTTCTTCATGAACATTGATGGTGGTAGATTGTACGACATCACAACAACGGGCCATATACTATGCAAAGTTCCCATTTTTCCGAATGGATTGAAACCGTCTGTTGCACAACAACTTCAAGGCACACATTTTTGCAGTCCCGTCTGAAACCTGGAAAAGTTCGGTCAAAATATTGAAACGCTTCTCTATCAGCTGGGTGGCTGAGGCTACCAGCCACGCATATCCGCACCCCGAGCCATTGCATATGCTTGGCAGTGTGTGGGGACATAAACAAACGCTTCAACCTTGGTGTTAGAGGGAAGTTACGAATCATTTTTTTGGGAATGTCATCCGTATCTGGCTTATATCTTTCAGAATTACACACTGGACAATTCTCCGTGGTCTAAGTGATTACTTAGACCGCGGATTTTTTTGCGCGGTCTAAGTTCTCACTTAAACCGCGAAAAAAGTCCGCAGTCTAAGTTTCACTTGGACGACGGAGAAACAATTCTCCGTGGTCTAAGTCACACTTGGACTGCGGATCCCTTCATCTTCGTCGTCTAAGTACCTAAACGACGGTACTTGGAAGACGTAACCTAGTCCACGGAAGTTCCGTCGTCTAAGTACTTAGATGACGGAAATGCTCACCTAGACGACGAAAACGATCCGCGGTTTAGGTGAGTTTTTCTTGTAGTGAAATGAAACTAACCTTACTTAAGAATCAAATAAATGGCAAGAACAACCTTCTTTCTCAATTTCCTAAAATTTCTCCCAAAATCACACAAGAACAGCTCCAGAACGCGAATGAACTATTTTCCCAAAATTTTAACTTTATGAAGGGTTTGACTTTAAGAAAAAGAGCAGATTCAATTTAAAAAAAAACTGGGCCGACGAAGATTGATCAATCTTCGTCGTTTCAGATCTTTTCGAAGCGACCAAGAAACTCTTCGTCGCTTAAGATGTAAAAAAGTGGTCGCCTCAGGAGATTGAAGCGACGAAGAATAATTTTCGTCACCTCAGTGAAGTTGAAGTGACGTAAATCATTTCTAAGGCTACGATTTCATTTTTCGTCGCCTCATTTAGATTGGAGCTATGAAGGAACTTACCTGCATCGCTTGGAAACTCTCCTCCAGTAGTGTAGTCATTGTTCTTCGGCACTTTTGAGACGGGCCATCATGGTACGTTTCATATCACTAGCTAGGTTTTTCGATTACAAAACAGAATTACAAAAGAACAAAAGTGAAAAGCCTCGCACACAATTATTAACATGCTTAGACGTAGAAGGTATCATCATATCACTAGCTAGTCGATGATCGATCAAAAACTAATTTTATGGTCAATTTGATCTCATTTGATCGATCTAATATTTCATAATTAAGATTGAGAGTAATAAACACAACACATGCATATATTCATATAATGTCAAACATCAACTTAATTATATATATGGAATTAAAAATCAAAAAATGGATAACAAAGACTTCTCAAGTCAGTAGATGACTGAAACATCTTCTAAGCTAGCAGAGAATGATCGAATTACTACGAACGCACCAGAGACCATATTCATACTTTAATTAGTAGGAATTGTCTGCTACTTAGTTAACATGCAGGTCATTAGGTTTGGGATTAGACATTACGAGCGATATATGCATTGTTGCATAAAAATAGTAGAACCGTGGAAAAAGGCTGCGTGCATGGGAATGGGATACGATCGACGGGAAGGCTTTGTGTTGAGAAGAGATGGCAGACAATATGTGTTTCTTGTTTAATAAATTCTTTCGTATTTTGGCCCGTAGACAACATACGTGTACCTTGGTGATGTTAACATGCACATCCAAACTAGATCCATAAGCAGGGGGGGAATCATGTGCTATGGAATGTCAAGTCGATCCCATGCCAGCCCTACCCTATTGTTCTTAAAATGACTTATAGGAACCACGTACGTCCGTCCCACTCGTTCGATCACCAAGTTTGTTCATGGAATCTATGCTAAAGATGTGGAATCTGATCATTTTACTTATCGAAATAATTAAATTATGACCTAAAAGTTTCTTTGTTCTAATTAATTATACCAGAAGAAGCATACAAACCATGCATGTAGAAATTAACATGATTTTTTTTAAAGGGAACATGATCTTTTTTAGATTTAAAGAAATAACAATGAGAAATTATTGAAAAACCTAAAAAAAGATGAGATTTTTAAAAAAAATTAACTTATGATATCAAGGTAAAAAAATCCAATTTATGATTTTTTTCTCTAAAAAAATCCAGCTAACATCATTTTCTCCCAAAAATGACCAAAAAGTTATAAATCCTATTTTTTTCTACCGATTTTGTCGTTCTTTCCTAATTTCAATTCTAACTGTTCTCTTCCCTCCTCAATTTTTTCTGTCTCTCTCTCTCTCTCCCTCTCTCTCTCTGTCTCTCTCTCTCTCTCTCTCTCTCTCTCTCTCTCTCTCTCTCTCGTGTGATCGCGATAACAATCTCACCGGAACAAAAACTCTGTTCGATGTAGACGTCGTACGAAATTAAAAATTTCAAGCGCTGTAAAGTTTCAACTCTCTCTCTCTGTCTGTCTCTCTCTCTCTAACTCGCTATCAATGATTTCATATGTTAAGTTTTGTTGTACATCCAATTTCACTCTGTTTTGCACGAAACTATTTTAGTTTGTAGTTGTATTAATCGATTTCATGATAGTATTGATTACTTTGCTCCTCAAACTATAAACACTGCGAGATCGAAATCTACTTAATTAGGCCTGGATATGATTTTGGTTTTGAAGATGTGTTTAAGCATCTGCCTAGGTATCCGTCTGAGGTTTTGTTAGAGTATTTGTCAGAGTATCGATCTAAGTATTTGTTAGAGTATATGTCTGAGTATCTGTTTCTCTATTTATTATGTTAGTTAACCAAAGCATTTACATACGTTTCTTCAACTCTTCAACAACTTTTTAATGTTTTCTCTGTAGTATATTCAATGGCAACAACACCATCTCCAATCATTGTGAAATATATTCACGGACAAGAAGAGGTGATGGATATTTTAAGTGCTGATATCACATTTGCTGACATAGTGGATCTTGTCTGTCAATGATTCAAATCACTAAACAACTCAGTCTTGAATATAAATACTGTATCAGAGGATTAACACATTTTCCTGCAAACTTATCGTGATGTGATTTTGATGATGCTTTCTCTACAAAGACTCAATTCAAAATATATTGATACCAGAATCACTAATTTGAATGAGGTAGAACATCTAAAACTCATTTGAATATTTGTTTGTGTATATGTTTGAGTATTTGTTTCCATATTATGTCACGCTATACACGTATATGTTTCCTCTTTTCAGCAAACAGAAAATATCAGTTCCAACCAATCGACGATTTGTAGTAGCACGCAAAATGAAAAGTCAGAGATGGATGTGCAAATGGATGGCTACATGAAAATAAGTAATGTTGCTAATGTTGGTTTTGGATGCTTTCAAGAAGAGGAGACAAATGATTACTTGACAAAATCATGGGCTAAACTGATATATGAAAAAGGGCAGAAATTCTTAGATGGTGTGACTGAATTCAGGCTGAAACTCAGAAAGTACTCAATTAAAAGTGGATTCAGGTTTACATATGAGAAGAATGAGCCCACATGCGTAAGTGTACATTATAGATACAAAGAGAGCGATAAATGTAAATGGTTTGTGAATGCAAAACTATATTGGAGGAATGGATCATTTTACATCACTGAACTTAACAATAAGCATACATGCAAAGAAAAAGTTCGAAAATAAACCAGTCAGATGATGAGATCTCGTATTGACAGATATGGGACCTTTTTCTAACAACACTAGCTGTTGAAATATCTGTCCAAATAGTTCTTCATTGCTTTTGTGTCAATTATTTTCAATACTTAAAACTTATCATTTGAATACTTAGCTCAATCATTAAGGAAAGACTGCGAACTGATCCTAATAAGGGAGCCAAGGCCTTACAGAAAGAAATCAGAGAGAGTTTTGGTCTGAAAAACCGTTACAAGATGGTGTGGTATGACAAGGAATTAGAAATGAATTCACTGCATGGACGTAATCGGGTTTAAATGGTGGATTTCTTAACGACGTAATCGGGTTTAAATGGTGGATTTCTTAACGACTAAATTACTGGACGAGAATTTGGTTTCGGCTTCTTCATGGAACTTGTTGAGAATTTAATTTCGAGCTTGTGGGAACTTTTAAATGATTTTTCCGAGTTACGGGGATTAAGTTGTGAATATTTCCGATTGTTGGTTATTTAGTCGGTTTAAGAATGTGTTTGGGTTGAATAGTTGACTGTTTATCAGATTTGTCGATGTATTTGACTTCGGGTGATAATTGAAGAATAAGTCGAGTCGAGTTTGTTGCCGCGAGAATTATCGGAATCGGAATTACGACGAGAAAGTTACGGATATTTGAAATTTGTCGAAAAGATAATTACGGAAGTTTCCATTTTGGGAAAGTATAAATAGAGGCTGCCATTTAGGGAAAGTCAACAGTTGGGTTTAATTGTTGTTGACCGAGTCAACTCGGTGGAGAGAAGGGTGGCGCGACATGCTCGACGTGCTCCACGGCGGTGATGCCGTCCGGCCACCACGGAGCTCGGCTCTGGTTCCATTCTTCTCGCCCCGACATCTCGGTCCCGTTCCCGGCCACTACGCACGGCGAGGCTCACCGGAGGGAAGAGATATTTCTGGCCGAAATGGAAGGAATTTTGGTGAATTCGGGTTATGCTTTTTCGGCCGAATTGAGCTAAATCAAGTACTGGGCTTTGAAGCTCTCCTCTCCATGATTCTGACCATGTAAGTATGGAGTTCCAATTCGATTTGTGCTTGGGGAATTTTGGATTTGAAATTTTGGGAATAATTCGGTTTATCACGAAATTGGACTAGTTAGAGTGTGAATTGGTCTTTGTTGCAGTTATGAAAGTTGCTCAGTGGATGATTTTGAGTGGAATAGGGGTTGCTCCGCCGAGGAATGTTCAAGTTGGTGGTGGCGCCGCCGGCGGTGGCGGTCTACGGTCAACTTTGACTTTTTGGGGTTTTCGACAAGTTGCATGTCATTTCACTCGAAATCGCGTCCCGATCGCAGTGGGGAGGTTCGTTTCTCGATTTGAGTATCAAAAAGTACAGCAAGGTATTGAGGTGTAAATATCGGATTTTTGACGATTCGTCGACATTGAATTACGTGTTTCCGAGAACGGTGGTTTCTCGTGATTTGTCTTTAATTGTCGAGTTATGATTTTGAGAAATGGATTTTGTGATTATTCAGGGGTTCGTGATCGTTTGTTTGGCGAGGGACTTTCCGCCGGATCACGGGTTAACGCGAATTGCGTTACGCTAGTCTGTGAGTGGACATTTATTTTCACGGATTATTTGCGAGTCTTTATACACATTTTACGAACTTGAGTATGCATATGAGATTTTGGATTACATGAGCATGTGTTTTACGATTATACTTATACGGATATGCGTATACGAGTATACATACACTTATATGTTGTTTCATGCATTTGCATTGAACTGTTTATGATTTGATTTTCACAGAGTACAGTCTCAGTTACGTTGTTGTATCGATACACTTGCCTCTCGGCTGATCCCCGATGGTAGGCCTACCAAGAGAGGCGTCGTTACCCCGACCTGACCGGTGATGGGCGTTTCCCCGGAACCGAGGCCTTTTTGGCTTAGAATCACGCGTGGACTAAGGACCCCGTGATTCGGACTGTACTAGCACGGATGTGTCCATGAGTGACCCCGTGAGAGTTTTACTTGCATGCTCAGTACGCTGAAGGAGTATGAGTTTACCTCGTGTACTTTGTTATTTCTATTTACCTGGACTCACATATGTTATTTTAAACATATATATCAACTGGTGAAAGACATTTATTTTCGTCCACTCACTCTAACGAGTTTATTGTCTTTCCCCTGGGCTTTCCGGTTTCCGTGCCCAGTTTGTAGTTCGGACTCTAGTGTCGCATGTCGTGGTCGGAGGCATAATGCTCGAGCTACCTTGTTTCTTCCAGTAGGTTTATTGTTCTACCTACTGTGGTATACTTATATGATTATACATTAGAGGTCGCTCTGAGTATTCTGTTGTGTATACTATATGATTTTACTCCGGATTTCAGTAAAGTACAAATATATTTATTATTTTACATTACTGTTGATATATTGAGAAATTCGGATGGGATTGGTGCCCACGGTTTGCTTTTGTGGCATAGGACGAAGTGTATTTTCTGCGTGCAGGTGATGGTAATTCCACGTTAGTAACGAAACTCTGCCGAAATTTTGATGGTTTTTGTTGGTTCGTGTTTTCGAAGGGGTTTGATTCCGGTTTAGACAGCTAAACCGGGGTTGGGTTCTTTCAGCTTGGTATCAGAGCATTAGGTTATAGGTTCTGTAGACTTCTGTAGTCGTGTTTACTAAAGATATTTGAGAATGTACAGCATGTCTGGAATGGTGACCCGACCGGCCGACGGATACTCATCAATATTCCGGGTGTTGTATACTTTCAAATATTTAAAGTTCCATGATTACGTTCCACTTGTTGTGAACGATGTTTTATTCATTAGGATGCCTCCGTGACGTGCTTTCCGTGTCGGTACGGTTGTGGATCCTATTGAGGATCAATCGACGCGCGATTTGCCAGTGAACTGTGGGTTTGCATGAGTATTCTGAGTTCAGAGATTTGTGTGGCACGGTTTGCCTGGTTGTGTGTGTATGAGCGTCTACATGTTGCCTCAGAGCAGAGAATTGTGGCAGTTGATGTTTTGCCTGAGTCAGATCATTGCATTTGGTGGGCTGGTATTATCAGGCTACCCAGCAATCGAATGAGGAGTGTTTACCCACCTGAGGCAGAGATGTATTGGTCACATGTTTGTCCCTGTTTGCACGAGTTATGTCGCTTCAGAGGAAGCGGTGCACAAGGTTCGAGATAAGTTTGAACCTGAGCATCAGAGAGAGTCTGATTGATGTGCCTCGAGATAGCCATGAGGAGCTTAGTGTGCTGCACTCAGTGGCGAGGCTATTGAGAAGGAAAGGTGTACGCGGTTTCCGATGTGATGGTTTGAGGAAAGTGGACTTAGTCGAGGTTTTGATGAGGATGAGTTCCGACACTTCAGGATCAGTGACTTCATCAGGCTGTGGCCTTTTTTATTATGTTGAGGGTCATCAGATCAAGCAGAGGACCGTTTGACGATGACGGAGATCACGGAGTAGCGGACTTGCTCCTGTGGCATGAGTTTGGGCGATCGTTGGTGATCCTATCACGCAGCAGGTGTTGCGGTGACTTGTGTTCTTGGAGCACTCTCAGTTGCTGTTTCGGTGGCCAAGAGGGTCACGTTACGAGGGAGCACCTTCAGTCAGCTGTGTTTGCGGTTTGATAGCTCAGAATTCAGGAGGAGGTCATGATGCTATTGCTAGTTTGACCAATGTAGCCTTTCGATAAGTTATTCAGCAAGTCGCAATTGATGTGGGCGGCTAGTTGGGCATGCTGGAGTTCGTGCCATGACCTAGTTTGAGGACATAATTTTCACCGAGGTTACTGTTGTTTGATATCCATGGTTATTGTACCTGCATTTCCACTTCCGAGGTTTTGGAGAGTGTTGCATCCATCCAGAGGTTGCGAGATCCTTGTTGAGGTTATGGGTTAGCCGCGGATCTGTTATAGCTGGACATCGAGGTTTTGATGTGACTATGAGTATGGACTTTTTGGCGACGCATTTGGCTGTGTTTGAGTACCTCGAGAAGGAGGTTGTGTTTTGTCGACTAGGTTTCCCCGAGATACTATTTCGCGGTGATGGTCGAGCGGATGGTGGAGATGAGTTGTGTTGTTTGCTTAGCTCAAATTGTGGATACTACGGTTGCTGTGCCCGACATTGGTGACATTGAGGTGATTCCCGGGTTTACAGGTGTGTTCCAGAGGAGTTACCAGGTGTTCCTCCAGTTCGGGAGACCGATTACACCATTGAGCTTGTACCGGGCGCTGGACTTATTTTACCGGCATCTTGTCGTTCGGAGCCAGCGGAGCTGATGGAGCTATAGTTTCGACTCCAGGAGTTGCTGGAGGAGGTTACATGAGATTTCATGCGACCCCACGTATTTGCGTGGTGTGCTCTTGCATTGTTTATGCGGAAGATGATTGGTTTGATGAGGTGGTGCATTGACTACCGAAAATCTGATTCGCTTCAGAGGAGAGTGAGTATCCTCCGCTTCAGATTGACGATTGGTTTGATTAGCTCGTGAGAGCTTCAGTCTTTTCGAAGATTGATTTCGGGTCCGGATACCATCAGTTGAGGTTTGATGAGTCAGTTGTGGCTATGTTAGTTTTCAGATCATGGTGCGGGCATCAGGAGTTCTTGGTCACGTTATTGGTTGACCAATGTCCCGTAGTTTTTACGAACTTGATGGACCAGGTGTTCAGACGGTCTCTGGACGAGTTGCGGTCATGTTCGTTGGCGACGTCCTGATGTATTCCAGGAGTGTGGGCCAGTACCTGAAGCAGTTGCGAGCGATTTTGCGGCCTTTACGAGATGATCAGTTGTTTGCTAAGTTCAGCCAGTGTGATGTTAGCTAAAGGAGTCAGTGTGGATTCCGATCAGATAAAAGCCGTGTTGATTTGGGGATTGCCCTACCATTGTACGAGAGATCAGGGGTCTCTTGGGTTTAGTAGGCTACTTTCGTTGCTTCGTGCAGGATTTTCCCGGATTGCTACTTCATTTTCCGGATTGACGAAGAAGGCGTCAAGTTCGAGTGGTTCGATGCACGCGAGGAGAGTTTCTTACTCCTGAGGGATGGTTGACCGTTGCTTTGGTTTTTACCTTACCTGACGATCGTGGTGAGTTCGTGGGTTATGGTGATGCATCGAGGTTTGTATTTGGTTATGTTTTGATGCTGTGTAGCAGAGCGGTGGCTCATGATTTCAGGCAGTGGAACTTTGTGTAGTTGCATATCCTGTGTATGATTTGGGTGTAGTTGTTCTTATGTTAGCATCAGAGAGTTTGAGACATTACTGTTACAGCGTGCAGCACAGTGTAGGACGTACACTGATCACTTGAGTTTCATCCACTTGCATTTTCGGCCAGATTTGGGCTTGAGGCAGTGTAGATGGATGGGGTCGATTAACGACTATGGCTGCACCTTTGAGTTTGTTTGGGAAAGGTTAGAGGTTGTACTTTGACTATCCATTTGGGATGTTGTTGCTGATGCATTCAGTCGGAAGTCAGGAACTTCAGTGTTTCATGTGTGTGTGGCTCGAGTTTCCGTGTTAGCCAAGTTATGCACTATGGGAGCTGAGTTCGAGTGTGATGGTGTTGAAGTTCATTGTTTTGCGTGTGTTATGCACTAGCAGTACGGAGATGTGTCTGATACTTCAAGTTTATTACTCGTGTCGCAACATGAAGAGCAATGTAGCAGCATGTACGTGCCGATGCCACATTTGTCGGCAGACGATGGCTAGGAGGCAAAGACTTGCCGAGAGTTACAGCCTTTTGAAATTTCTGGTTAGACGTGATGTTTGTCGCTGTGATCTTGTGTATGTTTGTACGCACTTTAGTTTGTGGTACCATTTGTTTGGCTATTATGGACCATTTGACGAACTCAGTACATTTCCTTGTACTTTCGGAGACGATTTCGGTGGCAGATTGGCATAGTTGTGTTTGGCGGAGATTATCCATTTACGTGGTGCGCCTGTGTCCCATTTTGCTGGTCGAGGTAATCAGCTACAACTGAGTGTTGGTAAGCTTTGCAGCGAGCATTAGGGACCAGATTACAAGTTAGTACCGGTTCTTATCCTCAGATTGACGGGCGATCTTTGAGGACTATTCAGACCTTGGAGAGCATGTAGTGGCCTTGCGTATTGCAGTTCCGGAGGATTTGGGACCAGCGGTTTCACTTGTTTGAGATTGCTTGCAGTACCAGTTTGTTGACCACTATGATTTTGATATTGCATGTTGTCGTTTTGTGGACGATGTTGTACTCCACTGTGCTGGAGTGAGTTTGGTTTGGGTTTGAGTTGACATTTGATTCGGATTTTGTGGAATGTGCTACCACAGACTTTCGGATTAGCGGAAATGGGTTGATAATTGCCCGAGTTTGATGTTTGAGTTATATTGGTGTGTGTTGAATTGTGATTTGCCACGTTATTTTGATCCGTATGTGATCATAGGTGAGTTTGTGTCGTGCCGTATAGTTCGACATCGCCTATAGTGTTGGCCTTTGTGTATGTTGTGTTCCGTGTGGCGGAACTATGTTTCAGGTTTGTTACGTGTTGTGTACCCTATCCGTTCCTTATACAGGAACACTTGGCGATTGTATTAAGCCAGTTCAGATTCGAGATTGAGGGTACAGGGATTTCAGCACGGAGCTATCTCCTATTGTGGAGTCAGTTGTCAGAGTTGTTCAGTTGACGTAGCCACTGGGCAGTTGAACAGTATGCAGAGGCAGTGCTCCTATGTTTAGCCGACAGACTCGGAAATTTCAAGGTCACAATTTTTTTAAGGGGGGTGGATTTGTGACGACCCAGAACAGAATCAGCAGTGAAATCAGTTTAGTTCCTGAGGTTATCGCGTAGTCGTAGATTTATGACAATTATTTGAATCGCCAGGCTTGTTAACGACTAAATCATTGGCCGAGAATTGGAGCTGAGTCTCTTCTCGAGGGTCATTGTACGTGTGATTTCGAGATCGTGGGTGGTTCCGGATCGTTATTTGGACGACCGAGGAATAAGTTATGAATATTTGAAGTTTCGACGTAATCGGGTTTAAATGGTGGATTTCTTAAAGACTAAATTACTGGACGAGAATTTGGTTTCGGCTTCTTCATGGAAGTTGTTGAGAATTTAATTTCGAACTTGTGGGAACTTCCGGAGGATTTTTCCGAGTTACGGGGATTAAGTTGTGAATATTTCCGATTGTTGGTTATTTAGTCGGTTTAAGAATGTGTTTGGGTTGAATAGTTGACTTTTTATTGGATTTGTCGATGTGTTTGACTTCGGGTGATAATTGAAGAATACGTCGAGTCGAGTTTGTTGCCGCGAGAATTATCGGAATCGGAATTACGACGAGAAAGTTACGGATATTTGAAGTTTGTCGAAAAGATAATTACGGAAGTTTCCATTTTGGGAAAGTATAAATAGAGGCTGCCATTTAGGGAAAGTCAACAGTTGGGTTTAATTGTTGTTGACCGAGTCAACTCGGTGGAGAGAAGGGTGGCGCGACATGCTCGACGTGCTCCACGGCGGTGACGCCGTCTGGCCACCACGGAGCTCGGCTCTAGTTCCATTCTTCTCACCCCGACATCTCGGTCCCGTTCCCGGCCACTACGCACGGCGAGGCTCACCGGAGGGAGGAGATATTTCTGGCCGAAATGGAAGGAATTTTGGTGAATTCGGGTTATGCTTTTTCGGCCGAATTGAGCTAAATCAAGTACTGGGCTTTGAAGCTCTCCTCTCCATGATTCTTACCATGTAAGTATGGAGTTCCAATTCGATTTGTGCTTGGAGAATTTTGGATTTGAAATTTTGGGAACAATTCGGTTTATTACGAAATTGGACTAGTTAGAGTGTGAATTGGCCTTTGTTGCAGTTATGAAAGTTGCTCAGTGGATGATTTTGAGTGGAATAGGGGTTGCTCCGCCGAGGAATGTTCAAGTTGGTGGTGGCGCCGCCTGCGGCGGTGGTCAACGGCGGCGGTTAACGGTCAACTTTGACTTTTTGGGGTTTTTGACAAGTTGCATGTCATTTCACTTGAAATCGCGCCCCGAACGCAGTGGGGACGTTCGTTTCTCGATTTGAGCATCCAAAAGTACAGCAAGGTATTGAGGTGTAAATATCGGATTTTCGACGATTCGTCGACATTGAATTACGTGTTTCCGAGAACGGTGGTTTCTCGTGATTTGCCTTGAATTGTCGAGTTATGATTTTGAGAAATGGATTTTGTGATTATTCAGGGGTTCGTGATCATTTGTTTGGCGAGGGACTTTCCGCCGGATCACGGGTTAACGCGAACTGCGTTACGCTAGTCTGTGAGTGGACATTTCTTTTCACGGATTATTTGCGACTCTTTATACACATTTTACGAACTTGAGCATGTATATGTGATTTCGGATTACATGAGCATGTGTTTTACGATTATACTTATACGGATATGCGTATACGAGTTTACATACACTTATATGTTGTTTTATGCATTTGCATCGAACTGTTTATGATTTGATTTTCACAGAGTACAGTCTCAGTTACGTTGTTGTATCGATACACTTGCCTCTCGGATGATCCCCGATGGTAGGCCTACCTGGAGGGGCGTCGTTACCCCAACCTGACCAGCGAGGGGCGTTTCCCCGGAACCGAGGCCTTTCTGGCTTAGAATCACGCGTGGACTAAGGACCCCGTGATTCGGACTGTACTAGCACGGATGTGTCCATGAGTGACCCCGTGGGATTTTTACTTGCATGCTCAGTACGCTAGAGTTTACCTCCTGTACTTTGTTATTTCTATTTACCTGGACTCGCATATGTTATTTTAAACTTATATATCAACTGGTGAAAGATATTTATTTTCGTCCACTCACTCAAACGAGTTTATTGTCTTTCCCCTGGGCTTTTCGATTTTCGTGCCCAGTTTGCAGTTCGGACTCTGGTGTCGCACGTCGTGGTCGGAGGCATAATGCTCGAGCTACCTTGTTTCTTCCAGTAGGTTTATTGTTCTACCTACTGTGGTATACTTATATGATTATACATTAGAGGTCGCTCTGAGTATTTTGTTGTTTATACTATATGATTTTACTCCGGATTTCAGTAAGTACAGATATATTTATTATTTTACATTACTATTGATATATGGAGAAATCCGGATGGGATTGGTGCCCACGGTTTGCTTTTTGTGGCATAGGACGAAGTGTATTTTCCGCGTGCAGGTAATGGTAATTTCATGTTAGTAACGAAACTCTGCCGAAATTTTGATGGTTTTTGTTGGTTCGTGTTTTCGAAGGGGTTTGATTCTGGTTTAGACAGCTAAACCGGGGTTGGGTCCTTTCATGATGCTCATAAGAAAATTAAGCATCTGGTACTGTTCGGCAAGGACCGAGTCCATTTCTTCCTTCATCGTATCTATACGAAGCTTCATACGACCCATCTTTTTTACCATTGGTTCAAGCAGGCCATCAGGAACAAGACCTACAGGAGGTTGAGCAACAGGAGGAGGAGGGCCAGAAACAGAGTCTTCAGAGGAGGAGGAGGACAAGGAGGATTTCGAATTTGATGGATCAAAATCATCATCTGTTGATTGACCAGAGGTGTCTGAGTTGTATGGGTTCTTCTTCCTTAAAGCCATAGTTTTTTTTTTCTGTTGATAACACTTAAAGATATGTAGAAGACTCAAGCAGAAGGAGCTGATAAATAAAACACAAACACGTTATGGAGAATATAGGAAGCCAATCCTATTTATAGAGAATGAACCACTATGTCTTTTCTGACTGAAACAGTTTAATCCCGCATCTTTTCATTTTTCTTTCTCTTTTTATGATAAGACATACGCTTCCTCTCTCTCTCTCTCTCTCTCTCTCTAAGACAACAATCTTCCGCTCTTTTTATTTCTCCCAACAATCGTGCATAACCGCATTGAAAAACATTAATATGGAAACTCTTCAACCAAGAAGAAAAGACACGACTACTCACTAAACACAACTTTTCACTCTCTATAAATAAAAACTCACTGAACATAATTCCATCACAAAACAAAAACATTTCCCTTCACCCCCTCCTTTGTGCTATTCAAAACCACAAGTCCAAAAATGGCCACCACCTCCAAGAACCACAAGTCTAAAAAAATAAAGAAGGAATCTGAGGACTCTATTGAAGAGATGATAGTAGAATTGGTGAGGGAAGGCAAGGAAATCAAACGCCGCTGTGACGACCCGAACCAGAATAAGTGAAGTAATCAGCGTAATCCACGAGTTAGTGCGTAATTGCGGTTTATCGATAATTGTGTGGTTTGCCGGTTTCATTTTCGATTTAAATATTGGCTGAGAATTTGATTTGAGTCTCTTCTCGAGCGTTGTAGTGCACATGATTTCGAGTTCGTGGGCGGTTCCGGATAATTTTTTCGATAACCAAGGAATATAATATGATTATTTGAAGTTTTAGTTTATCCACGAGTATATCCATTCGTATCGAGTTTATCCGAATTGTAATGGTTATCCGTTTTGAACCGTCGATCGTCCCGAGGCGCGAGTATAAATATCGGAAATAGTCGAAAAATTGTCGAAAACACTGTTTGGGAAGTTTGACCGTCGTTGACCAAGAGTTGACCGTTGACTTTCGTTGACCGGAGGATAAAAAAGGACCGTTTGGCTTCCGTCGCCGGACCGGCTGATTTCGGCCATTTTAGGCCACGACCCTTGAAGTTAAAATGTTCTCCTCGTGATTCTAAACAATTTAGAACTTGGAATTTCTTGATTTGGTTGAGAATTGAGGGAGAAATGTGGAGTTGAAATTCTTGAATTTTCCGGCCGGTTTTGGGTTGTTGTGACGGCGGTGCTCCGGCCACGGGGGTGGCCGAGGATGGAGGGGTTTTGGCCGTGGGGCCACGGAGAGTCCATTGGGAGTGGCCCCGTGGGCTGCCGTGCGCCGTAGGGGGTGGTTCGACGGCGAACATCCTCGCCGGAGTTTTTGAGCCACCGTGACTTTCGAGCTGGTTTTGGATAGCTTGTCTGAAAGGATCCAACCCCGATTTAGTTGCCTAAACCGGAATCAAACCCCTTCTGAAAACGTGAACCAACAAAAATCATTCAAAATTTCGGCAGAGTAACATTTCTAACGCGGAATTGCATTAACCTGCACCCTGAAAATAACACTTCATCCTATGCCACAAAAGACAAACCGTGGGCACCAATCCCATCCGGATTTCTCAATATCATATCAATATCAATAAACAGAAAACATATCTGTAATATATAATATATCCGAGAAAATCCGCATAACACAT
Source organism: Geum urbanum (assembly GCA_946800695.1). Taxonomy (NCBI): domain Eukaryota; kingdom Viridiplantae; phylum Streptophyta; class Magnoliopsida; order Rosales; family Rosaceae; genus Geum; species Geum urbanum. The sequence continues at coordinate 41,458,381 of OX326997.1, forward strand.
GTATCAGAGCGACCTCTAGTGTAAATATATACAATATATACAACATATACATCAGTAGGCGAAACAAGAACCTAGTGGAAAACACAGGTAGCTCGGATCACTAGCCTCCAACCGCGACGTGAAACACCAGAACCTGGACTGCAAACTGGGCACGAAAACCGAAAAGCCCAGGAGAAAGACATGAAAACTGTTAGAGTGAGTGGACGAAAAGATGATTGTCTTTCGCCGAATAATATATATGTTATAAAAACATATGCGAGTCCAGATGCATAAATAATCAAATAATACACGAGGGAGACTCTAACTCCTCACGCGTACAGAGCATGCATAAAAATCTCACGGGGTCGCTCGTGGACACATCCGTGCTAGTACAGTCCGAATCAAGGGATCCCAGACCCACACGTGATTCTAGCCAGAAAGGCATCAGGTCAGAGGTCTGCCTCCCCCAGGTAAAGGCCTGGGGTCAGGAGTCACAGCCTCCCCCGGTATACATCCTCGGGGATTAGCCGGGATGCGAGTGTATCGATACAACAACATATAATGAGACTGTACTCTGTGTAAACCAAATCGTAAATAGTTCGATGCAAATGCATGAAACAATATATAAACGCATATACGTAATATATACTAGTATATGCATAATCGTATAACACCTGCTCATGTAAAACATAATCTCGTATGCATGCTCAAGTTCGTAAAACGTGTATAAAGACTCGCAATCAATCCGTGTAAAGAAATTGTCCACTCACAGGTGACCAAAACGTGCACTCGCTCTAATCTCGTGGCCCGGAGGAAGATCCCTCGCCCAAAGCACGATCTCGATCTCGATCCCCTGAATAATCATAAAACATAACTTATCAAAATCATAGCCCACAACTCTGTACTTAACTGTGGAAACGAACCGTTCCCCGAAACATATTAAATTGTATAAACAATCGACTAAATTTCCGAAATCTCCACTCGAAACCTTCGACTAAAAATCTGATACCCAAATCAATACGAAAACCTCAAGACGATAATCAGGGCGCGATTACGAGAAAAATGACATTAAAAACACCAAAATTTGAAAAGTCAACGGTCTCGCCGGAGCGCCGCCAACGGAGACTTTCTCCAGCGAGGAAGCTCCAGATTTGAAGATCACATCAAGCCTAACATAATTTCCAACTACACCAAAGTCCAAATCTCACCGGAACCCCATCAATTTCAGCTCGAAACCCAAATGGAGTTGAACTCCGGCAACCTAATCAGGTTCTTCCAAAACTTCCATTTCAACTCAATTCAAGCATAGGGGAAGCATCACTAGACCAAGGGGAGGCGAAACCACCACCTCCCCGCCACCGTGGCTCGCCGGAAAACCCCAACCGTCACCGGCGAAATCCATGAAATCAACCCGGTTTGTTCTCGTCCCAAACTCCATCAATTCTCACAATTCCAAGCACAAAACAATTAAGAAACTCATGGGGAAGAGAACCATACCCTTCACGTGGCCGGAGTTGGCCGGAAAAAGTAAATCGGCAGGGGAAGCTCAAACGGGAAAGTCCTCCCTCTCGGTCAACGGGTCAAACTTCCAAAATTAGAAAGTCAATGCTGGTAAACATCAAACAGTGTTTTTATGACTATTTCTCGACTATTTTTGATATTTATACTCGCGCCTCGGGTCGATCGACGGTCCAAAACGAATAACCAATACGATTCGGATAAATACAAAATGAACGGATAAACTCGTCGATAAACCGAAACTTTAAATAATCGTATTATATTCCTCAGTTATCAGAAAATTCATCCGGAACCGCAACAAGCTCAAAATCACGCGCTCTACAACTTCCGTGAAGAAACCCAATTCAAATTCTTGGCCGATATCAAGTCGTGAACCTAATCGGCAATTCACACAATTAACGACTAATCACGCTTAAGCTTAATCTCGTGAATCGTATCGATTACTCTACTGATTCTGGTTCTGGTCGTCACATTGCCGTCCGATTTAGCCCTCGTTGTAGTTGAGAAATGTGTTCTACTCATCGAGATGAAGCTTTGGTGAGCTTCCCCGCCAGAGAAATTCTCTGTTGACGGCACGCCGCCGCCGCCGGCGACGCTCCGGCGAAGGCGTTGACTTTTTGGATTTTGATGTTTTTAATGTCATTTTTCTCGTAATCGCGCCCCGATCATCGCCTTGAGGTTTTCGAGTTGATTAGGGTATTGGATTTTCAGTCGAGGGTTTTGAGTGGAGATTTCGGGAATTCCGTTGGTTATTTTGCACAGTATTATATGTTTCCAAGAACGGTTGGTTTCTGTGGTGTGGTACAGTGTTGTGGATTATGATTTTGATTAGATATATTTTATGACTATTCAGGGGATCGAGATCTGTGAGTGGACATTTCTTTTCACGGATTGACTGCGAGTCTTTTATATACATTTTATGAGCTTGAGCATGCAGTATGATCATGATTTTTATGAGCATGTGCTTGACTATTATGCATTTACGAATATGCGTATAAGATTATACATACATATATATATATTATGTTTTATGCATGTGCATGGAAAGGATTTATGATTTGGTTTACATAGAGTACAGTCTCAGTTATCAGGGTTGTATCGATACACATTGGCTTCTCGGCTGATCCTTGCGTATGCTCCGGGGGAGACAGACATCCTGACCCGAGGCCTTTCTGGCTTGGAATCACGTGTGGGTCTGGGATCCCGTGATTCAGACTGTACTAGCGCGAGGGAGTCCATGAGTGACCCTGCTGTATTTATGGTGCATGTTCTGTACGTGTGAGGAGTTAGAGTCTGCCTCGTGTACCATTTGATTTTTATGCATTTTGACTCGCATATGTTTTTTTAACATATATTATTCGGTGAAAGGCATTTATTTTCGTCCACTCACTCTAACGGTTTTCATGTCTTTCCCCTGGGCTTTTCGGTTTCCGTGCCCAGTTTGCAGTTCAGATTCTGGTGTTTCACGTCGTGGTTGGAGGCTAGTTGTTCGAGCTACCTGTGTTTTCCAGTAGGTTTCTTGTTTCGCCTATTGTTGTATACATTGTATATATGTACATTAGAGGTCGCTCTGTACGTTCTGATACATGTTTTATATGGTTTTTCCCGGATATACTATATATTACAGTTATGTTTACTATTTAATGTTATTGTTATGATATTGAGAAATCCGGATGGGATTGGTGCCCACGGTTTGGCTTTTGTGGCATAGGATGAAGTGTTATTTTCCTGGTGCAGGTTATGGCAATTTCGCGTTAGTAGCGTTACCCTGCCGAAATTTTAATGGTTTTTGTTAGTTCACGTTTTCAGAAGGGGTTTGATTCCGGTTTAGGAAACTAAATCGGGGTTGGGTCTTTTCAGCTTGGTATCAGAGCATTAGGTTGTCAGATTCTGTAGACTCTTGTAGTTGTGACGCTTAGGGTATTTGAGTTTGTACAGCATGACTAGAGTGATGACCCGACTGGCCAGCGGTACTCATCAATACTTCGGGTGTTGTGTATTCTCAAATATCTGAGGTCTCATGATTACGTTCCTTCTACTTGTACCTAATGCTTGTCTTGTATCAGTAGGATGCCTTCTCGATGTGGTCCCCGTGTTGATCGGGAAGCGGATCCTGATATGGATTGCCAGACGCACTACTTGCTGATGCGAGTGTTGCGTTTGGAAGAGCGTTTTGACCCTGTGGTCAAAGCTCGTACTGCTGGTGCAACTGTCTTTTCGGGTTCAGCTAATCTAAAGATTTGTGAGGCATGGTTGGTTCAAGTTGAACGTGTATGTGAACGTCTGCGTTTTACCCCTGAGCAGATGACAATGGCAGTAGTCGGATTACTTGAGTCTGATGCATACTTCTGGTAGGTTAGCACTGACAGAGTTCCAGTTGATACTCCGTGGACTTTGTTCTGAGATTTGTTTATGCGGAGATACTTCAACCAGGCTACCCAGGAACGTAAGTATGAGGAGTTCACGAACTTGAGACAGGGCAATATGTCTGTGCTTGAATACCGGGACAGGTTCACCCGCTTATCTCATTTTGCACTTGACATGGTGGCTACTGAGGAAGCTAAATGCCGCAGATTTGAGCTGGGTTTGAACTTGAACATCAAGGGGACTCTGACTACGATGCCTCGGAATAACTTTGATGAGTTTGTCAGTGCAGCACTCCGAGGTGAGGATATTAAGAAGGAGAGGCAGATGAGGTACCAGCCTAGACGGTTTGAGGAGGGTGGACCGAGTCAGGGGCCTTCAAAGAGGCAGAGTTCTGATACTTATGGTTCGGCTTCATCCTCGGGTAGTGGACCATCTAGACCAGCAGCTGGTGCATCGAGACAGAGATCGAGATGGAGGAGGGATCGACCGCAGCGACCACAGGCTAGTGGGGGTTCCAGCGGTTCCAGTTACCCTCGACGACCTTTTGGCACTTTTGCTACACCGAGGGAGTACCCATTGTGCAATTTGTGCAATAGGTATCATGTTGGTCCATGTCAGCGAGGTACCCTTAACTGCTATCATTGTGGCTAGATGGGTCACTTTGCGAGGGAGTGTCCTCAGTTGGTTGGTGTTAGTGGCCAGACAGCCCAGAGTTCCGGAGGAGAGCGAGGTGCCACTTCGGGAGCTCGACCAGTACAGTATGCGGGCCAGGGTGGACAGCAGGGACAGCCTCAGCGTAGACGACCAGCTGGACAGGTGAGGGTTCATGCCATGACTTTGCGAGAGGGCAGAGCTTCACCAGAGGTCGTTATCAGTACGTTGCATATCTTTTGTATTCTAGTACTTACATTGTTAGATCCAGGTGCCACACATTCATTCATGTCATATAGACTATCATCATTAGCTTCGGTACCTGCATCTCCATTTTCGGGATTGTGGAGAGTGTTGTATCCGTCAGGTGAGATTGTGAGTATTGGCTGGGTGTACAGAGACTGTGAGATTTTTATCGGAGGCCATGGCTTGGCCGCAGATTTATTGTTGCTTGATATCGTTGATTTTGATTTGATCTTTTTTGATTTGATCTTGGGTATGGACTTCTTGGAGACGCATTGGGCCATGTTTGACTGTCACAAGAAGGAGGTCGCGTTTCGACGACCAGGCTTTCCCGAGATATTGTTTCGCGGCTAGAAGAACACTTCATTACCATGTTTGATTTCCGCGATGAGGGCAGATCGGTTGATGAAGAAGGGCTGTGTTGCTTAATTAGCTCATGTGGTAGACACTACGGCTGCTGTGCCGGACCTTGGTGGTATTGAGGTTGTTTCTGAGTTTCCGGATGTATTTCCGGAGGAGTTACCAAGCATACCTCCTGTGCGGGAGATTGATTTCACTATTGAGCTATTACCGGGTACAGGACCCATTTCTCAGGCACCGTATCGTATGGCGCCAGCGGAGTTGAAAGAGTTGCAGGTTCAGCTCCAGGAGTTGCTAGAGAAGGGTTTTATACGACCCAGTGTTTCGCCATGGGGTGCCCCGGTTTTGTTTGTACGAAAGAAAGATGGATCTATGCGGTTGTGCATCGACTACCGGAAGCTGAATCAGGTTACAGTGAAGAACAAGTATCCGTTGCCGCGGATTGATGGTTTGTTCGATCAGCTCAAGGGAGCTTCAGTCTTTCCGAAGATTGATCTTCGATCCGGATATCACAAGTTCAGGATCCGAGAGTCTGATGTGGCCAGGACAGCTTTCAGGTCGCGGTATGGGCATTACGAGTTTTTGGTAATGCCGTTTGGGCTGACCAACGCCCCCGCAGCCTTCATGGACTTGATGAATCCAGTGTTCAGACGGTGTCTGGACAAGTTTGTGATTGTGATTATCGATGATATTTTGATCTATTCCAGAAGTGTGGGCCAGCATAAAAAGCATTTGCGAGCGGTGTTGCGGACTTTGCGGGACCATCAGTTGTTTGCGAAGTTTAGCAAGTACGAGTTTTTGTTGGACAGTGTGAAGTTTCTGGGCCACGTGATATCGGCTGAGGGAGTCAACATTGATCTTGACAAGATCAAGGCCGTGCTGAATTGGAGTAGACCCACCACTGTACCAGAGATCCGGAGTTTTTTGGGTTTGGCAGGCTAGTACTGACGATTTGTACAGGATTTTTCTCGGATTGCTACTCCATTGACCAGGTTGACGAAGAAAGGCGTCAAGTTTGAGTGGTCTGATGCATGTGAGGAAAGTTATTTACTCCTGAAGGAGAAGTTGACTACTGCACCGGTTCTGACATTACTAGACGACAGCGGTGAGTTTGTGGTTTATAGTGATGCGTCGAAGTTGGGACTTGGTTTTGTGCTGATCCAGCATGACAGAGTTGTAGCCTACGGTTCTAGACAGTTGAAACCACACGAAGTCAACTATCCGACCCATGATTTGGAGTTGGCCGCTATTGTGCTAGCGTTGAAGAGTTGGAGACATTTGAAAGGACCCAACCCCGATTTAGTTGCCTAAACCGGAATCGAACCCCTTCTAAAAACACGAACCAACAAAAACCATCAAAATTTCGGCAGAGTTTCGTTACTAACGCGGAATTACCTTTACCTGCACCCGGAAAATACACTTCATCCTATGCCACAAAAATCAAACTGTGGGCACCAATCCCATCCGGATTTCTCAATATATCAACAATAATTTAAAATAATAAATATATCTGTACTTTACTGAAATCCGGAGTAAAATCGTATAAAAATATACAAAAGAATACTCAGAGCGACCTCTAATGTATAATTGTATAAGTATACCACAGTAGGTAGAACAATAAACCTACTGGAAGAAATAAGGTAGCTCGAGCACTAAGCCTCCGACCACGACGTGCGACACCAGAATCCGAACTGCAAACTGGGCACGGAAACCGAAAAGCCCAGGGGAAAGACATGAAAACTGTTAGAGTGAGTGGACGAAAATAGATGTCTTTCGCCAATTAATTTATGTTATAAAACATATGCGAGTCAACATATAAATAAATCAAGTAGTACACGAGGAGACGCTGACTCCAACTCGCGTACAGAGCATGCATGGAAAATCTCACGGGGTCACTCGTGGACACATCCGTGCTAGTACAGTCCGAATCACGGGATCCCAGACCCACACGTGATTCTAGCCAGAAAGGCCTCGGTTCCGGTCGGGGTACTGCCCCTCCTGGTAGGCCTCTATCGGGGATCAGCCGAGAGGCAAGTGTATCGATACAACAACGTAACTGAGACTGTACTCTGTGTAAATCAAATCAAAAAAAGTTCGATGCAAATGCATGAAATAACATATAAATGCATATACGTAACGTACACTGATATATGCATAATCGTATAACACATGCTCATATGAAACATAATCTCGTATGCATGCTCATGTTCGTAAAATGTGTAATAAGACTCGCAATCAATCCGTGAAAAGAAATTGTCCACTCACAGACTAGCGTAACGCAGTTCGCGTTAACCCGTGATCCGGCGGAAAATCCCTCGCCAAACGAACGATCACGAACCCCTGAATAATCACAAAATCCATTTCTCATAATCATATCTCGATACCTCAAGTCAAATCATGAGAAACAACCGTTCTCGGAAACACATAATTCAATATCAACGAATTGTCGAAAATCCGATAATCACACTTCAAAACCTCGATATAATTTCGGACGCTCAAATCGAGAAACAAACCTCACCACTGCGATCGGGGCGCAATTCCGAGCGAAACGACATGCAACTTGTCGAAAACCCCGAAAAATCAAACTTTGACCACCGTTGACCGCCGCCGCCGCCGGCGGTGCGCCCAACCTGAAATTTTCCCAGCGGAGCAATGCCTATTCCACTCAAAATCACCCAACAAGCAACTTTCACAACTGCATAAAGGGCCAATTATCACTCTAACTAGGTCAATTTCAAGCAAAACCGAATTGTTACCCAAATTTCAAATCAACAATTCTCCAAGCACAAATCAAATTGGAACTCCATACTTACATGGTTAGATTCATGGAGAGGAGAGCTTCAAAGCCCACTACTTGTTTCAGCTCAATTCGGCCGGAATGTTACAACCCGAATTCCTCAAAATTCTTCTAACTTTAGGCCAGAAAATCTCTTCCTCCAGTGACCCACCCCGTCGATGGTGGCCGGCAAGATGAAGAGGTCATCCAGACGAGTCAAACGGAACCAGCCCCGCCCCCTGGGGTGGCTGGACGGAGCTTCGTCGCCGGCGAGCCACGGTGCACGTCGCACCACCTACACACCACCGAGTTGACTCGGTCAACTCTAGTCAACACAATTAAATGGAAAGTTTGACTTCCCAAACAGGAAACTTCAATATATATACACCTTCTATTTTAGGAAACTTTCAAACACACTTACCGATAAACTTCAAATACCCGTAACTTTCTTATCGTAATTCCGATTTCGATAATTCTCGCGGCAACAAACTTGTCTCAACATGTTCTTCAATTACCACTCGAAGTCAAACACTTCGACAAACCCGATAAAAACTCAACGGTTCAATCCCACAAATGCTTATCCGATTAAATAATCAACGGTCAAAATATTCGTAACTTATTGTTCGTAACTCGGAATAATCCTCTGGAAGTTCCCACAAGCTCGAAATTAAATTCTCTACATCTTCCATGAAGAACCCGAAATCAAATTATCGTCCGGTAATTTAGTCGCGTACAAGGCCGCCATTTTAAACCGATTATGCCAGAATTTCAAATATTCATAATTTATTCCTCGGTCGTCCAAATAATGATCCGAAACCGTCTACGAACTCGAAATCACGTGTACAACGACTCTCGAGAAGAGACTCAGCTCAAATTCTCGGCCCATAATTTAGTCGTAATCAAATCTGGCGATTCAAACAATTATCGGAAATCTGTAATTACGCGCAAGCTCGTAGATTAAGCTGATTTCACTGCTAATTCTGTTCCGGGTCGTCACAACATTACTTGTACGGAGCCCAGTGTAAGATTTACACCAACCACAAGAGTTTCACTTACCTACGGACGCAGCCAGATTTGAACATGAGGCAACGCGGGTGGATGAAGTTGATCAACGACTACGATTGCACTTTCGTGTACCATCCAAGGAAGGTCAATGTTGTGGCTGATGCACTTAGCCGGAAATCCGGAGCTTCATTGTTCCATGTTTGTGTAGCTAGAGTGTCTATGTTAGCCGAGCTTCGGGCTACGGGTTCCGAGTTCGAGTGGGATGATGAGGGAGCCTTGTTAGCCAGTTTTCAGGTTCGACCCGTATTGGTTGATCAGGTGCGGGAGGCTCGGGATTTAGATTCTTACTTGTTTGGTAAGAAGACCATTATACGGAATGGTGTGCCTACAGAGTTTCGATTGAGCTATTGTTGTTCAGAGGCAGGTTGTGCGTGCCTAGGGATAAGAGTCTGAAGAAGGAGATTCTGGATGAGGCCCATTGTTCGGCGTATGCGATGCATCCCAGAGGTACGAAGATGTTTCGTACACTTCGAGCGTATTACTGGTGGCGCAACATGAAGCGGGAGATTACCGCATATGTGAGCTGATGTTTGATCTGTCAGTAGGTTAAAGCGGAGAGGCAGAAACCTGCAGGGAAGTTACAGCCACTGGAGATTCCGGTTTGGAAGTGGGAGCACATTACTATGGATTTCGTTTATCAGTTGCCGCGTACTTCGACTGGCAACACTGGTATTTGGGTTATTGTGGATCGACTGACGAAATCCGCTCATTTTCTCGCACTTTTGGGGAAGATATCAGTGGGCAGATTGGCCAAACTGTATTTATCGGAGATTGTTCGTCTGCTTGGTGTGCTTGTATCTATTGTTTCTGACCAAGATAGTCAGTTTACCTTTGAGTTTTGGCAGGAATTGCAGCGAGCCATGGGCACGAGGTTGCGTTTCAGTACAGCTTTTCATCCTCAGACTGATGGGCAGTCTGAGCGGACTATACAGACACTTGAGGATATGTCGCGGTCATGTGTGTTGCAGTTCCGCAGGAATTGGGACCAGCAATTACATTTGATAGAGTTCGCCTACAACAACAGTTATCAGACCAGTATTGAAAGGACCCAACCCCGATTTAGCTCCCTAAACCGGAGTCAAACCCCTTCGAAAACACGAACCAACAAAAACCGTAGAAATTTTGGCAGAGTTTCGTTACTAACGTGGAATTACCATTACCTGCACACGGAAAATACACTTCATCCTATGCCACAAAAATCAAACCGTGGGCACCAATCCCATCCGGATTTCTCAATATATCAACAATAAAGTAAAACAATAAATATATCTATACTTTACTGAAATCCGGTGTAAAATCGTATAGTATAAACAACAAATTACTCAGAGCGACCTCTAATGTATATACATATCAGTATACCACAGTAGGTAAAACAATAAACCTACTGGAAGAAACAAGATAGCTCGAGCACTATGCCTCCGACCACGACGTGCGACACCAGAGCCTGAACTGCAAACTGGGCACGGAAACCGAAAAGCCCAGGGGAAAGACATGAAAACCGTTAGAGTGAGTGGACGAAAATAAATGTCTTTCACCAAGTAATATATATAATAAAAACATATGCGAGTCGAAAGTATAAATAATCAAATGGTACACGAGGTAAAACTCATACTCCTCCAGTGTACTGAGCATGCAAGTAAAATCCCACGGGGTCACTCATGGACACCTCCGTGCTAGTACAGTCTGAACCCGGAGTCCCTGACTTCCACGTGATTTTATGCCAGAAATGGTCTCGGTTCCGGGGTTACGCCCCTCACCGGTCTGGTTGGGGAAACGCCCCTCCAGGCGGCCATCCGTCGGGGATCAGCCGACGAGGCAAGTGTATCGATACAACAACGTAACTGAGACTGTACTCTGTGTAAACCAAATCATAAATAGTTCGATGAAAATGCATGAAACAACATATAAGTGTATGTATAGTCGTATACGTATATCCGTATAAATATAACCGTATAATCGTAAAACACATGCTCATAATAAACATAATCTCGTATGAAATCTCATGCTCGTAAAACCATAATCATGCTGCATGCTCGAGTTCGTAAAATGTATATATATACGACTCGCAATCAATCCGTGAAAATAAATTGTCCACTCACAGACTAGCGTAACGCGATATGCGTTAACCCGTGATCCGGCGGAAAGTCCCTCGCCAAATGAACGATCACGAACACCTGAATATTCACAAAATCCATATCTCAAAATCATAACTCGACAATACAAGACAAATCACGAGAAACCACCGTTCTCGGGAACACGTAATTCGAATACGACGAATCGTCGAAAATCCATATATAACACCTCAATACCTCGCTTTACGTTCGGATGCTCAACTCGAAAAACGAACCTCCCCACTGCGATCGGGGCGCAATTTTGAGTCAAATGACATGCAACTTGTCGAAAATCCAAAAAGTCAAACCGTTGACCGTTGACCGCCGCCATTGACCACTGTCCACGGCGGCGCCGCTGCTAAAATGAAAATCTTCCGGCGGAGCAACCCCTATTCCACTCAAAATCATGCACTGAGCAACTTTGTCAACTGCAACAAAGGCCAATTCAATCTCTAACTAGTCCAATTTCAAGCAAAACCGAATTGGTACACAAATTTCAAACCCAAAATTCTCCATCCACAAATCGAATTAGAACACCATACCTATATGGTTAGAATCCTTGAGACGAGGGCTACAAAACCCAGTGCTTGATGTAGCTCAATTCGGCCAAAATCACAAACCACCATTAACACCAAAATTTCCAAACTTTAACCGGTAAAAACTATTCTTTCCGGCGATCCACGCCGTCGACGGTGGCCGGAGACGTCACAAGGGGACTGAGGCGAGTCGAACAAGCCACAGACCGAGCCCGGAGGTGGCCGGAATCTCATCGCGGCCATGGAGGCCGTGAGCCACCGTCGAACACTCCTCCTCCAAGTTTGACCGAGTCAACCATAATCAATGCAATTTTTACTTTCCCTTTTTGGTAACCCAGTTTAAATACACTTTCCCAAAACGGAAACTTCATAATTATCCATTTCGACGAACTTCAAACCCACGTAACTTTCTCGTCGTATATCCGATTCCGATAATTCTCGCGGCCACAAACTTGTCTCGACGTACTCTTCAATTATCACCCAAAGTCAAACACATCGACCAATCGGATAAAAAGTCAACCATTCGAACCAACACATATTTAATCGACTAAACAAACAACAATCGGAAATAATCACAACTTAATCTTCGTAACTCAGAATAATGCTCCGGAAGTTCCCACAAACTCGAAATTAAATTCTGAACAACTTCCCTGAAGAAGTCAAACCCAAATTCTCGACCAGTAATTTAGTCGCTAACAAACATGCCATTTAAATCCGTTTCCGTCGAAACTTCAAATATTCATAATTAATTCCTCGGTCGTCCAAATAATGATCCGGAACTGCCCACGAACTCGAAATCACATGTACTACGGCTCTCGAGAAGTGACTCAGCTCCAATTCTCGGCCAATAATTAAGTCGTTAAGGAGCCTGGCGATTCCAACAACTGTCGGAAACCTGCGACTACGCAGTAACTCACGTATATAGCTGATCATATTGCTGATTCTGGTCTGGGTCGTCACAAGTATTGAGATGGCACCGTACGAGGCTCTGTACGGGAGGCAGTGCTGCACTCCATTGTGTTGGAGTGAGGTGAGCGAGCGATGGCTTATTGGCCCTGATCTAGTGAAGAGCACTATGAAGGACGTCCAGATTATCCGGGACAGATTGAAGATCGCCCAGGATCGCCAGAAGAGTTACGCGGACGTGAGGAGGAAGAGCCTCAAGTTTGATGTGGGTGTTTGGGTCTTCCTGAAACTATCTCTGTGGAGAGGTGTGGTGCGTTTCGGGAAGCGTGGCAAGCTTCGACCACGATACATTGGTTCGTACGAGATTACCGAGAGGGTTGGAGCTGTTGCTTACAGACTTGAGTTACCGGCTGAGATGGCTCGTGTTCATGATGTTTTCTACGTTTCGATGTTGCGAAAGTACATCTCAAATCCTTCGCATGTGTTAGCCCCACAGCAGTTACCGATCCGAGAGGATTTGACGTACGTGGAGGAGCCAGTACAGATTCTCGATCGTCGAGAGCAGGAGTTGAGGCATAGTGTGATCCCGCTGGTGAAGGTCTTGTGGCAGAATCACTCGGCTGAGGAGGCCACCTGGGAGACTGAGCAGCGTATGCGGGAGCAGTATCCTCATCTGTTCACTTGACAGGTACGTAAATTTCGAGGTCGAAATTTTTTAAGGGGGGTAGATTTGTGACGACCCGAACCAGAATCAGTGGAGTAATCAGCGTAATCCACGAGTTAGTGCGTAATTACGGTTTATCGATAATTGTGTGGTTTGCCGGTTTCGTTTACGACTTAAGTATCGGCCGAGAATTTGAGTTGAGTCTCTTCTCGAGAGTTGTAGTGCACGTGATTTCGAGTTCGTGGGCGGTTCCAGATGATTTTTTCTGATAACCGAGGAATATAATATGATTATCTGAAGTTTCGGTTTATCGACGAGTATATCCATTCGTATCGAGTTTATCCGAATTGTAATGGTTATCCGTTTTGGACCGTCGATCATCCCGAGGCGCGAGTATAAATATCGGAAATAGTCGAAAAATTGTCGAAAACACTGTTTGGGAAGTTTGACCGTCGTTGACCAAGAGTTGACCGTTGACTTTCGTTGACCGGAGGAGAAAAACGGACCGTTTGGTTTCCGTCGCTGGACCGGTTGATTCCGGCCATTTCAGGTCATGACCCTTGAAGGTAAAATGTTCTCCTCGTGATTCTAAACAGTTTAGAACTTGGAATTTCTTGATTTGGTTGAGAATTGAGGGAGAAATGTGGAGTTGAAATTCTTGAATTTTCTGGCCAGTTTCGGGTTGTTGTGACGGCGATGCTCCGGCCACGGGGGTGGTCGAGGATGGAGGGGTTTTGACCGTGCGGCCACGGCGAGTCCATTGGGAGTGGCCCCGTGGGCTACCGTGCGCCGTTGGCGGTGGTTCGACGGCGAAAAGCCTCGCCGGAGTTTTTGAGCCACTGTGGCTTTCGAGCTGGTTTTGGACAGCTTGCCGTCCGATTTGGCCCTCGTTGTAGTTGAGAAATGTGTTCTACTCATCGAGATCAAGCTTTGGTGAGCTTCCCCGCCAGAGAAATTCTCCGTTGACAGCGCGCCGCCGCCGCCGCCGCCGCTCCGATGAGGGCGTTGACTTTTTGGATTTTGATGTTTTTAATGTCATTTTTCTCGTAATCGCGCCTCGATCGTCGCCTTGAGGTTTTCGAGTTGATTTGGGTATCGGATTTTCAGTCGAGGGTTTTGAGTGGAGATTTCGGGAATTCCGTTGGTTATTTTGCACAGTATTATATGTTTCCGAGAACGGTTGGTTTCAGTGGTGTGGTATAGTGTTGTGGATTATGATTTTGATCAGATATATTTTATGACTATTCAGGGGATCGAGATCGCGCTTCGGACGAAGGATCTTCCGCCGAGCCACGAGATTAGCGCGAGTGCGCGTTTTGCTAATCTGTGAGTGGACATTTCTTTTCATGGATTGACTGCGAGTCTTTTATATACATTTTATGAGCTTGAGCATGCAGTATGATCATGATTTTTATGAGCATGTGCTTTACGATTATGCATTTACGAATATGCGTATACGATTATACATACATATATATATATATTATGTTTTATGCATGTGCATGGAAAGGATTTATGATTTGGTTTACACAGAGTACAGTCACAGTTATCAGGGTTGTATCGATACACATTGGCTTCTCGGCTGATCCCCGAGTACGCTTCGGGGGGGACAAATATCCTGACCCGAGGCCTTTCTGGCTTGGAATCACGTGTGGGTCTGGGATCCCGTGATTCAGACTGTACTAGCGCGAGGGAGTCCATGAGTGACCCCGCGGTATTTATGGTGCATGCTCTGTACGCGTGAGGAGTTAGAGTCTCCCTCGCGTACCATTTGATTTTTATGCATTTTGACTCGCATATGTTTTTATAACATATATTATTCGGTGAAAGACATTGATTTTCGTCCACTCACTCTAACGGTTTTCATGTGTTTCCCCTGGGCTTTTCGGTTTCCGTGCCCAGTTTGCAGTTCAGATTCTGGTGTTTCACGTCGTGGTTGGAGGCTAGTTGTTCAAGCTATCTGTGTTTTCCAGTTGGTTTCTTATTTCGCCTACTGTTGTATACTTTGTATATATGTACACTAGAGGTCACTCTGATACGTTCTAATACATGTTTTATACGGTTTTTCCCGGATATACTATATATTACAGTTATGTTTACTGTTTAATGTTATTGTTATGATATTGAGAAATCCGGATGGGATTGGTGCCCACGGTTTGGCTTTTGGGGCATAGGATGAAGTGTTATTTTCCGGATGCAGGTTATGACAATTCCGCGTTAGTAGCGTTACCCTGCCGAAATTTTAATCGTTTTTGTTAGTTCACATTTTCAGAAGGGGTTTGATTCCGGTTTAGGAAACTAAATCGGGGTTGGGTCCTTTCAGCCGCCACCATCATAGTCAAGAAGAAACTTCTCCACCTCCAACTATGCTCCAAACAATTATCCACTAGGATGACTAACCTTGAGGATGACTTCAAGGATCTCAAGGTAAAGCAGAAACTCATCAAGGAAAATAATGAGACAATCCTTCGCCTTCTTTAGGTAGTTGTCTAAATCGCTGCCTAAGTAGTTGTGCAAGTAGCTGTATTTAGGTTTGTTTATGAACTGAGTTCCAATACCAACTATACGCATGAATTGGAGTAGGTTTTGTGTTGTAAAATGGATCAGAGAATGCAAATCAAACACTTTAATTCATTGGCTTAATTCATTGATTCTCTCATTAAAAACTTCCGGAGCAACACAAATAGTATTACACAGACAGATACTCAAAGCTGATACCTAGACAGATACCCAAGAAGATACTCAAGCAAATACTCAGTCGGATAGCCTATTACAAGCAACAACTTTTAAATACACAAAGGGATCAAAAACCATTAACAAGGTCATTAAAAAATAGTCTTTCTCCTAAACATCCATAACTAACCACAAAAAACTGGACGGTTTGGAGTAAGCAAAATGGATACCAATCACTAAACACTGAAACCTAAAACCCCAAAAATAAGAAACCCTAATCTACAACCTTTGCCACATCCTGCCCTACACTACCAACTTGAACTGCACCACCATTCTGGATGAAGACAGAAAGATCATCCAATCGTTGTCCAACTAAATGAATCTGTTCCTCTATCGAATGAAAGCGATTATTCAAGTTCGCTTCATGGAAAATGATTCGCTCCATGAAGTGATTCTGGAATTAGGTCAGCAGATTTGGGTCAGCAGATTCTCCAATTGAATGGAATCTACTGTGCAGTGCGAATTAGGGTTCTGGGAACCAGAGGCAGAAGCCTGTTCCTGAGCAAAATTGGGGTCGATGGGGGATTCAATCGGGTTGATCGCCTCAGAGGTGCAATCTCCCTCTTCTTGTTAGCAATCTTGTTACCAACCATCTTAACAGATTTGAAAGAGGAGATATTGAAAGTGAAAGTGAGAAATTGAGAGTGAAAAGTGAGTTTACACAGTACATTTCGTCTCCGTATAAATACAGGATGACTCAATAAAATGAATAGACGCGATAGAAACGACATATCGTTTCTCAACTACCATGGGTAGCTGTCTAAATCGCTGCCTATGTAGCTGTCTGTAGGTTAGTTTATGAACTAATTTCCAGTACCAACTATACACACGAATTGGAGTAGGTTTTATGTTGTAAAATGGATCAAAGATTGGAAATCAAACACTTTAATTCATAGGCTTCATACATTGATTCTCTCATTCCAAATTCTAGAGCAAGACAAATAGTATTATGGAGACAGATACTCAAAGCAGATACCCAAGCAGATACTCAAGCAAATAGTAATATGATCATATTTATAATGCTCTCCAAAAATGTAACACTTACAAAGACAGACCTCTACAACTAACAAGAATGTTCACAGAATGATCACTACAATAAAAATATACACATTAGTTACTTTCCTACACTTATTCCTGAGCTGGTTCATTTTCTTCTACTTTGTTTCGCGATACCCATGATAGATCATGATCCATAAACGATTCCAACAATCTGGCCTTGAACCGAGCCACATCCTCATGACTCAGATTTTTCTTTATTTCCTTGCCCAGAGCTATGCGATACATCATGTAGCAAATAATAGTTCCGCAGTCAAGGCCAAGAGGTTGTTGAGGACTGTTGTTGATTGACTGCACAGGAATTTTGTCAAAGTCTACCTTCTGATCTTTGACTCACTGAATGCTTTTGCGTTCGTTCTCTAATATAGGGATTTCCCTCATCATCAGTTCCTTGTTGGTGCTCTAAGAGTGAACTACCAACATTCTAACTTTCAGTGATAACATATCGTCACTCATGTCCCTCACAGAATCCATCCACATGGACACCAAACAAACCTGCATCAATACAGTAAACAATCTGTCAACCTTTTTGTAAACTGTAAATATTAAACATTTGGAAAAGAAAAAGAAAAGAAAAGTAGAAAGTAAGAATAAACCTTACTGTTTTTAGTGCCTCCCGAAAGTGCGGGTTATTTATCGACTTTATATTCTTTCTCAGTGAGTCATAATAAGACCAGCAAGGCACTCTTTTGTCAAAGACTAGAAGGTGAAAATGTCCATGAGAAAGGATCGGGAATAACAGCTTGCCACTCTTGCCCAAAACCTTGAACAACCTCTCAAAAAGACGTTCATTCATCTTTACTTTGAGATCTAATCTAGAAACCTGTCAAAAGTAGCACACAAAAAATAAAGACACACATAGGCTAATAAAAAAATAGACTGCGGAAACACACAAAAATTAAACACACATAGGCTAAAAAAACATAAAAAAAGGATTACATGAGCCAATGTGTGGAAAGCATAACAACTTTCATCTCCCATATCAACCATTTCTTCAATAATAAGAATAGTGGAATAGCAATCAAAAACAGAGTTCGAGATCTCTTTGCCCTTAATAATAAACTCTAAATCTTCCTGGTTGAAGAACTCAAAAGAAGCAATACCATTCCAAAATAAATCTATATCCAAAACAGTAGCAGAGCACAACTAAAACTGAAATATTACTATAAAAAAAACATATACCATACAGATACACTAACAAATATGCTAATAGATATTTAGACAGATACACTAACTGATACTCACCTGATTTTGTCAATTTTGTCCAGTACCTCACCAACTCACTTTCGTAGCGCTCTCCCATATACTAGAAAACATCACGTTCAAAAAAAGGTGTAGCCTGCTTCTCCTCGTTAGTCAAAATCGCACATATTATTCCCGGCTCACCCTTGTTCTTGCTGAGAAACTTCACTACCAAAGGTGAATATACTTTGACAATTGCAAACTCTCCACTTGGCACTGCCTCCACCACGTCAACATTTTTGTTCCCTCTTCTAGTTTGGGGCTTTGCCTTGAGATCATTATTGGTCGGATACTAGTAGATCTCGTCCCACTTCAAGGCTTTCCTGGCCTTAGCCTTTAACCTCTTAACATACGAGTATAAATAAATGTTTTCTCTGTTGAGTCTCTCACCAGTCTCAGGAAGTGGCTTGCGAATCAAATCCTTGCAAACTGACGGAGGAGATGAACCACCAACAAGAGGAGGAAGAGTCAACAGGCTTTCCACTACCTCTTGAGACACAATAATAGGAACAAGCAATGCCACTGGACTAGGAGTGGGGGTAAATATATTGAAAGATAGTGCACACTCTCCTCGTTCGGAACTCTTCTTCATCTCAGACAATTTCCCTAACAGAGATACAAAAAAAATATTCAATGAAAAGAGAAAAGTTACAAAAGACAGATACACTACATGTCCAGAGCAAAAACACAAATGTACAAACAGATGCCCAGATGTAGACACAGGTACAAAGAGAGATACTCAGACAGATACCATACATATAGACCAAAAGGAAAACACAAAGGACAATCACCCCACAAAAAGTAGGGGCTTGTGTTCTGTTCCTCAAAATTAGACAAATTATACAAAATGAAATGACTGAGAACTATTGTTTTCAAATGTCAGAATCAGTACGATCTAGTTCATTTGTAACTACAACAACATTCTTCATCTTCTGATTGTCTTCAAGAAGCTGCTGATTAGTGAGCTCAAGTTTCTCCTTTTGACTTTGCAAAGCACTCAATCTCCTCTGAAGCTGCTCATTTGTTGCTTGAGACGATTTAAGTGCTTCAGCACCAATCTTCAACATGTTTCTGCAACTTACTATTTTCTTTAGCAGCAATTTGTATCTTCCCTTGAGCTTCCTTGAGTTGTAATTGTGCTTCCTTGCGTTGCTTCTTCAACACAAAAATCTCTCCAGCAGCAGCTTTAGCAGCATCCTTCATCTCACTTAATCTAGTCTCAAGCACAGTTTTCTCTTTGACAGTTGCGGCAACTTGACTCTTCGCATCCAACAATTTGTTCACAGCAGTAATATTCTCTGCCCTCAATACTGCCATCACATTCATAGAGTCTATAGTAGTTGATAATTTCTTCTGAAGAGACTCATACTCCCTGTCCAGAACATCCATTCTCATCTGAATGTATTCCTTCTGCTTCTTTTGAACATCAACCTCCATTTGCAGCTCAATAATTTGATGATGTTTGGAAGCAGATTGCTTTGCTTTCAAGTCCGCATTCTCTTGCTTCAAAGACTTGAAATATTTTTCAAAACACCAAGTACTTTAGTGCCCATGGACTAAATTGATTTTGCACAATTCTTGATATTGAGAATCCTTAATTGCCATCTGCTCATCCTTCTGGTTGATAATGTCTCGCAACTTCTCAGCATATTCTTCACTATCCTTCAACTCATCTTGCTTCGCACTCAACTTGACTTTAAACATGGCACAGTCATCCTGGGTCATATCAATGACACTTGCCAGGACAGAAACTATATCACGATCAGCTTTAGTTTTCTTGGTCCTCGAATGAAAAAAATAATTGGTTTGTGAAAAAGAGATCCAAACATCTATTTAGACAGATATTCGGACAATTTAGACAGTTATCCAGAAGATAACTATTTAGACATACCCAGAAGACAGATATATGAAATGACCTAACCCCGATTTAGATTCCTAAATCGGAATCAAACCCCTTCTAAAAACACGAACCAATAAAAACAATAAAAATTTCGGCAGAGTAACGCTACTAACGCGGAATTGCCATTAACCTGCACCGGGAAAATACACTTCATTCTATGCCACAAAAGCCAAACCGTGGGCTCCAATCCCATCTGGATTTCTCAATATCATATCAATAACAATAAACAATAAACATAACTGTATTATATAGAAAATCCGGGAAAAACCACATAAAACATGTATCAGTATCGTATCAGAGCGACCTCTAGTGTATATATACAAAATATACAACAGTAGGCGAAACAAGTAAGCTACTGGGAAAGAAAGGTAGCTCGAACAGCTAGCCTCCGACTGCGACGTGAGACACCAAAATCCGAACTTCAAACTGGGCACGGAAACAGAAAAGCCTAGGGGAAAGGCACTAAAACGTTAGAGTGAGTGGACGAAAATAAACATATGCCTTTCACCAATTTCATATACAATAAACAAGTATAGCGAGTTCGGAAAATATATATGGAGGTGCCAGGCGAATCTTTCAAGCCCGACGGTGATACGCCAGGGGAATCTCTCAAGCCCGACGGTGATACGCCAGAGGAATCTCTCAACCCCGGTGGCATAACAGAGGAATCTCTCAACCCTGCCCAGAGGAATCTCTCAACTCTGGTCAGAATACCGGTGATCAGTCGAGTAGCCGAAGCATCGATGCAAGTATGCCATCACCATAAAAATATAAAATAATACCTTCGAAAATAATAAATAAGCTCGACATCGTATATAAACAAATACGTAAAATCACAAACTTGCACGACAGTGAAAAATATAAAAGTGTCCACTCACAGGTGAGCAAAGCGCGCACTCACTCTAATCACGTGGTCCGGCGGAACACCCCTCGCCCAAAGCACGATCTCGATCCCCTGAATAATCATAAAATATAACTGATCAAAATCATAGCTCACAACACTGAACCACACCTCAGAAACCAACCGTTCCTGGAAACATATAACGGATACAAAAATAATTAACGAAATTCCCAAAATCTCCACTCAAACCCTCGACTGAAAATCCGATACCCAAATCAACTCGAAAACCTCAAGGCAACGATCGGGTCAAGAATACGAGCAAAACGACATATAACTCGACACATTTCCAAAAAAAGTCAACGGTCGCCGGAGTTTCGCCGTTGACCGCTGCCGCCATAAACTGGAGAGATTTTCCGACGGCCAAGCTCCCACAAGGTTCTCCTCAACAAGCCCAACAACTTTTCCAACTGTGGCAACAACCAATTCCGGCGAGGATGGCCGGAAATCAGCTCGAAACCTCAAGAATCACAACCGGCCGGAAAACTTCCCGGCTCGATTCCGGCGTCGACGCGCCACCTCGTCCCTCCAAACCAAAGGGGAAACGGCCACCATCCAAAACCCATCAAGAATCCATGCTGGAAAGTCGCCGGAGCTCCGCCCCCAAGCAAGGCTGATTCCGGCGAAATTCCAAGAATTTCATCTCCTCCGTTCTCACTCATTCCGGCACTAAATCAAGTAATTCCAAGTTCTAATCAACAGCAAATCAAGCAAGGATTCGAAATATACCAATATCTCGGCCGGAAGTCGCTGGAATCGTGAAATCCGACGGCGACAGCTCAAAGCCCGCAGTGGTTCTCCGGTCAACGCGAAAAGTCAACGGTCAACACCAGACAACGCCGGTCAAACTTCCCGAACAGTCTTTTTGACAATTTTTTGACTATTTCCGATATTTATACTCGCGTCTCGGGACGATTAACGGTCCAAAACGGATAACCATTACGATTTGGATAAACTCGACACGAACGGATAAACTCGACGAAATTCTGAAACTTCAAATATTCATATTATGTTCCTCGGTCGTCGAATTAATCATCCGGAACCGTCCACAAACTCGAAATCACGTGTACAACAACTCTCGAGAAGAGACTCAGTTCAAATTCTCGGCCGGTAATTAAGTCGTGATTAAAACTGGCAAATCAATCAATTATCGGAAAACAGTAATTACGCGCTAACTCATGAATTAAGCTGATTACTCTACTGATTCTGTTCCAGGTCGTCACAAATCTTCCCCCCTTAAAAAAATTTTGACCTCGAAATTTACGTACCTGTCAGGTGAACAGATGAGGATACTACTCCCGCATACGCTGCTCAGTCTCCCAGGTGGCCTCCTCAACCCAGTGATTATGCTAAAAGACATTCACCAGCGGTATAACACGGTGCCTCAACTCCTGCTCATGCCGATCGAGAATCTGTACCGGCTTCTCCACATATGTCAAATCCTCTCAGATCGGTAGCTGTTGTGGCGCTAACACATGCGATGGATCTGGAATATACTTCCGCAACATCGAAACATGGAAAACATCATGAACACGAGCCATCTCAGCCGGCAACTCAAGTCTGTAAGCCACGACACGAACTCTCTTGGTGATCTCGTACGGACCAATATATCGTGGTCGAAGCTTGCCACGCTTCCCGAAACGCACAACTCCCCTCCACAGAGATAGTTTCAGGAAGACCCCATCGCCCACATCGAACTTGAGACTCTTTCTCCTCACGTCCGCATAAATTTTCTGGCGATCCTGGGCAATCTTCATTCTATCCCGAATAACCTGGATGTCCTCCATGGTGCTCTTCACCAGATCAGGGCCAATAAACCATCGCTCGCCCACCTCACTCCAACACAAAGGAGTGCGGCACTGCCTCCCGTATAGGGCCTCGTACGGTGCCATCTCGATACTGGCCTGATAGCTGTTGTTGTAGGTGAACTTAATCAAATGCAGTTGCTTGTCCCAATTTCCTCGAAACTGCAAAATGCAAGATCGCAACATATCCTCAGATGTCTGTATAGTCCGCTCAGACTGCCCGTCAGTCTGAGGATGAAAAGCTGTACTGAAGTGCAATCTGGTACCCATGGCTCGCTGCAATGCCTGCCAGAACTGGGAAGTAAACTGACTGTCTAGGTCAGATACAATAGATACAAGCACACCGTGCAGTCGAACGATCTCCGACAAATACAACTTTGATAATCTGTCCACTGATATCTTCCCCGGAAGTGCGAGAAAATGAGCGAATTTCGTCAATTGATCCACGATAACCCAAATACCAGTATTACCCGTCGAAGTACGTGGCAACTGATACACGAAATCCATGGTAATGTGCTCCCACTTCCAAACCGAAATCTCCAGGGGCTGCAACATTCCTGCCTCTCCGCTCTAACCTGTTAACAAATCAAACATCGGCCCATATATGCGGCAATCTCCCGCTTCATGTTGCGCCTCCAGTAATACACTCGAAGTGTACGAAACATCTTCGTACCTTCGGGATGCATCGCATACGCCGAACAATGAGCTTCGTCCAAAATCTCCTTCTTTAGACTCTCCTCTCGGGGTACGCACAATCTGCCTCTGAAAATAACGTACCGTTATCACTCAATCGAAACTCTGTTGGCACACCATTCCGAATCATGGTCTTCTTGTCCAACAGGTAGGAATCTGAATCCTGAGCTTCTCGAACCTGATCAACCAACACGGGTCGAACCTGGAAACTGGCCAACAAAGCTCCATCGTCACGCCACTCGAACTCGGCTCCCGTAGCCCGAAGTTCGGCTAACATAGAAACTCTGGCCTTTCGACTGAAACGACGAAGTTCCTGATTTTCGACTGAGTGCATCGGCAACAACATTGGCCTTTCCTGGATGGTACTCGAAAGTGAAATCATAGTTGTTGATTAACTCCATCCACCTGCGCTGCCTCATATTCAAGTCTGGCTGCGTCCGCAAGTAGGTGAGACTCTTGTGATTGGTGTATATCTTACACTGAGCTCCGTACAAGTAGTGTCTCCAACTCTTCAACGCTAATACGATGGCAGCCAACTCCAAATCATACGTCGGATAGTAGACTTGATGTGGTTTCAGCTGCCTGGAACCGTAGGCTACAACTCTGCCATGCTGCATCAGCACACAACCAAGTCCCAAATTTGATGCATCACTATAAACCACGAACTCACCGCTGTCATCTGGTAAAGCCAGAACCGGTGTAGTAGTCAACTTTTCCTTCAGGAGCAACTAACTTTCCTCACATGCATTGGACCACTCGAACTTGACGCCTTTCTTCGTCAACCTGGTCAGTGGAGTAGAAATCCGAGAAAAATCCTGCACAAAGCGCCGGTAGTAGCCTGCCAAACCCAAGAAACTCCAGATCTCCGGTACGGTGGTAGGTCTACAATTCAGCATGGCCTCGATTTTTTCAGGATCTACGCCGACTCCCTCAGCTGATATTACGTGGCCCAGAAACTTTACACTTGCTGAACTTCGCAAACAACTGATTGTCTCGCAAAGTCCGCCACACCGCTCGTAAATGCTTCTTATGCTGGCCCACACTCCTGGAATAGATTAGGATGTCGTCGATGAACACGATTACGAACTTGTCCAAAAACCGTCGGAACCTTCGGTTCATCAAGTCCATAAAAGTTGCGGGGGCATTGGTCAACCCAAACGGCATAACCAAGAACTCGTAATGCCCATACCGCGATCTGAAAGCTGTCCTGGCCATATCTGTCTCTCGAATCCTCAACTGATGATATCCGGACCTGAGATCAATCTTCGAAAAGACTAAAGCTCCCTTGAGCTGATCAAACAAGTCGTCAATCCACGGCAACGGATACTTGTTCTTCACAGTGACCTGATTCAGCTTCCGATAATCGATGCACAACCGCATAGATCCATCATTCTTCTGCACAAACAAAACCGGGGCAACCCACGGCGATACACTAGGTCGTATGAAACCCTTCTCCAGCAACTCCTGAAGTTGAACATGTATCTCTTTCAACTCTGCTGGCGCCATACGATACGGTGCCTAAGATATGGGTCCCGTACCTGGTAATAGCTCAATAGTGAAATCAATCTCCCGAACTGGAGGTATACCCTGTAACTCCTCTGGAAACACATTCTGAAACTCGGAAAAAACCTCGATATCACCAATGTCCGGCACAGCAGCCGTAGTGTCCAAAACATGAGCTAAATAGGCAACACAACCCTTCTTCATCATCTGGTCCGCCTTCATCGCGGAAATCACACATGGCAATAAAGTGTTCTTCTCGCCGCGAAACAATATCTTGGGAAAGCCTGGTCGTCGAAACGCAACCTCCTTCTTGTGACAATCGAACATAGCCCAATGTGTCTCCAAGAAGTCCATACCCAAAATTAGATCAAAGTCGACGATATCCAGAAACAATAAATCCGCGGCTAAACCATGGCCTCCAATAAAAATCTCACAGCCTCTGTACACCCAGCCAATACTCACAACCTCACCGGACGGATACAATACTCTCCACAACCCCAGAAGTGGAGACGCTGGACCAACATGGTGCCTGCTGCAGAGAGTACACAACGGGTACTCCCAGGGTACGACAAAAGAGCCACCGGAACGCCGAGGATAACTGGAACCGCTAGAACCCCCACTAGACTGTGGTCACTGCGGTCGGTCTCTCCTCCATCTCTGCCTCTGTCTCGGTGCACTAGCTGGTGGTCTATATGGTCCACTACCTGAGGATGAAGCCGAATCGGAAGTATCAGAACTCAGCCTCTTGGAAGGCCCCTGACTCGGTCCGCCCTCCTCAAATCGTCTAGGCTGGTATCTCATCTGCCTTTCCTTCTCGATATCCTCACCTCGGAGTGTTGCACTGACAAACTCATCGAAATTTTTTGGAGGCATCCTAGTCAGAGTCCCCTTGATGTTCAAGTTCAAACCCAGCTCAAATCTGCGGCACTTGGCTTCCTCAGTAGCCACCATGTCACGCGCAAAACGAGATAAGCGGGTAAACCTGTCCCGGTACTCAAGCACAGATAAACTGCCCTGCCTCAAATTCGTAATCTCCTCATACTTTCACTGCTGGGTAGCCTGGTTGAAGTATCTCCGCATAAACAAATCTCGGAACAAAGTCCACGGAGTATCAACCGGAACTCTATCGGTGCTAACCCACCAGAAGTATGCATCTGACTCAAGTAATCAGACTGCGGCCACTGTCATCTGCTTAGGGGTAAAACGCAGACGCTCACAAACTCGTTCAACTTGAACCAACCATGCCTCACACATCTCTGGATCAGCTAAACCCGAAAATACAGTCGCACCAGCAGTACGAGCTTTGACCACAGGGTCAAAACGCTCCTCCAAATGCAACACTCGCATCAGCAAGTCGTGCGTCTGGCGATCCTCATCAGGATCCATTTCCCGATCAACACGGGGACCACGTCGAGAAGGCATCCTACTGATACAAGACAAGCATTAGGTACAAGCAGAAGGAATGTAATCATGATTGTATTATATCAATAACAATAAACAATAAACAATAAACATAACTGTATTATATAGAAAATCCGGGAAAAACCACATAAAACATGTATCAGTATCGTCTCAGAGCGACCTCTAGTGTATATATACAAAATATACAACAGTAGGCGAAACAAGTAACCTACTGGGAAAGAAAGGTAGCTCGAACGACTATCCTCCCACTGCGACGTGAGACACTAGAATCCGAACTGCAAACTGAACATGGAAACAGAAAAGCCCAGGGGAAAGGCAATAAAACGTTAGAGTGAGTGGACGAAAATAAACATATGTCTTTCACCAATTTCATATACAATAAACAAGTCTAGCGAGTTCGGAAAATATATATGGAGGTGCCAGGCGAATCTCTCAAGCCCGACGGTCAGGCAAATCTCTCAAGCCCGACGGTGATAGGCCAGGGGAATCTCTCAACCTCGGCGGCATAACAGGGGAATCCCTCAACCTTGCCCAGAGGAATCTCTCAATTCTTGTCCAGAGGAATCTCTCAACTCGATGCAAGTATGCCATCACCATAAAAATATAAAATAATACCTCCGAAAATAATAAATAAGTTCAACATCGTATATAAACAAATACGGAAAAGCATGAACTCGTACGACAGTGAAAAATATAAAAGTGTGCACTCACAGGTGCACTCTAATCACGTGATCCAGCGGAAGACCCCTCGGCCGAAGCACGATCTCGATCCCCTGAATAATCATAAAATATAACTGATCAAAATCATAGCTCACAACACTGAACCACACCTCGGAAACCAACCGTTCCTGGAAACGTATAACGGATACAAAAATAATTAACGAAATTCCCAAAATCTTCACTCAAACCCTCGACTGAAAATCCGATACCCAAATCAACTCGAAAACCTCAAGGCAACGATCGGGGCACGAATACGAGCAAAACGACATATAACTCGACACATTTCCAAAAAAAGTCAACGATCGCCAGAGCTCCTGTGACAACCCGGACCAGAATTAGTAGTGGAATTAGCTCGATTGATGAGCTTGCACGTAGTCGCAGCTGTTCGACAATTATTTGAATCATCGAAGCTTCTTAACGACTAAATTATTGGCCGAGAATTGGAGCTGGGTCTCTTTTCGAGAGTCATTGTACGTGTGATTACGAGTTCGTGGACGGTTCCGGATCGTTATTTGGACGACCGAGGAATTAGTTATGAATATTTGAAGTTCGGATATAAATGGTGGGCTACTTAACGACTAAATTATCGGACGAGAATTTGGTTTCGGCTTCTTCACGGAAGTTGTTCAGAATTTAATTTCAAGTTTGTAGGAACTTCCGGAGCATGATTTTGAGTTACAAAGATTTAATTGTGAATATTTCCGTTCGTAGATTAATTAGTCGATTTAAATGTGTGTTGGTTCGAAGGGTTGACTTTTTATCCATTTGGCCGATGTGCTTGACTTTGGGTGATTATAGAAGAGTACGTCGAGATGAGTTTGTGGCTGCGAGAATTATCAGAAACGGAATTACGACGAGAAAGTTACGAATAATTGAAGTTTGCCGAAAAGCGTGTTTGTTGGTTTCCTTATTGGGAAAGTTTCCATGTTTGGCATGTATATAAATAGTAACTTACTAAATCAGGAAAGTCAAAGTATTAATTGGTTGCATTGACTCGGTCAACCTCGCATGGAGGAGCTAATCACGACGGCGACGGTGAGCTTCACGGTGGCTCACCGTCCGGCCACCCCAAGCCTCGGCGATGGGTCCGTGTGGAACGCCTCGACTTCCTCTTCACCTTCCCGGCCTCCTTTCACGGCAAGGCTCGCCGGAGGAGGAGCTATTTCCGGCCAAAATTGATGAATTTTTGGTGATTTCGGGTTCCATAATTTACACCGATTTGAGCTGCAATTTTGGGTGGGCTTTGAAGCTCTCATTCCCTTGATACTTCCCTGTAAGTTTCGTGTTTCAATTCGATGTATACATGGAGAATTTTGGATTTGAAGATTTGGTACCAATTCGGGTTTTCATGAAATTGAGCTAGTTAGAGATTGAATTGGCTTTCGATGCAGTTATGGAAGTTGCTCAGTGGACGATTTGGAGTGGAATTGGTGCAGCTCCGCCGTGAAATTTTCCGGTCAGAGGTGGCGCCGCTGTGGGCGGTGGTTAACGCGGCGGTCAACGGTCAACAGGTTTGACTTTTTGGATTTTTGACAAGTCGCATGTCATTTTACTCGAAATAGCGCCCCGATCGCAGTGGGGAGGTTCGTTTTTCGAGTTGAGCATCCGAACGTAAAACGAGGTATTGAGGTGGTATATATGGATTTTCGACGATTCGTCGTATTCGGATTTCGAATTTCCGAGGACGGTGGTTTCTCGTGATTTGTCTTGTATTGTCGAGATACGAGTTTGAGATATGGATTTTGTGAATATTCAGGTGTTCGTGATCGTTTGTTGGCGAGGGACTTTCCGCCGGATCACGGGTTAACGCGATATGCGTTACGCTAGTCTGTCAGTGGACAATTTCTTTTGACGGAATTCTTGCGAGTCTTTTATATGATTTACGATCTTGAGCATGCGTATGAGATTTCGAATTACATGAGCATATGTTTTATGATTATACGATATACTTATACGAATATACGTATACGAGTATACATACACTTATATGATGTTTCATGCATTTACATCGAAATGTTTGTGATTTAGTTTACACAGAGTACAGTCGTTATATGTTGTATCGATACACTCGCATCACGGTTGATCCCCGAGGATGTGTACCGGGGGAGGCTGTGACTCCTGACCCGTGACCTGTACCGGGGGGAGGCAGACCTCTGACCTGAGGCCTTTCTGGCTAGAATCGCGTGGAAGTCTGGGACTCCGTGATTCTGACTGTACTAGCACGGTGTGTGTCCATGAGTGACCCCGTGGGATTTTTACTTGCATGCTCAGTACACTGGAGAAGTATGGTTTACCTCGTGTACTTTATTATTTCTATTTACCTGGACTCGCATATGTTTTTATAACATATAAATTAACTGGTGAAAGACATTTATTTTCGTCCACTCACTCTAACGTGTTTCATGTCTTTCCCCTGAGTTTTTCGGTTTCCGTACCCAGTTTGCAGTTTGGACTCTGGAGTCGCACGTCGTGGTCGGAGGCATAGTGCTCGAGCTACTTTGTTTCATCCAGTAGGTTTATTGTTCTACCTACTGTAGTATGCGTATACGATTATGTATTAGATGTCGCTCTGAGCTTCCTATTGAATACGTTATACGATTTTACACTGGATTTCAGTTAAGTGCATATATATTTACTACTTTACCTTACTGTTGATATATTGAGAAATCCGGATGGGATTGGTGCCCACGGTTTGCTTTTTGTGGCATAGGATGAAGTGTATTTTCCGCGTGCAGGTAATGGTAATTCCACGCTAGTAACGAAACTCTGCCCAAATTTCTAAAATTTTTTGTTGGTTCGTGTTTTCGAAGGGGTTTGATCCCGATTTAGGAAGCTAAATCGGGGTTGGATCCTTTCAGCTTGGTATCAGAGCATTAGGTTATAGGTTCTGTAGACTTCTGTAGTCGTGTTTACTAAGGATATTTGAGAATGTACAGCATGTCTGGAATGGTGACCCGACCGGCCGGCGGATAATCATCAAATTCCGGGTGTTGTATGCTTTCAAATATTTGAAGTTCCATGATTACGTTCCACTTGTTGTGAACGATATTGTATTCATTAGGATGCCTCCTGACGTGCTTTCCGTGTCGTTTCGGTTGTGGATCCTGTTGAGGATCAATCGACGCGCGATTTGCCAGAGAACAGTGGGTTCAGATGAGTATTTAGAGTTCGGAGAATTGTGGCACGGTTTGCCTGGGGATGTGTATATGAGCGTCTATATGTTGCCTCAGAGCTGAGATATTGTGGCAGTGATGTGTGCCTGAGTCAGTTTGTTGTATTTGGTGGGCTGATATTGTGTGAGTTCCGGTTGCGACTCCATGGCCTACATTCAGGGTGTTGTGTATACGGTAACGGTTCCATCAGGCTACCCAACATTTGACTGTGGAGTGTTTACCCACCTGAGGCAGAGATGCATTGTTCACATGTTTGTCCTTATTTGCACGAGTTATATGGCTTCAGAGGAAGCAGAGTACGAGGTTCGAGATGAGTTTGAACCTGAGTATCAGAGAGAGTCTGATTGATGTGCCTCAAGATTGCCGTGAGGAGCTTAGTGTGCTGCACTCAGTGGCGAGGCTATGTGAGGGAAAGATGTACGCGGTTTTTGATGAGATGGTTTGAGGAAAGTGGACTTAGTCGAGATTTTGATGAGGTTGAGTTCCGACACTTCGGGATTAGTGACGTCATCAGACTGTGGCCTTTTCGATTATGTTGAGGATCCTCTGTTGATCCGTTTGACAATGGCGGAGATCACAGAGTAATGGATTTGCTCCTATGGCATGAGTTTGGGCGATCGTTGGTGATCCTTTCACGCGGCAGATGTCGCTGTGACTGGTGTTCGTGGTAAACTTTCAGTTGCTGTTTCGGTGGCCAGGAGGGTCACGTTACGAGGGAGCGTCCTCAACCAGCTGTTGTAGCGGTTAGACGGCTTAGAGTTTACACGGAGATCCTTATGTTATTCCTGTAGTCTGATCAATGTACCCTTTTGACGAGTTATTCAGCAAGTCGCATATGACGTGGGCGACTAGTTGGGCATGTTGGAGTTTGTGCCATGACCTTGTTTGAGGATAGACTTTTCTCCGAGGTTAATGTTGCTTGATATCCATGGCTATTGCACCTGCATTTTCACTTCCGAGGTTTTGGAGAGTGTTGCATCCATCCGGAGGTTGCGAGATCCTTGTTGAAGGATATGGGTTAGCCGCGGATCTGTTATAGCTGGACATTGTGGTTTTGGTGTGTTTGTGAGCGTGGACTTACTGACGACGCAATTGGCTGTGTTCGAGTACCTCGAGAAGGAGGTTGTGTTTCGACGACCAGATTTCCCCGAGATGCTGTTTCGTGGTGATGGTCGAGCGGATGGTGGAGATGAGTTGTGTTGTTTGCTTAGCTCATGTTGTGGATACTACGGTTGCTGTGCCCGATGTTGAAGACATTGAGGTGGTTCCCGAGTTTCCAGGTGTGTTTCGGAGGAGTTACCAGGTGTTCCTCCAGTTCGAGAGACCGACTGCACCATTGAGCTTGTACCAGGCGCTGGACTCATTTTACCGGCATCTCGATGTTCTGAGCCAGCGGAGCTGATGGAGCTACAGATTCGACTCCAGGAGTTGCTGGAGGAGGTTTCAGGAGATTTCATGCGACCCCGCGCATTTGCGTGGTGTGCTCCTGCATTGTTTGTGTGGTTGTTGGATGATTCGACGTGGTGGTGCATTGACTACCGGAAGCTTGATTTGCTTCAGAGGAGAGTGATTATCCTTCGCTTCGGACTGGCGAGTGGTTTGTTCAGCTCGCGAGAACTTCAGTCCTGTCAGAGATTGATTTCGGATTCGGATACCATCAGTTGAGGATCGGTGAGTCAGATGTGGCTATGTTAGCTTTCGAATCTTGGTGCGGGCATCAGGAGTTTTGGTCACGCTGTTTGGTTGACCAATGCCCCCGTAGATCGTGTGGACTCGATGGACTAGGTGTTCAGACGGTTTCTGGACGAGTTTGCGGTCATGTTCGTTGGCAACGTCCTGATGTATTCCAGGAGTGTGAGCCAGTACCTGAAGCAATTGTGAGTGCCTTTGTGGACTTCGCGAGACGATCAGCTGTTTGCGAAGTTCAGTTAGTGTGAGTTTTGGATGGTTAGCGTGAAGATTTGGGTTGTGTGATGTTATCCGAGGGAGTTGGCATGGATCCTGACCAGTTAGAAGCCGTGTTGATTTGGGGTTTGCTCTACCATTGTACCAGAGATTCGGAGTTTCTCTTGGGTTTGGCAGGCTACTACCGACGGCTTGTGCAGGATTTTCCCGGATTGCCACTCTACTTCCCTGACTGACGAAGAAGGCACCAAATTCGAGTGGTTCGATGCATGCGAGGAGAGTTGCTTTCTCCTGCAGGTTGGTGACTGTTACTGCGGTTTTGACTTTACCTGACGATCGTGACGAGTTCATGGGTTATGGCGATGCATCAAGGTTTGGATTTGGTTGTGCTTTGATGCTGTGTAGCAGAGCGGTGGCTCATGGTTTCAGCAGTGGAAACCTTATGTAGCTACGTATCCTGTGTATGATTTGGGTGTAGCTGCTTTTATGTTAGCATTAGAGAGTTCGAGACACTACAGCTATGGCGTGCAGCGCAGTGTAGGACGTGCACTGATCATTTGAGTTTCATCCACTTGCATTTTCGGCCAGTTTTGGGCATGAGGCAGTGTCGATGGATGGAGTCGACTAACGACTATGACTGCACATTTAAGTTGTTTGGAAAAGGCTAGAGGATGTATTTTGACCATCCGTTTGGGATAATGTTGTTGTTGATGCATTTAGTCGAGAGTCAAGAGTTTTAGTGTTACATATATGTATGTGTGGCTCGAGTTTCCGTGTTAGCCGAGTTGCGAGCTACTGGAGCTGTGTTAGTGTGTGGTGATGTTGAGGCTTGTGGTTTTGCGTGCGTTATGCACTGTTGATGTGGAGATGTATCAGATTTTCCGAGTTGTCTACTCGTGATGCAGCATGAAGAAGAATGTAGCGGTTTGTGTGTACATTTGCCACTTTTGTCGACTAGTGATGGCTAGGAGGCAGAAATTTGCCGAGATGTGTCAACCATTTGAGATTTCCGGTTGGATGTGGCGTTTGTTGCTGTGAGTGTGTGTGTGTGTGTTTGTATGCACATTGGTTTGTGATACCAGTTGTTAAGCCTTTGTGGATCGTTTGATGAACTCGGTACATTTCCTTGTACTTGCGGAGATGATTTCAGTGGCAGGCTGACATGGTTGTGTTTGACGGAGAATAGCCATCTACGTGGTGTATCCGTGTCCCGGTTCGCTGATCGAGACAATCGGCCACAACTGTGTGTTGGCGAGCTTTGCAGCGAGCATTGGGGGCCAGAATACGAGTTAGTACCGGTTCTTGTCCTCAGATTTGTGGGCAATCTTTGAGGATTATTCAGGCCTTGGAGGGCATGTTATGGACTTCGGTATTGCAGTTCCGGAAGTTTTGGGACCAGCGGTTTCAGTTGTTTGAGATTGCGTGCAGTAACTATTTGTTGACTGCCATGATTTTGTTGTTGCTTGATGTCGTTTTGAGAACAATGTTATACTTTATTGTGCTAGAGTGAGTTTGGTTTGAGTTTGAGTTTGAGTTGATGTTGATTCTGATTTTGTGGGATGTGCTACCACAGACTGTCAGATTTGCGGTATGGGTTGATTATTGCCCGAGTTCGATATTTGAGTTATATTGATGTGTGTAGTTTGAGTTGAGATTTGCTATGTTATTTTGATCCGTATGTGGTCATAGGCGAGGATGTGTTATGCCGTGTGGTTCGGCATTGCCTATAGTGTTGACTTTTATGTGTGTTGTGTTCCGTGTTTCGGAACTGTGTTTCAGGTTTGCTATGTATTGTGTACCCTACCTGTTCCTTATGTAGGAACACTTGGCGATTATGTGAGCCAGTTCAGATTTGTGATTTGAGGGTACAGGGATTCCAGCACGGAATTATCTCCTATTGTGGAGTTTGTGTTCAGAGTTGTTCAGTTGAGATTGCCGTTGGTGAGTTGAGCAGTATGCGGAGGCAATGCTCCTACCTTGTAGTCGACAGACTCGAAAATTTCGAGGTCGAAATTTTTCTAAGGGGGGTGGATTTGTGACGACCCGGACCAGAATTAGTAGTGGAATTAGCTCGATTGATGAGCTTGCACATAGTCGCAGCTGTTTGACAATTATTTGAATCACCGAAGCTTCTTAACGACTAAATTATTGGCCGAGAATTGGAGCTGGGTCTCTTCTCGAGAGTCGTTGTACGTGTGATTACGAGTTCGTGGGCGGTTCCGGATCGTTATTTGGACGACCGAGGAATTAGTTATGAATATTTGAAGTTCGGATATAAATGGCGGGCTACTTAACGACTAAATTACCGGACGAGAATTTGGTTTCGGCTTCTTGACGGAAGTTGTTCAGAATTTAATTTCAAGTTCGTAGGAACTTCCGGAGCATGATTTTGAGTTACGAAGATTTAATTGTGAATATTTCCGTTCGTTGATTAATTAGTCGATTTAAATGTGTGTTGATTCGAAGGGTTGACTTTTTATCCGTTTGGCCGATGTGCTTGACTTTGGGTGATTATAGAAGAGTACGTCGAGACAAGTTTGTGGCCGTGAGAATTATCAGAAACGGAATTACGACGAGAAAGTTACGAATAATTCAAGTTTGCCGAAAAGCGTGTTTGTTGGTTTCCTTATTGGGAAAGTTTCCATGTTTGGCATGTATATAAATAGTAACTTACTAAATCAGGAAAGTCAAAGTATTAATTGGTTGCATTGACTCGGTCAACCTCGCATGGAGGAGCTAATCACGACGGCGACGGTGAGCTTCACGGTGGCTTACCGTCCGGCCACCCCAAGCCTCGGCGATGGGTCCGTGTGGAACGACTCGACTTCCTCTTCACCTTCCCGGCCTCCTTTCACGGCAAGGCTCGCCGGAGGAGGAGCTATTTCCGGCCAAAATTGATGAATTTTTGGTGATTTCGGGTTCCATAATTTACACCGATTTGAGCTGCAATTTTGGGTGGGCTTTGAAGCTCTCATTCCCTTGATGCATCCCTGTAAGTTTCGTGTTTCAATTCGATGTATACATGGAGAATTTTGGATTTGAAGATTTGGTACCAATTCGGGTTTTCATGAAATTGAGCTAGTTAGAGATTGAATTGGCTTTCGATGCAGTTATGGAAGTTGCTCAGTGGACGATTTGGAGTGGAATTGGTGCAGCTCCGCCGTGAAATTTTCCGGTCAGAGGTGGCGCCGCTGTGGGCGGTGGTCAACGCGGCGGTCAACGGTCAACAGGTTTGACTTTTTGGATTTTCGACAAGTCGCATGTCATTTGACTCGAAATCGCGCCCCGATCGCAGTGGGGAGGTTCGTTTTTCGAGTTGAGCGTCCGAACGTAAAACGAGGTATTGAGGTGGTATATATGGATTTTCGACGATTCGTCGTATTCGGATTTCGTATTTCCGAGGACGGTAGTTTCTCGTGATTTGTCTTGTATTGTCAAGATATGAGTTTGAGATATGGATTTTGTGAATATTCAGGTGTTCGTGATCGTTTGTTGGCGAGGGACTTTCCGCCGGATCACGGGTTAACGCGATATGCGTTACGCTAGTCTGTGAGTGGACAATTTCTTTTGACGGAATTCTTGCGAGTCTTTTATATGATTTACGATCTTGAGCATGCGTATGAGATTTCGAATTACATGAGCATATGTTTTATGATTATACGATATACTTATACGAATATACGTATACGAGTATACATACACTTATATGCTGTTTCATGCATTTACATCGAAATGTTTGTGATTTAGTTTACACAGAGTACAGTCGTTATATGTTGTATCGATACACTCGCATCCCGGTTGATCCCCGAGGATGTGTACCGGGGGAGGCTGTGACTCCTGACCCGTGACCTGTACCGGGGGGAGGCAGACCTCTGACCTGAGGCCTTTCTGGCTAGAATCGCGTGGAAGTCTGGGACTCCGTGATTTTGACTGTACTAGCACGGTGTGTGTCCATGAGTGACCCCGTGGGATTTTTACTTGCATGCTCAGTACACTGGAGAAGTATGGTTTACCTCGTGTACTTTATTATTTCTATTTACCTGGACTCGCATATGTTTTTATAACATATAAATTAACTGGTGAAAGACATTTATTTTTGTCCACTCACTCTAACGTGTTTCATGTCTTTCCTCTGGGTTTTTCGGTTTCCGTGCCCAGTTTGCAGTTCGGACTCTGGAGTCGCACGTCGTGGTCGGAGGCATAGTGCTCGAGCTACTTTGTTTCATCCAGTAGGTTTATTGTTCTACCTACTGTGGTATGCGTATACGATTATGTATTAGATGTCACTCTGAGCTTCCTATTGAATACGTTATACGATTTTACACTGGATTTCAGTTAAGTGCATATATATTTACTACTTTACCTTACTGTTGATATATTGAGAAATCCGGATGGGATTGGTGCCCACGGTTTGCTTTTTGTGGCATAGGATGAAGTGTATTTTCCGCGTGCAGGTAATGGTAATTCCATGCTAGTAACGAAACTCTGCCCAAATTTCGAAAAGTTTTTGTTGGTTCGTGTTTTCGAAGGGGTTTGATTCCGATTTAGGAAGCTAAATCGGGGTTGGGTCCTTTCAGCTCCGTCGTTGACCGCCGTCGCCGTCGGCAGCGCGCCGTCAACCGGAGAGATTTTCCGGTGGCCAAGCTCCCACAAGGATCTCCTCAACAAGCCCAACAACTTTTCCAACTGTGGTAACCACCAATTCCGGTGAGGTTTGCCGGAAATCAGCTCGAAACCTCAAGAATCACAACCGGCCGGAAAACTTCCCGGCTCGATTCCGGCGTCGACGCGCCACCTCGGCCCTCCAAACCAAAGGGGAAACGGCCACCATCCAAAACCCATCAAGAATCCATGCTGGAAAGTCGCCGGAGCTCCGCCCCCAAGCAAGGCCGATTCCGGCGAAATTCCAAGAATTTCATCTCCTCCGTTCTCACTCATTCCGGCACCAAATCAAGTAATTCCAAGTTCTAATCAACAGAAAATCAAGCAAGGATTTGAAATATACCAATATCTCGGCCGGAGGTGGCCGGAATCACAAAATCCAACGGCGACAGCTCAAACCCCGCGGTGGTTCTCCAGTCAACGCGAAATGTCAACGGTCAACGCCAGACAACGCCGGTCAAACTTCCTGAATAATATTTATTTCGAATTTTTTTTGACTATTTTCGATATTTTTACTCGCGTCTCGGGACGATCGACGGTCCAAAACGGATAACCATTACGATTCAGATAAACTCAACACGAACGGATAAACTCGACGAAATTCCGAAACTTTAAATATTCATATTATATTCGTCGATCATCAAAATATTCATCCGAAACTGCCCACGAACTCGAAATCACGTGTACAACAACTCTCGAGAAGAGACTCAGTTCAAATTCTCGGCCGATAATTAAGTCGTGATTAAAACCGGCAAATCAATCAATTATCGGAAAAAAGTAATTACGCGCTAACTCGTGAATTAAGCTGATTACTTTACTTATTCTGTTCCGGGTCGTTACAAATATTAGTAACAATTAACAACAACAACACAGTTAGATACTCACCCTCAGCATATCCAAGCTTCTGATATTTCAGAAATAATCCAAAATATCACTGAGGCTGTACTTGACCATGCCAACATTTGAATCCTTCTTGCCAGCTCTTGGTTTGCAAATGTTAAGGATTTAAGCAAGATAAAACTGATACAAAAAAAATTAATGAAACAATAACTGACAGATGCTCAAGAAAATTTACTAGAATAATAATGCTATAACCACCAATATTCTTTGCATTACTTATATCAGACTTTTTCTCATCCTCATCATCATCATTCTCCTCCTTCTCCTCCTTCATCTTCTCTGCCTTCTCCATCTTTAGCTTCTTTGCTCCTTCCATCTTCATGGCTACTTCTGGAAGAAAGTTCTTTGCATAAATGTCCAATGCATTGAACAGGTTGTCAGAGACAACAGTTGCCCAAGCATATTTATTCATTCGTTCAATGCTGCACACGCAGTTTGCAAAGCCAATTGCCAAAGTTCCTCTGGAATTAGGTAACAGAACATAGGCCAAAAGAAGTAAAACCAAAAGACGAACACAGTCGTCAACCCTCTATTTGTCAGCAATTATTATCTCCAACATACGGCAAATATTGGTATGTTGATTGCCTCGCCCCCAAACAACCCACGCAACCAATCTGAAATCCTAATAGTCTTATCATTCAGTGGGATTGGTGTTCCAGACAGCTCAAACCCAACACAGATCCGACAAAACTAGGAGTAATATTGTGAACACGTGTTGGATAGAACTAAAACTCCCTATTCTTTTTTCCTGTATGCATCAACCACAATAGCAATAGAAGCATCTAACTTCAAGTAGTCCCGTTGATCAATATCATCATCGATGAATGATCGAATTAGATCATTAAAGGGTGTATCCTTCAGCCTGTTATTCACATCCTCTTTAATTTTATTCCGGTTAGTAACAATGAACTTCTGGAAGTATTGCAAAGAGCACTGAAACTGACATTTTCAGGTCCGTTCCACCACAGAAACAATTTTCAGCTCAAATAACTTATCCATTACTTGTTGTTGTCTAATAGCTACTTCATTAGCACTCTCTGTCTCTGAATTACTATCAGACATTAACTCAAAAGACTCCACTTTCTTCTTGGCCATGCCCTTGATCTCCTGCTTCTTGATACCCTTAGTCTCCCTAATAATCTTCACAAGACAATCTTCAGAAACAGTAGGACTAGATGAAGAGGAAGCTACTCTTCTTCCCTTGCTCTTTTCTTATAAACAAACTGCTCCTCCTCGAAAGAAGAAGAAGCAAGCACATCAAATTCTGAAGATTCAACATACTTTTTTACTCTCTTCCTAGATGATCTCTCACTATGCCTTCTTTCAGATTCACTATCTGATTCCTGGAGTTCTCTATTGTGTTTCCCCATTAAATATAGAATAACTGCAAATGATTAGCAAACATATAAGTAGACATATATATATATATATATCCAAAAATAGATATCCAATAGTAAGAGAAATAAATACTTCAACTGAAAGGACCCAACCCCGATTTAGTTTTCTAAACCGGAATCAAACCCTTCTGAAAACACGAACTTGCAAAAACTATAGAAATTTCGGCAGAGTTTCACTATATCGTGGAACTACCATTAACCTGCACCCGAAAACACACTTCATCCTATGCCACAAAAGCCAAACCGTGGGCACCAATCCCATCCGGATTTCTCAATATCATATCATAATGTAAAATAATAAACAAAAGCTGTAACTTTACAGAAATCCAAGGAAAATCATATGAAAATATAACATCAGAGTATTTAGAGCGACCTCTAGTATATATATACATAAATACACAACAGTAGGCTAAACCAGAAACCTATTGGAAAAGAAAGGTAGCTCGAATACTAAGCCTCCGACTGCGACGTACGACACCAGAATCCGAACTGTAAACTGGGCACGAAAACAAAAAAGCCCAGGGGAAAGGCAAATAAAATTGTTAGAGTGAGTGGACGAATATAATCATATGTTATAAAAATAATGCGAGTTCTTAAAACAAATGGAGGTGTCAGGCGAATCTCTCAAGCCCGACGGTGATAGACTAAGCGAATCTCTCAAGCCTAGTGGGCACATCAGGAGAATCTCTCAACCCTGGAACTGGACTACCGGTGATCAGCCGAGTAGTCAATGCATCGATGCTAAGTAAATGTCATCACCAATAAAACATAAAATAATACCTCCAAAACAATAAATAATCTCAATACTGTGCTGAAAATAAATACTGAATTCAAGAACTCGCTACGACAGTGTAAATAAAGGTCCACACACAGATAAGCACAGCGCGCAAACGCGCTAATCCCGAGATCTGGCGGAAGATCCCTTGCCCAACGTACGATCTCGATCCCCTGAATAATCAGAAAATATAACTGATCAAAATCACAATTCATTACTCTGTACCACACCTCGGAAACCAACTATTTCCGGAAACATACAACTCAGATCTTCCCGGATAGGAAGCTGATATGGCGCTAATACATGTGATGGATCTGGAATGCATTTCCGCAACATCGAGACATGAAAAACATCGTGTACTCGAGCCATCTTAGAAGGCAACTCTAACCTGTAAGCCACGACACCAACTCTCTCTGTGTTCTCGTACGGACCGATATACCATGGTCGAAGGTTGCCGCACTTCCCGAAACGCACAACTCCCCTTCATGGAGACAGTTTCAGAAAGACCCAATCGCCTACCTCGAACTCGAGATTCTTTCTTCTCACGTCTGCATAACTTTTCTGTCGGTCTTGGGCAATCTTCAGTCTGTCCTGGATAATCTGAATGTCCCCTGTAGTGCTCTTCACCAGACCAGGACCAATGATAAAAAGACCCAACCCCGATTTAGTTTCCTAAACCGGAATCAAACCCCTTCTGAAAACACGAACTTGGAAACACCATAGAAATTTCGGCACAATTTCGCTATATCGTCGAATTACCATTAACCTGCACCCGAAAACACACTTCATCCTATGCCACAAAATCCAAACCGTGGGCACCAATCCCATTCGGATTTCTCAATATCATAACAATAATGTAAAGTAATAAGCAAAACTGTACTTTACAGAAATCCAGGGAAATCATATGAAAATGTAGACATCAGAGTATTCAGAGTGACCTTTAGTATATATATACATAAATATACAACAGTAGGGTAAACAAGAATCCTACTGAAAAAGAAAGGTAGCTCGAACACTAAGCCTCCGACATCGACGTGTGACACCAGACTCAGAACTGCAAACTGGGCACGGAAACCGAAAAGCCCAGGGGAAAGGCAAATAAAATCGTTAGAGTGAGTGGACGAAAATAAACATATGTCTTTCACCATTTATATAGCATAAAACAAAGCAAGTTCTTAAAATAAATGGAGTTGTCAAGCGAATCTCTCAAACCCGACGGTGATAAACTAGGCGAATTTATCAAGCCTAGTCAAGCCTAGTGGGCACATCAGGGGAATCTCTCATCCATGGAACTGGACTACCGGTGATCAGCCGAGTCGCCAAAGCATCGATGCTAAGTAACTGCCATCACCATATAAAACATAAAACAATACCTCCAAAAACAATAAATAATCTCAATACTGTACTGGAAATAAATTCTGAAATCAAGAACTCGCTACAACAGTGTAAATAAATGTCCACTCACAGATAGCACAGCGCGAAAACGCGCTAATCACGAGATCCGGCGAAAGATCCCTCGCCCAATGTACGATCTCGATCCCCTGAATAATCACAAAATATAACTGATCAAAATCACAATTCATTATTTTGTACTATATCTCGGAAACCAACCATTTCCGGAAACATATAACTCGGATACAAAATAATCGACGAAAACCCCCAAATATTCCACATAAACCCTCGACTTAAAATCCGGTATCCAAATCATCTCGAAAACCTCAAGGCAATGATTGGGGGGCGATTACGAGCAAAACGGCATAAAACTCGACAAAAATCCAAAAAGTCAACCCTTCGCCGGAGCGTCGCCGTTAACCTACATCAACTGTGGCGGATTACGGCCAAATTTTCCATATCAAAAGTACTCTTCAAGTCCAACACATCTCTCTTCTACACCAAGACCCAATTCCAAGCCCACCGGCCGGAATCGAGCCCGAAACCTCATGGAATCCATTGATTCCGGCGAGGTTCCGGTGAGGTTCCGGCGACCTCCAAACCTCAACCAAACCAAAATTCCTTCACCCAAAAGCTTCACAAGGATGTCGGGGGCGGTGCTCCGGCAGCGAAAACCCATGGCATACTCGAGCTCGTTCTCCACCTATACCTCATCAATTCACACCAAACCAAGTTCTAAACCATAGGAAATCAAGAGAGGACGCTAGCCATACCAAAATCAAGGCCAGAGGTGGCCGAAAACAGAAAGTCGCTAGCGAGTGAAACAGTGGTCCGGTTTGAACTCGGTCAACGAGGGTCAACGGGTCAAACGACGGTCTAACTTCCCAAACAGTGATTTTCGACAATTTTCTGACTATTCCGATATTTATACTCGCGGCACGATACGATCGACGGCCCTAATCGAATCACATACACGTTTCGGATAACTCAAACTCAAACGGATAAACATGACTAAATCACGCGATTTCAAATATTCATAACATATTCCTCGGCTATCGAAACAAATTTCTGAAACCGCCTACGAACTCGAAATCACACATACTACAAATCTCATGAAGAGACTAAACTCAAATTCTCGCCCGATAATTAAGTCGTGAACTAAACCGCCGATTCAATTAATTACAATAAATCTCGATTACTCACAAAACTCGCGGATTAAACCGATTACCATACCTATTCTGGTTCGGGTCGTCACAAATCTACCCCCCTTAGAAAAATTTTGACCTCGAAATTTAACGTACCTGCTAGGTGAACAGATGAGGATACTGCTCCCGCATACGCTGCTGAGGTCTCCCGGGTGGCCTCCTCAACTGAATGATTCTGCCATAAGACCTTCACAAACGGTATCACACGGTGCCTCAACTTCTGCTCTCGCCGATCGAGAATCTGTACCAGCTCCTCCACATATGTCAAATCCTCTCGGATAGGAAGCTGATGTGGTGCTAAGACATGTGATGGATCTGGAATATACTTCTGCTATATCGAGACATGAAAAACATCGTATACACGAGCCATCTAAGAAGGTAACTCTAATCTGTAAGCCACGATACCAACCCTCTCAGTAATCTCATACGAACCAATGTACCGTGGTCGAAGCTCGCCACACTTCCCGAAAAGCACAACTCCCCTTCAAGGAGACAGTTTCAGGAAAACCCAATCGCCCACTTCGAACTCGAGACTCTTTCTTCTCACGTCCGCATAACTTTTCTGGCGATCCTGGGCAATCTTCAGTCTATCCCGGATAATCTGAATATCCTCTATGGTGCTCTTCACCAGATCAGGGCCAATAAGCCGTCACTCGCCCACCTCACTCCAACACAATGGAGTGCGGCACTGCCTCCCGTATAGAGGCTCATACGGTGATATACCAATATTGGCCTGATAGCTGTTATTGTAAGCAAACTCAATCGAATGCAGTTGCTGGTCCCAATTTCCTCTAAACTTCAAAACACAAGACCGCAACATATCCTCTAGGGCCTGAATAGTCCGCTCAGATTTCCCATCAGTCTGAGGATGGAAAGCTGTACTAAAATGCAATCTGGTACCCAAGGCTCGCTGCAATGCCTACCAGAACTCTGAAGTAAACTTACTGTCTCGGTCAGAGACAATGGATACAGGCACACCACGCAGACGAACGATCTCCACCAAATATAGATTTGCCAATCTGCCCACTGGAATCTTCCCCGGAAGTGCAAGGAAATGAGCGGATTTCGTCAAACGGTCTACGATAACTCAAATACCAGTATTACCAGCCGAAGTACGCGGTAACTGATACACGAAATCCATGGTAACGTGCTCCCACTTCCAAACCGAAATCTCCAAGGGTTGTAACTTTCCCGCAGGCTTCTGCTTCTCTGCTTTAACTTGCTAACAAATAAGATATCTGCTTACATATGCGGCAATCTCCCTCTTCATATTTCGCCACTAGTAATAAGCTCGAAGTGTACGAAACATCTTCGTACCACCGGGATGCATCGCATAAGCAGAACAATGATCTTCGTCTAAAATCTCTTTCTTCAAACCCTCATTCCTGGGTACACATAATCTGCCTCTGAATAGCAATGTACCATCATCACTCAACCGAAACTCTGTTGGCATACCATTCTGAATCATGGTCTTCTTGTCCAACTGATAGGAATCCGCATCCTGAGCTTCCCGAACCTGATCAACCAGTACCAGTCGAACTTGGAAGCTACCCAACAAGGCTCCATCATCATCCCAGCTCAAACCTGCGACACTTGGCTTCCTTTGTAGCCACCATATCCCGCGCAAAACGAGACAATCGAGTAAACCGATCCCGATACTCAAGTACAGACAAACTGCCCTGCCTCAAGTTCGTGAACTCCTCGTACTTGCGCTGCTGGGTAGCCTGATTAAAATACCTCCGCATAAACAGATCACGAAACAATGTCCACGGAGTATCCACAGGAACTCTGTCAGTGCTGACCCACCAAAATTATGCATCACCCTCAAGTAAACCAACTGCGGCTACTGTCATCTGCTCAGGTGTAAACTGCAGACGCTTACAAACACGCTCAATCTGAACCAACCATGCCTCGCATATCTCTGGATCAACTGAACCCGAAAACACAGTAGCACCCGCAGTGCGAGCCTTGACCACAGGGTCAAAACGCTCTTCCAAACGCAGCACTCGCATCAGCAAGTCGCGCGTTCGGCGATCCTCATCAGGATCATCATCCCGATCAACACGGGGACCACGTCGAGGAGGCATCCTACTGATACAAGACAAGCATTAGGTACAAGCAGAAAGAACGTAATCATGAGACCGCAGATATTTGAGGACACACAACACCCGAAGTATTGATGAGTACCGCTGGCCAGTCGGGTCATCACTCCAGTCATGCTGTATCAACTCAAATACCCTAAGCGT
Organism: Geum urbanum; assembly: GCA_946800695.1. Lineage (NCBI taxonomy): Eukaryota > Viridiplantae > Streptophyta > Magnoliopsida > Rosales > Rosaceae > Geum > Geum urbanum. The sequence continues at coordinate 41,503,184 of OX326997.1, forward strand.
CACAACTACAAGAGTCTACAGAATCTGACAACCTAATGCTCTGATACCAAGCTGAAAGGACCCAATCCCGATTCAGTTACCTAAACCGGAATCAAACCCTTCCGAAAATACGAACCAACAAAAATTTTTCAAAATTTGGGCAGAGTTTCGTTACTAGCGTTGAATTACCATAACCTGCACGCGGAAAATACACTTCATCCTATGCCACAAAAAGCAAACCGTGGGCACCAATCCCATCCGGATTTCTCAACATCAATATAATCAACAACAGTAAATAAACTGCACTATGTATATATGTATATCTGTGAAAATCCACACAACATGTACCAGAATGTATCAGAGCGACCTCTAGAGTAAAACATATATAATATGTACATCAGTAGGCGAAACAAGAACCTACTGGAAAACACAGGTGACTCTGATCACCAGCCTCCAAACCGCGACGTGAAACACCAAACCTGAACTGCAAACTGGGCACGGAAACCGAAAAGCCCAGGAGAAAGACAATAAACACGTTAGAGTGAGTGGACGAAAATAAATGTCTTTCACCAAGTATATATGTTATTAAAACATACGCGAGTCCAGGTAAATAAAAACAACAAGTACACGAGGTAAAACTCACACTCCTCCAGTGTACTGAGCATGCAAGTAAAAATCTCACAGTCAGAACCACGGGGTCCCTAGCCCACACGTGATCCAGAACCACGGGGTCCCTAGCCCACACGTGATCCTAGCTGGTAACATCCTCGGGGATCAGCCGGGATGCAGTGTATCGATACAACATCACAAACTACGACTGTACTTTGTGAAAACCAAATCATAAACAACTCGATGCAAAGGCATGAAACATTATATCAATGTATGTATACTCGTATACGCATATTCGTATATATATATGATCGTAAAACACATGCTCGTAAACCACAACCAAGCTGCATGCTCAAGTTCGTAAATCATAAATAAAAGACTCGCAATCATTTCCGTGAAAAGAAATTGTCCACTCACAGGTGAGCAAAAAGCACACACGCACTAATCTCGATGACCGGCGGAAGATCCCTCGCCAGATGCACAATCTCGGTCCCGATCTCGATCTCGATCCCCTGAATATATTCATAAAACACAACTGATCAATATTGTAATCCACTACACTGTACTGATGTACGGAAACCAACCGTTCCCGGAAATACGAAATGCAGTGCAAAATGAATTACAGAAATCCCGAAATCCCCACTCGAAATCTCGACTGACAATCGGCTAACCAAATCAACCCAAAAACCTCCGTACGATAACCAGGGCGTGATTACGAGAAAAATGACACTAATTACATCGAAATCTGAAAAGTTGACTTTTTCCTCGCCGTTGACCGCCGCCAGCGGCGGCGGCGCGCCGTCAACGGTGGAATTTTGCGGCCAAAAGCTCCAGTTTCAATGGTCTCATCATTTCGAGCATCTTTCTCTTCTACCCCAACAACCAAATCTCACTCTAACACCCTCAATTTTCACGAAAACCAACCGGAAATTCTCACCGGAAAACCCAATCGGGTTTTCATCCAAACTCAATCCCATTCAAAACCAACTATCTAGGGAGCATCTATGAGGTGTGGGGAGCAAAACCCCCAACACCTCACCCCACGAAACTCGCCGGAAACACCTCCACCGTCACCGGCGAACTCCGGCACCGCAACCCGATTCGGGTTCCCATCAAACTCCACCAAAACTCATAATTTCAAATACAAACCTACTCGAAATCAAGAGGGGAAGGAGACCTTACCCACGCCGACACCAGAAGTGGCCGGAAAATGGTCGCCGGAATTCAACTTCCCGTTTGGGAAACTTTCCTATTCGGTCCGAAAGTTCACTTTCCAAATATAGAAAGTCAACACAATTTCCAGTTTGGTCAACGCCCAAATGAAGTTTTCGACTAACTCTCGACTATATTTCGACTTTTCGATATTTATACTCGTCCCTCGGGTCAATCAACGGTCCGAAATGAAAATACGAAATGATTCGGATAAGCTCGAAACAATCGGATAAACTCGTCGGAACCCGAAACTTCAAATAATCATAAAATATTTCTCGGTTATCGGAAAAATCTTCCGGAACCGCCCATGAGCTCGAAATCACGTACTCTACACATTCCGTGAAGACACTCAACCCAAATTCTCGACTGAAAACAAAGTCGCGAATCGAATCGGCAAACGACACAATATCGCAAAACTGCGACTAAAACCAAATCTCGAGAATCGTGCCAAACACACAACTGATTCTGGTTCGGGTCGTCACAAATCTACCCCCCTTAAAGAAATTTCGACCTCGAAATTTACATACCTGTCAGGTGAACAGATGAGGATACTGCTCCCGCATACGCTGCTCGGTCTCCCAGGTGGCCTCCTCCACTGAATGGTTCTGCCACAAGACCTTCACCAGCGGAATCACACGGTGCCTCAACTCCTGCTCACGACGATCGAGAATCTGCACTGGCTCCTCAACATACGATAAGTCCTCTCTGATCGGCAGCTGCTGCGGGGCTATCACATGTGAAGGATCAGAGATGTACTTCCGCAGCATCGAAATATGGAAGACATCATGCACACGAGCCATCTCTGTCGGTAACTCAAGTCTGTAAGCAACAGCTCCAACCCTCTCCGTAATCTCATACGGACCAATGTACCGCGGTCGAAGCTTGCCACGCTTCCCGAAACGCACCACTCCCCTCCACGGAGATAGTTTCAGGAAGACCCAATCACCGACCTCGAATTCCAAGCTCTTCCTCCTCACATCCGCGTAACTCTTCTGCCGATCCTGGGCGATCTTCCATCGATCCCGAATAACCTGAATGTCCTCCATCGTGGTTTTCACCAAATCTGGACCAATAAGCCAACGCTTGCCCACCTCACTCCAACACAATGGAGTGCGACACTGCTTCCCGTACAGAGCCTCGTACGGTGCCATCTCAATACTGGCCTGATAGCTGTTGTTGTAGGCGAACTCAATCAAGTGCAACTGCTGATCCCAGTTTCCACGAAACTGCAACACACACGATCTCAGCATATCCTCAAGAGTCTGAATGGTCCGCTCAGACTGCCCGTCAGTCTGAGGATGAAAAGCTGTACTAAATCTCAACTTCGTGCCCAACGCTCGCTGTAAAGCCTGCCAAAACTCAGAAGTGAACTGACTATCTCAATCAGAAACAATCGATACAGGCACACCATGCAAGCGAACAATCTCTGATAAGTACAACTTAGCCAGTCTGCCCACTGAAATCTTCCCTGGAAGTGCAAGAAAGTGTGCGGATTTCGTCAATCGATCAACGATAACCCAAATGCCAGTGTTGCCCGCCGAAGTACGCGGCAACTGATAGACAAAATCCATTGTAATGTGCTCCCACTTCCAAACTGGAATCTCAAGTGGCTGTAGTTTCCCTGCAGGTTTCTGCCTCTCCGCCTTCACCTGCTGACAAATCAAACACCTGCTCACGTACGCGGCAATCTCCCGCTTCATGTTGCGCCACCAATAGTACGCTCGAAGTGTACGAAACATCTTCGTACCTCCGGGATGCATCGCATACGCTGAACTGTGGGCCTCGTCCAGAATTTCCTTCTTCAAGTCCTCGTCCCTGGGTACACATAATCTGCCCCTGAACAACAACGTACCGTCGTCGCTCAATCGAAACTCAGTAGGTACACCATTCTGAATTATAGTCTTCTTGCCCAGCAAGTAAGGATCTGAATCCTGTGCTTCCGTACCTGATCAACCAATACTGGTCGAACCTGAAAACTGGCCAACAAAGTTCCATCATCATCATACCCAAACACAGCACCTGTAGCTCGAAGCTCGGCTAACATCGATACTCTGGCCACACACACGTGAAACAATGAGGCTCCAGATTTCCGACTAAGTGCATCCGCTACAACGTTGGCCTTCCCTGGATGGTACTCAAACGTGCAATCATAATCATTGATCAATTCCATCCATCGGCGCTGCCTCATGTTCAGATCCGGCTGCGTCCGGAAGTAAGTGAGACTCTTGTGGTCAGTGAAAATCTTACACTGAGCACCATACAGATAATGTCTCCAACTCTTCAACGCTAAAACAATAGCGGCTAACTCCAAATCATGCGTCGGATAGTTGACCTCGTGTGGTTTCAGCTGTCTGGAACCATATGCCACGACCCTACCATGCTGCATCAACACACAACCAAGGCCCAACTTCGACGCGTCGCTGTACACAACAAACTCACCACTGTCGTCTGGCAATGTCAAAACTGGTGCGGTAGTCAATCTCTCCTTCAGGAGCAAGTAACTTTCCTCGCATGCATCAGACCACTCAAACTTGACACCCTTCTTCGTCAACCTGGTCAGTGGTGTAGCTATCCAGGAGAAATCATGTACAAACCGTCGGTAGTAGCCTGCTAATCCCAAGAAACTCCGGATCTCCGGTACAGTAGTGGGTCGACTCCAATTCAGCACGGCCTCGATCTTGTCAGGATCAACACTAACTCCCTCGGCCGAAATCACGTGGCCCAGAAACTTCACACTATCCAACCAGAACTCACACTTGCTAAACTTAGCGAATAATTGATGGTCCCGCAAAGTCCGCAACACCGCTCGCAAGTGCTTCTTGTGCTGGCCCACACTCCTCGAGTATATCAAAATATCATCAATGAATACAATCACGAACTTGTCCAGGAATCGACGAAACACCCGATTCATCAAGTCCATGAAAGTTGCGGGGGCGTTGGTCAACCCAAACGGCATAACCAGAAACTCATAGTACCCATACCGCGTCCTGAATGCTGTCCTGGCAACATCGGAGTCTCGGATCCTCAACTGGTGATATCCGGATCGAAGATCAATCTTCGAAAAGACTGCTGCTCCCTTCAGCTGATCGAACAAGTCGTCAATCCGCGGCAACATACTTGTTCCTCACTGTAATCTGATTCAGCTTCCGATAGTCGATGCACAAACGCATGGACCCGTCCTTCTTCCGCACAAACAACACTGGAACACCCCACGGAGAAACACTCGGTCGAATGAATCCCTTCTCTAACAACTCCTGAAGCTGAATCTGCAACTCCCTCAACTCTGCAGGAGCCATCCGGTACGGTGTCTGGGAAATCGGTCCAGTACCCGGCAATAACTCAATGGTAAAATCAATCTCCCGCACAGGGGGTATACCAGGTAACTCTGTTGGAAACACATCCAGAAACTCGGACACAACCTCAATACTACCAAGATCCGGCACTGCAGCTGTAGTGTCCACAACATGGGCTAAGTAAGCAACACAACCCTTCTTCATCAACCGATCCGCCCTCATCGCGGAAATCAAACACGGTAGGGAAGTGTTCTTCTCGCCACGAAATAGTATCTCAGGTAACCCTGGTCGTCGAAATGCGACCTCCTTCCTGTGGCAATCAAACATGGCCCAGTGCGACTCCAAAAAGTCCATGCCCAATATCAGATCGAAATCCACAATATCAAGCAACAACAGATCAGCAGCTAAACCATGGCCATCAACAAACACCTCACAATCTCGGTAAACCCAACCGATGCTCATAACCTCACCTGACGGATACAACACTCTCCACAACCCCGGAAGTGGAGATGCAAGAACCGTAGCCAATGATGACAGTCTAAATGATATGAATGAATGTGTGGCACCTGGATCTAGCAATGCAACTACAGGAATACCAAAAACATGTAACGTACCGATAACGACCTCCGGTGATGCTCTGCCCTCACGCATAGTCATAGCATGAACCCTCGCCTGTCCGGCTGGTCGTCCTCGCTGGGGCTGTCCCTGCTGCCTGCCCTGACCTGCAAATTGTGGTGGTCGAGCTCCCGAAGTGGTTCCTCGCTCTCCTCCGGAACCCTGAGCTGCCTGTCCACCAGCACCATACGACTGAGGACACTCTCTCGAGTAGTGACCCACCTGGCCACAACGATAACATATAACAGGACCCCGCTGACATGGTCCAAGATGATGCTTATTGCAGAGGTTGCACAATGGATAATCTCTCGGAATAGGAAATGTGCCACCAGTACGCCGGGGGTAACTAGAACCGCTGGAATCAACACTAGCCTGTGGTCGCCGCGGTCGATCTCTCCTCCACCTCGGCCTCTGCCTCTGTACACCAATTGATGGGCGATAAGATCCACCACCTGAGGATGACGCTGAACCGGAAGTATCAGAACTCTGCCTCTTTGAAGGCCCCTGACTCGGTCCACCTTCCTCGAATCGCCTCGGTTGGTACCTCTGCTGTCTCTCCTGCTCAATATCCTCGCCTCGGAGTGCAGCACTAACAAACTCATCAAAGTTGTTCCTCGGCATCGTAGTCAATGTCGCCTTGATATTCAGATTCAATCCCAGCTCAAACCTGCGACACTTGGCTTCCTCTGTAGCCACCATATCCCGCGCAAAACGAGACAATCGAGTAAACCGATCCCGATACTCAAGTACAGACAAACTGCCCTGCCTCAAGTTCGTGAACTCCTCGTACTTGCGCTGCTGGGTAGCCTGATTAAAATACCTCCGCATAAACAGATCACGAAACAATGTCCACGGAGTATCCACAGGAACTCTGTCAGTGCTGACCCACCAAAATTATGCATCACCCTCAAGTAAACCAACTGCGGCTACTGTCATCTGCTCAGGTGTAAACTGCAGACGCTCACAAACACGCTCAATCTGAACCAACCATGCCTCGCATATCTCTGGATCAACTGAACCCGAAAACACAGTAGCACCCGCAGTGCGAGCCTTGACCACAGGGTCAAAACGCTCTTCCAAACGCAGCACTCGCATCAGCAAGTCGCGCGTTCGGCGATCCTCATCAGGATCATCATCCCGATCAACACGGGGACCACGTCGAGGAGGCATCCTACTGATACAAGACAAGCATTAGGTACAAGCAGAAAGAACGTAATCATGAGACCGCAGATATTTGAGGACACACAACACCCGAAGTATTGATGAGTACCGCTGGCCAGTCGGGTCATCACTCCAGTCATGCTGTATCAACTCAAATACCCTAAGCGTCACAACTACAAGAGTCTACAGAATCTGACAACCTAATGCTCTGATACCAAGCTGAAAGGACCCAATCCCGATTCAGTTACCTAAACCGGAATCAAACCCTTCCGAAAATACGAACCAACAAAAATTTTTCAAAATTTGGGCAGAGTTTCGTTACTAGCGTTGAATTACCATAACCTGCACGCGGAAAATACACTTCATCCTATGCCACAAAAAGCAAACCGTGGGCACCAATCCCATCCGGATTTCTCAACATCAATATAATCAACAACAGTAAATAAACTGCACTATGTATATATGTATATCTGTGAAAATCCACACAACATGTACCAGAATGTATCAGAGCGACCTCTAGAGTAAAACATATATAATATGTACATCAGTAGGCGAAACAAGAACCTACTGGAAAACACAGGTGACTCTGATCACCAGCCTCCAAACCGCGACGTGAAACACCAAACCTGAACTGCAAACTGGGCACGGAAACCGAAAATCCCAGGAGAAAGACAATAAACACGTTAGAGTGAGTGGACAAAAATAAATGTCTTTCACCAAGTATATATGTTATTAAAACATACGCGAGTCCAGGTAAATAAAAACAACAAGTACACGAGGTAAAACTCACACTCCTCCAGTGTACTGAGCATGCAAGTAAAAATCTCACAGTCAGAACCACGGGGTCCCTAGCCCACACGTGATCCAGAACCACGGGGTCCCTAGCCCACACGTGATCCTAGCTGGTAACATCCTCGGGGATCAGCCGGGATGCAGTGTATCGATACAACATCACAAACTACGACTGTACTTTGTGAAAACCAAATCATAAACAACTCGATGCAAAGGCATGAAACATTATATCAATGTATGTATACTCGTATACGCATATTCGTATATATATATGATCGTAAAACACATGCTCGTAAACCACAACCAAGCTGCATGCTCAAGTTCGTAAATCATAAATAAAAGACTCGCAATCATTTCCGTGAAAAGAAATTGTCCACTCACAGGTGAGCAAAAAGCACACAGGCACTAATCTCGTTGACCGGCGGAAGATCCCTCGCCAGATGCACAATCTCGGTCCCGATCTCGATCTCGATCCCCTGAATATATTCATAAAACACAACTGATCAATATTGTAATCCACTACACTGTACTGATGTACGGAAACCAACCGTTCCCGGAAATACGAAATGCAGTGCAAAATGAATTACAGAAATCCCGAAATCCCCACTCGAAATCTCGACTGACAATCGGCTAACCAAATCAACCCAAAAACCTCCGTACGATAACCAGGGCGTGATTACGAGAAAAATGACACTAATTACATCGAAATCTGAAAAGTTGACTTTTTCCTCGCCGTTGACCGCCGCCAGCAGCGGCGGCGCGCCGTCAACGGTGGAATTTTGCGGCCAAAAGCTCCAGTTTCAATGGTCTCATCATTTCGAGCATCTTTCTCTTCTACCCCAACAACCAAATCTCACTCTAACACCCTCAATTTTCACGAAAACCAACCGGAAATTCTCACCGGAAAACCCAATCGGGTTTTCATCCAAACTCAATCCCATTCAAAACCAACTATCTAGGGAGCATCTATGAGGTGTGGGGAGCAAAACCCCCAACACCTCACCCCACGAAACTCGCCGGAAACACCTCCACCGTCACCGGCGAACTCCGGCACCGCAACCCGATTCGGGTTCCCATCAAACTCCACCAAAACTCATAATTTCAAATACAAACCTACTCGAAATCAAGAGGGGAAGGAGACCTTACCCACGCCGACACCAGAAGTGGCCGGAAAATGGTCGCCGGAATTCAACTTCCCGTTTGGGAAACTTTCCTATTCGGTCCGAAAGTTCACTTTCCAAATATAGAAAGTCAACACAATTTCCAGTTTGGTCAACGCCCAAATGAAGTTTTCGACTAACTCTCGACTATATTTCGACTTTTCGATATTTATACTCGTCCCTCGGGTCAATCAACGGTCCGAAATGAAAATACGAAATGATTCGGATAAGCTCGAAACAATCGGATAAACTCGTCGGAACCCGAAACTTCAAATAATCATAAAATATTCCTCGGTTATCGGAAAAATCTTCCGGAACCGCCCATGAGCTCGAAATCACGTACTCTACACATTCCGTGAAGACACTCAACCCAAATTCTCGATTGAAAACAAAGTCGCGAATCGAATCGGCAAACGACACAATATCGCAAAACTGCGACTAAAACCAAATCTCGAGAATCGTGCCAAACACACAACTGATTCTGGTTCGGGTCGTCACAAGTTTTCAATACTCCTTCGCCCGCCAAGCCCATTCCCCTACAGTAGTAGGTATTCTTTCCAGTCCCACACGCTTTTGCCATGATCTGAGCCGCTATCGGGGGATCAAGCGGATCGATCTGAGAGGCATACTGGGTGACTTCTTCCTCGGAGCAGTCAGGATGGTTAGTCCGAGCTATACTCATGGTCACTTCTACGGTCGCCTCCTCCACTCTCGCCTAATTGAAAAGCGAAAATGAACAACGTATTAACTAACAAAATCTATTAATATCGAAAAATAGTTTTATTAACACATGGAGAGGCGAAAGACTTACCGCTTCGTCAGGGCACTGCGGATAGAACTTCTGATGAATATACACCAAGGGGTTCACTTCTTGTTGTTGCTGCGCCTTAGTCGACCAACCCATGTAGTTGAGTGAACCTGGATGATGGGCCCTGGTGTTTTTCAATCTATTCGCCCGGTTCGTCTTCGAAATCGCCTTGTTTGATAAACATATGGAAAAAAATTAGTAGCTAACTATTTAAATCTGATACGATACATTAGGCTTGTAAGATATATTAAGGATGCATACCTTCGCTTTGGGGTGCTCGAAGTGGGCTATCAGCCACAGCCACTCGTACTCCCTAAACCGGAATTCGCTAGGGGTAGAACCTCGGCCTAGCTCCTTGTATACAGTGTAATGGGAAGAAAGCTCGTTCTTCCACTCTTTATACCTATATTAAAACAAGGAAAAAAAGTTAGAGATATTAAAACACTTGATAAAAAAAAATCTAACTCGATATATATTCAAATAAGTCGAAGCACATCACCTCATATGTAGTTGACGCTCTACCCACGTGTGAATAAGAACTTCATCCACGTCAAACCACACCTGCAATATGAATATATAAAAGGTAAAATTATATATTTATTTGGACTTAATTAATAAATGTAAAATTTACGTAATGAAAATACGATTTTACTCACACTGAGTGCATTATGCACTTGCATCTTCACGTAGATAGGCACAGATTCCCAATCTGGCCAAAGCATTGGGACCTTGTCCCGCACGATCGCACCGGCCATGCTGACATATTTGCGCGTGGTGTCGAATGCCTCGATCACCTCGCCATCCTCATTGGCCCTTATGGGCGTTTTCCTTCCGCTGGTGGCCTGCTCAAGTCTCTTCCCGGTGCAGGTGCCTCTAGCCCCTTTCCGTTTTCCAGTCCCATTAACGAAATTGCCTAATAATACAATGTCAACAAATTGATATCATTAATTGAACCTATCGCAAGTCTTAAGTAATAATTAAGTAATCAATCTGAAGTTAAATAAAATTTACCTGCATCGTCCGTTTGTTGGTTGGTGCACCTCACACTCCAAAGATGCACGGGGTCGAACGGGAGGAAGTTATACGCTTCCTCCACGGTCAGGAACTCCAGCCGTCCTTCAACATAAACAGGCATCCCCCTATCATCGAATTCAGGGATGACAGGAATCTCGTCGGGTAGGAAGAGACCGGACGGCGGAGATAGACGAGGCCTGGACGATGAGGCGCCAGCACCACCATGTGCCTCAGATGATTCCCGTGAAACGGGAGTAGGCACCGGGCGAATATGGGGCATTCGGATTGAGGGAGTTTCTGATGCCCCCGTTGACTGTCGCTCGTCTGAGGCTCTGCCACCGGAGGGACGTCTGCTGATTGAGCGTCTGGAGACTGAGGCTCGAACCTCGACTTCCGGTTCCACGGCTCTTGATCGTGCAACTTCCTCCTCAGCTCGCGCCTCTAGCAAGGCTCTCGTGCGAGCAGTCATCATTGGCCTGAAAGGACCCAACCCCGATTTAGCTTCCTAAATCGGAATCAAACCCCTTCGAAAACACGAACCAACAAAAAATTTTCGAAATTTGGGCAGAGTTTCGTTACTAGCGTGGAATTACCATTACCTGCACGCGTAAAATACACTCCATCCTATGCCACAAAAAGCAAACCGTGGGCACCAACCCCAACCGGATTTCTCAATATATCAACAATAACGTAAAGTAGTAAATATATATGCACTTTACCGAAATCCAGTGTAAAATCGTACAACGTATTCAATAGGAAGCTCAGAGCGACATCTAATACATAATCGTATACACATACCACAGTAGGTAGAACAATAAACCTACTGGATGAAACAAAGTAGCTCGAGCACTATGCCTCCAACCATGACGTGCGACACCAGAGCCTGAACTGCAAACTGGGCACGGAAACCGAAAAGCCCAGGGGAAAGACAATAAACACGTTAGAGTGAGTGGACGAAAATAAATGTCTTTCACCAGTTTATATATGTTATAAAAACATATGCGAGTCCAGATAAATAAAAACAACATAGTACACGAGGTAAAACTCACACTCCTCCAGTGTACAGAGCATGCAAGTAAAAATCCCACGGGGTCGCTCATGGACACACACCGTGCTAGTACAGTCCGAATCACGGGATCCCGGACCCACACGTGATTCTAAGCCAGAAAGGCCTCGGTTCCGGGGATACGCCCCTCGCCGGTCAGGTCGGGGTAACGCCCCGCCTGGGATGCCTACCATCGGGGATCAGCCGAGAGGCTAAGTGTATCGATACAACAACGTAACCACGACTGTACTCTGTGTAAACCAAATCATAAACATTTCGATGCAAATGCATGAAACAGCATATAAGTGTATGTATACTCGTATACGTATATTCGTATAAGTATATCGTATAATCGTAAAACACATGCTCATGCAATTCGTAATCTCAATACGCATGCTCAAGTTCGAAAATCATATAAAAGACTCGCAAACAATCCGTGAAAAGAAATGTCCACTCACAAACTGGCGTAACGCGTATCGCGTTAACCCGTGATCCGGCGGAAAGTCCCTCGCCAAAACAACGATCACGAAACCCTGAATATTCACAATGTCCAATATTCAAAATCATAATCCGACAATACAAATCAAATCACGAGAAACCACCGTTCTCGGAAATACACAATTCGAATACGACGAATCGTCGAAAATCCATATATACCACCTCAAATACCTCGCTTTACGTTCGGACGCTCAACTCGAAAAACGAACCTCCCCACTGCGATCGGGGCGCGATTTCGAGTCAAATGACATGCGACTTGCCGAAAGTCAAAAAGTCAACCCGTTGACCGTTGACCGCCGTCCACGGCGGCGCCGCCGCCGGCCGAAGAATTTTCCGGCGGAGCCACCCTTGTTCCACTCCAAATCGCCCACTGAGCAACTTTGTCAACTGCACCGAAGTCCAATTCTCACTCTAACATGGTCAATTTCATGAAAAACCGAATGAACACACAAATTTCAATCCCAAAATTCTCCTTCCACAAATCGAATTGGAACACGAAACTTACAGGGAAGCATCATGGTGATGAGGGCTACAAAGCCCACCCCAAAGTTCAGCTCGAATCGGCCCGAAACCAAGAACCCGAATCACAAAGTTTTCCCTCCATTTTTTGGCCGGATTTCCTTCCATTTCCGGCGAGTCTCGCCTTGAACGGTGGCCGGGGAAAGGACAAGGAAGCTGAGGCGCTTCGAACGGGACCAACCCCGTCCCACGGGATGGCCGGAATCAAACGCCGCCGTGGAGTCACCGTCAAGCACGTCGGCCTCCTTCTCTCACCACCGAGTTGACCGAGTCAACTCGGTCAACAACCGAATAGGAAATGTTTGACTTGTCCCAAAATGGCAACCTGCTATTTATAGCCTTTCCCGATTAGGAAACTTCATGTTTATCCATTTCGACAAACTTCAAACACGCGTAACTCTCTCGTCGTAATTCCGATTCCGAAAATTCTCGCGGCCACAAACTCAACTCAACATGATCTTCAATAATCACCCAAAGTCAAACACATCGGCCAAACGGATAAAAAGTCAACCCTTTAAAGCAACACACATTAAATCGACTAAATAACCAACAAACGGAAATATTCGCAACTAATTCCTCGTAACTCCAAATTATGCTCCGGAAGTTCCCACAAACTCGAAACTAAATTCCGAACAACTTCCGTGAAGAAACCGAAACCAAATTCCCGTCCGATAATTTAGTCGATAAGTGGCCCACCATTTAAATCTAGACTTCAAATATTCATAACTAATTCTTCGGTTGTCCAAATAACGATCCGGAACCGCCCACGAACTCGTAATCACATATAGAACGACTCTCGAGAAGAGATCCAGCTCCAATTCTCGGCCAATAATTTAGTCGTTAACAGAACCCTAGCGAGTAAGTCCGCTATCGGAAATCCACGTCGATACGCTAACTCGCGAATTGAGCTAATTATACTTCTGATTCTGGTCCGGGTCGTCACAAATCCACCCCCCTTAGAAAAATTTCGACCTCGAAATTTCCGAGTCTGCTTACTACAATGTAGGAGCACTGCCTCTGCATACTGCTCAACTCACCAACTGCAATCTCAACAGAACAACTCTGATCATAAACTCCACAATAGGAGACAATTCCGTGCTGGAATCCCTGTACCCTTAAATCACAAATCTGAACTGGCTCCACACAAGCCCAAGTGTTCCTACATAAGGAACAAACAGGGTACACAACACATAGCAAACCTGAAACATAGTTCCGCCACGCGGAACACAACACACAAAGCCAACACTATAGGCGATGCCGAACCATACAGCATAACACAAACTCGCCTATGACCACATATGGATCAAAACATTAAGGCAAATCACAACTCAGTTCACACATCAACATAACTCAGACACCCATATCAGCATAGTTCAAACATCGAGCTCGAGCAATAATCAACCCAATTCCGCTAATCTGACAGTCTGTGGTAACACACTCCACAAAACGACGTCAAACAATATCAAAATCACAGTGGACAACAACCTGGTACTGCAAGCAACCTCGAACAACTGAAACTGCTGGTCCCGAATCCTCCGGAACTGCAATACCAAGGTCCACAACATGCCCTCCAAGGCCTAAATAGTCCTCAAAGATCGCTCGCCAATCCGAGGATAAGAACTGGTACTATCTCGTAGTCTGGTCTCCAATGCTCGTGGCAAAGCTCACCAACACACAGTCGTAACTGATCACCTCAATCGGTGAATTGGGACACAGGTACACCATGTAGATGGACAACCTCTACCAAACATAGCCATAACCGCCTGTCACTGAAATCATTTCCGAAAGTACAAGTAAACATACCCCAAGTTTATCAAACTGTCCACAAAGACCCAACAACCGGTATCACAAACCAAACTGCGTATAAACACACACGAGATCACAACAGCAACCGCCACGTCTAACCGGAAATCTCAAATGGCTAACACATCTTGGCACGTCTCTGCCTCCTAGCCATCGCCAGTCGACGAATGTGGCATCAGTACACACATGCTGTGCTCGCACAAGCTGCTATATCGCTCTTCATGTTGCGTCACGAGTAATAAACTTGAAGTATCTGACATTTCTCCGCGTCACTAGCGCCAAACACGCGCAAAATCACAAGCCTCAACATCATCATACTCAAATTCAGCTCTCGTAGCCCATAACTCGGCTAATACGGAAACTCGAGCCACACATACACGCATGCAATACCGAAGCTCCTAACTCTCGACCGAATGCATCAACAGCAACATCATCCCAAACGGATGGTCAAAGTGCAACCATTAGCCTTCCTCGAACAAACTCTAATGTACAGCCATAATCGTCAGTCGACTCCATCCATCGACACTGCCTCAAGCCCAAATCTGGCCGAAAATGCAAGTGGATGAAACTCAATGGTCGGTGTACATCCTACACCACGCTGCACGCCGTAGCTATAAAATCTCGATGCATCGCCATAACCCACGAACTCGTCATGATCGTCAGGTAAGGTCAAAGCCGCAGTAACGGTCACCAACCTGCAGGAGTAAGCAACTCTCCTCGCGTGCATCGAACCACATGAACCTGACGCCTTCTTCGTCAATCCGGAAAGTGAAGTGGCAATCCAGGAAAAATCCTGTACAAAGCCGTCGATACAAGCCTGCCAAAACCCAAGAGACCCCCAATCTCTGGCACAGTAATAGGGCAAACTCCAAATCAACACGGCTTCGAACTGGTCAGGGTCCACTCCAACTCCCTCGGATAATATCACATAGCCCAAAATCTTCACGCTAATCGACCAAAACTCACACTGAATGAACTTTCACAAACAGCTAATCGTCTCGCGAAGTCCACAAAACCGCTCGCAACTGCTCCAGGTACTGGTCCACACTCTCGGAGTACATCAGGACATTGCCAACAAACATGACCGCAACTCGTCCAGAAACCGTCTGAACACATGGTCCATCAAGTCCACACAATCTACGGAGCATTGGTCAACCAATGAAGTGACCAAGAACTCCAGATGCTCGCTCCGAGATCCGAAAACCACACCTGACTCAACAAACCACCACTGATGGTATCTGGATCCGAATCGATCTTCGACCAGTCTGAAGCTCTCACAAGCTGATCAAACCAATCATCAATCCGAAACGGAGGATACACACTCTCCTCTGAAACGAATCAGGCTTCCGGTAGTCAATGCACCACCTCGTCAACCCCTACAACATCAGTGCAAACAATGCAAGAGCACACCACGCAAATATGTGGGGTCACATGAAATCTCCTGAAACCTCCTCCAGCAACTCCTGGAGTCGAAACAATAGCTCCATCAGCTCCGCTGGCTCTGAACGACAAGACGTCGATAAAATGAGTCCAGCGCCTGTAACAAACTCAATGATGTAGTCAGTCTCCCGAATTGGAGGAACACCTGGTAACTCCTCCAACACACACCTGGAAACTCGGAAACCACCACAATGTCACCAATGTCGGACACAGCAACTACAGTATCCACAACATGAGCTAAGAAAACCACACAACTCATCTACATAAACTGCTCGACCATCACCAAGAAACAGCATCTCGGGAAAACTGGTCGTCGAAACACAACCTCCTCCTCGATGCACTCGAACACAACCAAATGCGTCGTCAGACTCACAAACATATTGTAACCGCAATATCCAGCTATAACAGATCCGCGGCTAAGTTATAACCTCCAACAAGGATTTCGCAACCTCCGGATGGATACAACACTCTCCAAGACCTCGGAAGTGGAGATACAGGTACAATCGCCATGGACATCAAGCAACAGTAACCTCGGAGAAAAGTCTGTCCTCAAACAAGGTCATGGCACGAACTCCAACATGCCCAACTGGCCACACACATCAACTGTGACTTCTGACTAACTCGTCAACAGGGTGCATTAGTCAGACCGTAGGAACAACATGAGGATCTCCTCGTAAACTCTGAGCTGTCGAACCGCTACAACAGCTGACCAAGGGCGCTCCCTCGTAACGTGATCCTCCTGGCCACCATAATGGCAACAGAGAGTGCTCCACAAAAACATGTCACCGCAACACCTGCTGCGTGAAAGGATCACCAACGATCACCCAAATTCATGCCACAGGAGCAAGTCCGCTACACTGTGATCTTCACCATCGCCAAACGGACCAGCAGAGGATCCTCAACATAATCGAAAAGGCCACAGCCGGATGAAGTCATTGATCCCGAAGTGTCGGAACTCAACCTCATCAAAAATCTCACTGCTGAATCCACTTCCTCAAACCGTCACATCGGAAACCGTGTACATCTTTTCTTCACTATAACCTCGCCGCTGAGTGCAACACACTAAGCTCCTCACGGATAACTCGAGGCACATCAATCAGAATCTCTCTGATGCTCAGGTTCAAACTCATCTCGAACCTCGTACACTGCTTCCTCTGAAGCCACATAACTCGTGCAAACCGAAACTAACATGTGAACAATGCATCTCTGCCCCAGGTGGGTAAACACTCCACATCAATTGCTGCGTAGCCTGATAACACCATCACTGTTTACACAACACTCTGAATGTAGGCCGTAGAGTCGCAATCGGAACTCATACAATATCAGCCCACAAAATACACTGATCTGACTCAGGCATACATCAACTGCCATAAATCTCAGCTCTGAGGCCACATATAGACGCCCATATACACATCCCCAGGCAAACCGTGCCACACAGTTCACTGAACTCTGAATACTCATCTGAATCCACTGTTCACTGGCAAATCACACGTCGTATGATCCTCAACAGGATCCACAACCGAAACGACACGGAAAGCACGTCAGGAGGCATCCTAATGAATACAATATCGTTCACAACAAGTGGAACGTAATCATGGAACTTCAAATATTTGAAAGCATACAACACCCGGAATTTGATGATTATCCGCCGGCCGGTCGGGTCACCATTCCAGACATGCTGTACATTCTCAAATACCCTTAGTAAACACGACTACAGAAGTCTACAGAACCTATAACCTAATGCTCTGATACCAAACTGAAAGGACCCAACCCCGATTTAGCTTCCTAAATCGGAATCAAACCCCTTCGAAAACACGAACCAACAAAAAATTTTCGAAATTTGGGCAGAGTTTCGTTACTAGCGTGGAATTACCATTACCTGCACGCGTAAAATACACTCCATCCTATGCCACAAAAAGCAAACCGTGGGCACCAACCCCAACCGGATTTCTCAATATATCAACAATAACGTAAAGTAGTAAATATATATGCACTTTACCGAAATCCAGTGTAAAATCGTACAACGTATTCAATAGGAAGCTCAGAGCGACATCTAATACATAATCGTATACACATACCACAGTAGGTAGAACAATAAACCTACTGGATGAAACAAAGTAGCTCGAGCACTATGCCTCCAACCATGACGTGCGACACCAGAGCCTGAACTGCAAACTGGGCACGGAAACCGAAAAGCCCAGGGGAAAGACAATAAACACGTTAGAGTGAGTGGACGAAAATAAATGTCTTTCACCAGTTTATATATGTTATAAAAACATATGCGAGTCCAGATAAATAAAAACAACATAGTACACGAGGTAAAACTCACACTCCTCCAGTGTACAGAGCATGCAAGTAAAAATCCCACGGGGTCGCTCATGGACACACACCGTGCTAGTACAGTCCGAATCACGGGATCCCGGACCCACACGTGATTCTAAGCCAGAAAGGCCTCGGTTCCGGGGATACGCCCCTCGCCGGTCAGGTCGGGGTAACGCCCCGCCTGGGATGCCTACCATCGGGGATCAGCCGAGAGGCTAAGTGTATCGATACAACAACGTAACCACGACTGTACTCTGTGTAAACCAAATCATAAACATTTCGATGCAAATGCATGAAACAGCATATAAGTGTATGTATACTCGTATACGTATATTCGTATAAGTATATCGTATAATCGTAAAACACATGCTCATGCAATTCGTAATCTCAATACGCATGCTCAAGTTCGAAAATCATATAAAAGACTCGCAAACAATCCGTGAAAAGAAATGTCCACTCACAAACTGGCGTAACGCGTATCGCGTTAACCCGTGATCCGGCGGAAAGTCCCTCGCCAAAACAACGATCACGAAACCCTGAATATTCACAATGTCCAATATTCAAAATCATAATCCGACAATACAAATCAAATCACGAGAAACCACCGTTCTCGGAAATACACAATTCGAATACGACGAATCGTCGAAAATCCATATATACCACCTCAAATACCTCGCTTTACGTTCGGACGCTCAACTCGAAAAACGAACCTCCCCACTGCGATCGGGGCGCGATTTCGAGTCAAATGACATGCGACTTGCCGAAAGTCAAAAAGTCAACCCGTTGACCGTTGACCGTTGACCGCCGTTGACCGCCGTCCACGGCGGCGCCGCCGCCGGCCGAAGAATTTTCCGGCGGAGCCACCCTTGTTCCACTCCAAATCGCCCACTGAGCAACTTTGTCAACTGCACCGAAGTCCAATTCTCACTCTAACATGGTCAATTTCATGAAAAACCGAATGAACACACAAATTTCAATCCCAAAATTCTCCTTCCACAAATCGAATTGGAACACGAAACTTACAGGGAAGCATCATGGTGATGAGGGCTACAAAGCCCACCCCAAAGTTCAGCTCGAATCGGCCCGAAACCAAGAACCCGAATCACAAAGTTTTCCCTCCATTTTTTGGCCGGATTTCCTTCCATTTCCGGCGAGTCTCGCCTTGAACGGTGGCCGGGGAAAGGACAAGGAAGCTGAGGCGCTTCGAACGGGACCAACCCCGTCCCACGGGATGGCCGGAATCAAACGCCGCCGTGGAGTCACCGTCAAGCACGTCGGCCTCCTTCTCTCACCACCGAGTTGACCGAGTCAACTCGGTCAACAACCGAATAGGAAATGTTTGACTTGTCCCAAAATGGCAACCTGCTATTTATAGCCTTTCCCGATTAGGAAACTTCATGTTTATCCATTTTGACAAACTTCAAACACGCGTAACTCTCTCGTCGTAATTCCGATTCCGAAAATTCTCGCGGCCACAAACTCAACTCAACATGATCTTCAATAATCACCCAAAGTCAAACACATCGGCCAAACGGATAAAAAGTCAACCCTTTAAAGCAACACACATTAAATCGACTAAATAACCAACAAACGGAAATATTCGCAACTAATTCCTCGTAACTCCAAATTATGCTCCGGAAGTTCCCACAAACTCGAAACTAAATTCCGAACAACTTCCGTGAAGAAACCGAAACCAAATTCCCGTCCGATAATTTAGTCGATAAGTGGCCCACCATTTAAATCTAGACTTCAAATATTCATAACTAATTCTTCGGTTGTCCAAATAACGATCCGGAACCGCCCACGAACTCGTAATCACATATAGAACGACTCTCGAGAAGAGATCCAGCTCCAATTCTCGGCCAATAATTTAGTCGTTAACAGAACCCTAGCGAGTAAGTCCGCTATCGGAAATCCACGTCGATACGCTAACTCGCGAATTGAGCTAATTATACTTCTGATTCTGGTCCGGGTCGTCACATGGCCCACTGGGCGTGTTGCTAACTGCAGGCGAGGAGGAAGCTTGACTACTGTTCCCTCCACTATTTCGGGAACCTCTCCAAAGCCAATTAGCCGCAAAACCTCCTGGACACCGTAATAGTCATGGATTCGGTTCAATAACAAATCGGAACCGGAACTGTTTGTAACCGGAACTGTTTGTAACCGAAACCGTTTGTAACATAACGGGAAAGGTTACAAACAGTTCCGGTTCCAAACGGTTCCGGTTCCAAACCGTTTCGGTTCTATAACAAATCGGAACCGGAACGGTTTGGAACCGGAACCGTTAGAAACGGGAACTGTTTGTAACCGGAAACGTCTGTAACATAACGGTTCCGGTTACAAACAGTTCCGGTTCCAAAGGGTTCCGGTTCTGCGCGGTTCCGGTTTAAAACCGTTCTGGTTCTAAACCGTTCCTATCCCGATTTCCACCTTCATTTATACGATTAAATAACAACTATATCACCTAAATTAACATATATACATTTTCGATGTATATATATACATCATGCATCTTAATTAAATTTAATTTTCACATATTCATCCAAATCACAAACCCTAATTAATTTTTCACATTTTTCACACATATATATACATCATGCATCTTAATTAGGTTTAATTTCCACATATATATACATCACATATTCATCCAAACCACATATATACATAATTTTCACATATATATACATCACTTAATTTTCACATACCTAAATATATATATATATATACATTGCATATAAATTTACAACTTATCACCCTAATTTCCAACTTCGCACCCTAATTAATTTACACATACACATACACATACACAAAAATAATTAAAAATTGAGAGAGAGAGAGAGGATCGGACCTGTCATGGATTTCCACCTACAATGCTTTGCCGACTACAATGGTGAGGGGAGGAGAGGAGGGGAGGAGGGGATGAGGAGATTTTCGGAGGAGGAGAGGATTCCGGATCGGTGGAGAGGAGGAGAGGGAGAGGAGGAGTAGAGGATAAGGAAGAGGAGAGGGAGAGGAGGAGGAGGAGGTGAGCTAGAGGTGAGGTAGTTGAACTCGCCGGATCGATTTGGGAGGAGGAGAGGAGGGGATGAGGAGAGGGAGAGGAGGAGGAGGAGAAATGAAAGGCTCGGGCTCGACTGGGTAGTTTCTATCCAGACAACATTGCCGACGAGTTTCTTATAACTCGTTGGTAATGTCATTACCAACGACTTCAACTCGTTGGTAATGACATTACCAACGAGTTATAAGCAACTCGTTGGTAATGACATTACCAACGACGAGTTAACTCGTTGGTAATGTCATTACCAACGAGTTGCTTATAACTCGTTCGTAATGTCATTATTTCCTGAAGAATATCCGACAACATTTTTCGTGTACGATTTCCGGCTACATTTTCCGACTACAATTTCCATTATCAATTTCCGTCTACGATTAACGACTACAATTTCCGTCTACGATTTCCAGCTACATTTTCCGACTACAATTTCGATTATCAATTTTCGTCTACGTACGATTAACGACTACAATTTCCGTCTACGATTTCCGGCTACATTTTCCGACTACAATTTCGATTATCAATTTCCGTCTACGATTAACGACTACAATTTCCGTCTACTATTTCCGACTACATTTTCCGACTACATCATTAACGTACTAAGGATGATAATCGTAATCATCGTCATCACTTGAGTCTGACTCGGTTTCATAGGTAACCTCTGGCAATATGTGCCTCTCCTCGTCATCTGAATCAGCGTCAACTTCATATGGATTAACATCGAGAAGTTCTGCTCCAGTAATTCGAACCACACTCCCAGATCTCACATTATTAAGGCGAATCGTAGATGATTCCGGAATGTCAAAAGTGTTCGGCTCTTGGTATGCAGTAACTTCCTTATCATCTGCGGTATCACCAAGTGTGTCAGCACTGTATATGTTTCTATGAGCAACATGGTTAACCACTTTCCACGGGACTTTGTTAAGAAGATTGTCCAGGTAAAACACTTGTTTTACTGATGAGGCAAGAACGAAAGGGTCTTCTTCATACCAGGTAGTAGCAGTATTCACCGAAAATATTCCGTGCTGATCGGTCCTTGTGTTCTCTGGGCTAGTAACAAACCATCTACACTTGAACAAGTGCACTTTCATGCGGTTCCCATAAATTAGTTCAACAACTGAATGAAGGATACCATAATAGTCAACGCCATCCTGCCCACCATGGACCATCACCCCACAATTCTGTGTTTTCAGTCGGCCGTCTCGATTTTCACATATAAATTTAACACCATTGACCTGACACATCGAGTAAACTTTTGAAGCTATCGGTTTCATCGCAAGGACCCTCAATTCGTTTGACCACTCTGGGGAACCATCATCTGCTACATGGTTCATCTGAAAACGATAAGAAACCACACAATAAATTTACAACATAGAAACCACAAAACCACATACGTACACACATGCTATATAAGGAAAATGGCAAGATAAAAAAAGACATATACACATATACCCTTACCCATGGACCAAAGTAGTTTGCAAACGTCCTGTTGTGGTAATCAACATTTCCGGCAATAGCAGGGCAGTGAAGATGATAGTTTTTCCAATATTGTACTTCTTCACAGTTAATCAGTACCGACCAGTGGGCAATGACTACCTCATTTTCATCCAACTTGTACGACTTTGGCAAGCTTCCCTGTACTACAACGTCATTGGAGATGATAGAAAGTTTGAACTGAGGTTCATCTATCGGCATCTGTTGTTGGGGGTCCTCAAGCGCTCCCAAATACACTTTGGTGTACGTTACACACTCATGCGCAATATATGCTTCAGAGATACACCCTTCAGGTGCATATTTATTCTTCACATAGTCCTTGTAGGCTCCCAATTGTCTACAAGTTAACAAGTGCATGTTAAAAGGGGTAAAAATAAGACTTTACATATAAAAATAGAGGCAAACCAAATGTACCTTTCCATGGGATACATCCAAGTGTAGTGTACGGGACCGGTAAGCAACAATTGTTCGGGAAGATGGATCGTTAGGATGTCGAAAAAATTTGGCGGAAATATCCTCTCAAGCTTGCACATGATAAAAATGATGTCATCTTGCATCTCCCTGAGATCTGATTTTTTAACTTCCCTAGTGCATAACTTCTGAAAGAATCTTGACAAGGCCACCAACGGCTACACCACCTCCTTGGGCAGGTACCCTCGAATGAAAATAGGGAAAAGACGTTGAAGCAGTACATGGCAGTCATGATTCTTTAATCCGTACATCTTATTGTCCCGGTAGTTAACACACCTGCTTATATTTCCTGCATAGCCATAAGGATACATGCATATATATATATATATATATAGCCATAGGCAACAATTATATTTCTCGCATATCACCATAATCCGGTAAAAATTTAAGGCAAACCAATTTCCATACTGCATAGTCATATATAAGAATATATACCTGACATTACTCAGCCACCGAAAAATTTCATGCTTATGCTTCGGCTTGACAGTGTAAGGAGCTTGCGGCATTTTTCTCTTACCATCTCTTAACCACAAATGTTTCCGCAGTCCCATAGCTTTCAGATCAATACGTGCCTTAGGGATGTCTTTTGTTTTCCCCTCCAAGTTAAGAACTGTGCCCACCACACTTTCACACACATTCTTCTCTATGTGCATGACATCTAGGTAATGTCTGATAGGCAACCTGGGCCAGTAGGGGAGTTCCCAGAATATGCTCTTGTGTGTCCAAAACTTATACATTTCAGGCTTGTCTGGAATTGATGCCACTATGTCAGGATGATTGCTCAGCTGGCCAAAATCATATTCATTCAACACTTCCAAAATTTCTACCCCTGTCTATCGCCTTGGTGCCACACCTGTTTCCACAGTCCCATCAAACGAGTCTGGATCCTGCCTAAATGGGTGATCATATGGAAGCCAACAACGGTGACGCATCTGAACAATTTTACTGCAACAATCAACCGTCATGCACTCTGAACAAGCCCTGTAACCCCTGGTAACGTTGCCCGACAACATACCGCGGACAGGAAAATCACTGATGGTGCCAACAAGCATGGCATGCATCTGGAACATCTCGTTTTTGAACCTATCGTAAGTGGGGTGGCCACACTCACTCAGGTACTTAAGCTTTTTAATCAAAGGCCTCAAATACACATCGAGACACTTTCCTGGATAACCCGGGCCCGGAATTAACAGAGTCAGCATATTGTATTCCTTCTTCATGCACATCCATGGTGGAAGGTTGTACGGTACCAAAATAACTGGCCATATACTGTATTGAAGACTCATGCTGCCAAAAGGGTTGAATCCGTCAGATGAGAGCCCTAGCCAAACATTTCGGACCTCTGCTGCAAAATGATCAAACTCCCTAACCATGTGCTTCCAAGCCGCTCCGTCGGAAGGGTGTATAAGGGTGTCATCGTCAGGCAAGTTCCTCTCAGCCCACCATCTCATTGCCTCGGCCGTGAAAGCACACATGAACAAACCGCTCCAGCCTATCAATAAGCGGGAAATATCGAAGTATCTTCACAGCTTTCTTGTTGCCTGCAGGAGTCAACTTATACCTTTCTGTAAAACATACCGGGCAGGCTTCAAGGTCTTCGAGATCTTTTCCCCAGAAGAGAATACAATCATATCTGCATGCATGGATTTTGATGTAGGAAAGCCCAAGATCTTTCAGGATATGTCGCACCTTATGATGAGTGGTAGGAAGACGATGACCGGGTGGCAGTAGCGAAGCAGTCCACTTCAACCAAGAATCAACAGCTTTGACAGACATTTTGTTTTCCATTTTGAGCTGCATCACTCCCATCACACTTTCAAGAACAGTCTTACTACAACCGTCGTACAACGGAGTCTGTTGCAATGCCATCAGGTTGTTGTACTTGTCCATACCGCTTGTGTTGACATGAGCTCCAGGTAATGGCTCGACTGGCTCGATATGGGGGAAACCCTCAAAGACGGGAGGGACATTTGGTGCTTCATCAGCAAATACACCGCTCTCATGAGGAAACATATCATTGATTAACATCGATGTTGGATCATAGGATGCACTGCCCCTCTCAGCAAAATCTCCATGATCATAGCGGGGACTGGCCCTCTCACCAAATTGTCCATGATCATCCGGACCCGCTAACGATGTTTCACCGTGATAAATCCAACAAGTGTACTTATCCCAAAACCCGTGTTTACTCAGGTGCATCTGGACTTTATCAATGGGAAAACGAAATCGATCGCTGAAACACTTACATTTTTTACACGGGCAATAATGAAGTGTAGTATCTCCACAATTAGTCTTCACAAAATCCACAAAACTCCTAATTCCCTGGTGATATCTGACATCCCATCTTTCGAGACTCATCCAACTCTTGTCCATCCTGAAAATTCTAACAATTTTACGTATTAATTATATATATATATACACACATTCACTACTAATATATAATCGACGCCATATCTCAATTCAACTCTAATTAAATCAACACATGCATGCATATATATATATATATATATCGATCTAATCTCTGAATTCGATTCAGTACTCGATGATGGTATTCTTCTTTTTTCAATTCAAAACGTATTTGACTAGGTAGGAGGCTCTGTTAAGCCTGGCTCCGATAACACTACGATAATACCAGTCGTTGATTCAGACACAAGATAAGATTAACTACAAGCAGTTTTCTCGTTTCCGTGACATCAACAACATTTCATATATATCTCAGGAATTGGATTTGATCAACACACACACATATATATACATACACATATACGTATATATACACGTACCTATATATATAGCTTCCCGAGTGATCGAGTTTTCGACGCGCGCCTTAATTTTGACAATATACCGAAGGATCGATTTCAGAGCGTACGTTTTCCTTCTTTCGATTTCTCTGGATTTTTTTCGATCAAAATGAATCAATCATCGAGCTGCTGCAATCTGCGTCTAATATAAGAGACATTGCCGGCGACGGAGTAAGTCGCCGGAAAATCGCCGGTAATGTTTGAAAACATTACCGGCGACTTCAACCGTCGCCGGCAATGTCGAGCCACACATTTCCGGCGAAATTCCGGCCGGAAAATTGCCGGAAATGTTCGGCTTGACATTGCCGGCGACGGTTGGAGTCGCCGGTAATGTTTTTAAACATTACCGGCGATTTTCCGGTAACATTACCGGCGACGGAGTAAGTCGCCGGTAATGATAAACATTACCGGCGACTTTTCCGGTCGCCGGCCTTGTCTCCGGTGATCTCGCCGGTAATGTTTCATCATGGAAGTTGTTCAGAATTTAATTTCGAGCTCGTGGGAACTTCCGGAGTATTTTTCTGAGTTACGAAGATTTAGTTGTGAATATTTCCGATTGTTGGTTATTTAGTCGATTAAGTGTGTGTTGGTTTGAACAATTGACTTTTTATCGGTTTGGTCGATGTGTTTGATTTTGGGTGATAATTGAAGAACATGTCGAGACGAGTTTGTGGCCGCGAGAATTATCGGGATCGGAATCACGACGAGAAAGTTACGTGTGTTTAAAGTTCGTCGAAAAGATAAATACGAAGTTTCCATTTTGGGAAAGCTATAAATAGTAACTTTCCATAAAGGAAAGTCAAAGCTGGACTTTATTATGGTTGACCGAGTTGACCGAGTCAACTCGGTGGAGAGGAGGAGGCCGACGGCGACTTGGAGCTCCACGGCGGCGTTGAGGCTTCCGGCCACCCGGGGAGCGAGGCTGCCACCGTTCGACTCGCCTTGATGCGTTCGACACCGTGCCATGCTCCGTTCACGGCGAGGCTCGCCGGAAACAGAAGAAAAACCGGCCAAAGTTTGGAAGATTTTGAGTGATTTCAGGTTCCATGATTTAGGCCGAATTGAGCTACAACTTTGAGTGGGCTTTGAAGCTCTCATCCCCTTGATGCTACCCTGTAAGTTTGGTGATTCAATTCGATGTGTACATGGAGAATTTTGGATTTGAAATTTGTGTACCAATTCGGTTTTGCTTTAAATTGAGCTAGTTAGAGTTTGAATTGGCCTTTGTTGTAGTTGCCAAAGTTGCTCAGTGGGTGATTTTGCATGGAATGGTGGTTTCCCTGCCGGAAAATTTTCTGTTTGACTGCGGCGCCACCGTTGACGGCGGTCAACGGCGGCGGTCAACGGTCAATGGCGGTCAACTTTGACTTTTTGGAATTTTCGACATGTTGCATGTCATTTGACTCGAAATCGCGCTCTGATCGTAGTGGGGAGATTCATTTTTCGAGTTGAGCGTCCGAAAGTATAGCGAGGTATTGGGATGTACATATCGGATTTTCGACGATTCGTCGTATTCGGATTATGTGTTTCCGAGGATGGTGGTTTCTCGTGATTTATTTTGAATTGTTGAATGATGATATTGAGTAATGGTTATTGTGATTATTCAGGGGTTCGTGATTGTTCTTTCGGCGAGGGACTTTCCGCCGGATCACGGGTTAACGCGAACTGCGTTACGCAAGCATGTGAGTGGACAATTTCTTTTCACGGAAATCTTGCGAGTCTTTTATATGATTTATGAACTTGAGCATGCAGTTTGATTATGGTTTTACGAGCATGTGTTTTACGATTATATATATATACGGATATGCGTATACGAGTATACATACACTGATATGTTGTTTCATGCATTTGCATCGAACTGCTTATGATTTGGTTTTCACAGAGTACAGTCGTAGTTTGTGATGTTGTATCGATAGACTGCATCCCGGCTGATCCCCGAGGATGTTTACCAGCTAGGATCACGTGTGGGCTAGGGACCCCGTGGTTCTAACTGTGAGATTTTCCGTGCATGCTCTGTTTACGAGTTGGAGTCAGCGTCTCCTCGTATGCGATTTGATTTGATTTATTTATATTTCGACTCGCATATGTTTTATAACATATATTACTTGGTGAAAGACGTTTATTTTCGTCCACTCACTCTAACGGTTTTCATGTCTTTCCCCTGGGCTTTTCGGTTTCCGCGCCCAGTTTGCAGTTCAGGCTCTGGTGTCGCATGTCATGGTCGGAGGCATAGTGCTCGAGCTACCTTGTTTCTTCCAGTAGTTTTATTGTTCTACCTACTGTGGTATACTGATATGTTTATATATTAGAGGTCGCTCTGAGTAATCTGTTGTTCACGTTATACGATTTTACACAGGATTTCCGTAAAGTACTATTATATTTATTGTTTTACTTTACTGTTGATATATTGAGAAATCCGGATGGGATTGGTGCCCACGGTTTACTTTTTGTGGCATAGGATGAAGTGTGTTTTCTGCGTGCAGGTAATGGTAATTCCACATTAGTAACGAAACTCTGCCAAAATTTCTACGGTTTTTGTTGGTTCGTGTTTTCGAAGGGGTTTGATTCCGGTTTATGGAGCTAAATCGGGGTTGAGTCCTTTCAGCTTGGTATCAGAGCATTAGGTTATAGGTT
This sequence comes from Geum urbanum, assembly GCA_946800695.1. Classification (NCBI taxonomy): domain Eukaryota; kingdom Viridiplantae; phylum Streptophyta; class Magnoliopsida; order Rosales; family Rosaceae; genus Geum; species Geum urbanum. The sequence continues at coordinate 41,531,906 of OX326997.1, forward strand.
CTGTAGACTTCTGTAGTCGTGTTTACTAAGGATATTTGAGAATGTACAGCATGTCTGGAATGGTGACCCAACCGGCCGGCAGATAATCATCAATATTCCGGGTGTTGTATGCTTTCAAATATTTAAAGTTCCATGATTATGTTCCACTTTTTATGAACATTATTTTATTCATTAGGATGCCTCCTGACGTGCTTTCCGTGTCGTTTCGGTTGTGGATCCTATTGAGGATCAATCGACGCGCGATTGGCCAGAGAATTGTGGGTTTGGATGAGCATTCTGAGTTCAGAGAGTTGTGTGGCACGGTTTGCCTGGTTGTGTGTGTATGAGCATCTACATGTTGCCTCAGAGCTTAGAATTGTGGCCGTTGATGTTTGCCAAAGTCAGATTGTTGTATTTGGTGGGCTGGTATTGTGTGAGTTCATGTTGCGACCTCATGGCCTACATTCAGAGTGTTGTTTTTACGGTAATTGTTTAATCAAGCTACCCAGCAATTGACTGAGGAGTGTTCACCCACCTGAGGTAGGGACGCATTGTTCCTATGTTTGTCTCGGTTTGCACGAGTTATGTGGCTTCAGAGGAAGCAATGCACGAGGTTCGAGATGAGTTTGAACCTGAGCATCAGAGAGAGTCTGATTGTTGTGCCTCGAGTTATCCATGAGGAGCTTAGTGTACTGCACTCAGTGGCGAGGCTATTGAGAAGGAAAGGTGAACGCGGTTTCCGATGTGATGGTTTGAGGAAAGTGGACTTAGTCGAGATATGTGATGAGGTTGAGTTCCGACACTTCGAGATCAGTGACTTCATCAGGCTGTGGCCTTTTCGATTATGTCGAGGGTCATCAGATGAAGCAGAGGATCCGTTTATCGATGGCGGAGATCACAGTGTAGCGGACTTGCTCCTGTAGTATGAGTTTGGGTGGTCGTTGGTGATCCTTTCACGCAGCAGGTGTTGCGGTGATTTGTGTTCGTGGAGCACCCTCAGTTGCTGTTTCGGTGGCCAGGAGGGTCACGTTGCGAGGGAGCGTCCTCAGCCAGCTGTTGTAGCGGTTCGACAGCTCAGAGTTATGAGGAGATCCTCATGTTGTTCTTGCAGTCTGATCAATGTACTCTTTTGATGAGTTATTCAGCAAGTCGCGATTGACGTGGGCGGCTAGTTGGGCATGTTGGAGTTCATGCCATGACCTTGTTTGAGGACAGACTTTTATCCGAGGTTACGGTTGTTTGATATCCATGGCTATTGTATCTGCATCTTTACTTCCGAGGTTTTGAAGAGTATTGCATCCATCCGGAGGTTGTGAGATCCTTGTTGGAGGTTATGGGCTAGCCGCGGATCTGTTATAGCTGGACATCATGGTTTTACCGAGATTGTGAGTATGGACTTAATGACGATGCAATTGGCTGTGTTCGAGTGCCTCGAGAAGGAGGTTGTGTTTCGACGACCAGATTTCCCCGAGATACTGTTTCGCGGTGATGGTCGAGCGGATGGTGGGAACGAGTTGTGTTATTGCTTGGCTATTGTTGTGGATACTACGGTTGCTGTGCCCGACATTGGAGACATTGAGGTGGTTCTCGAGTCTCCAGGTGTGTTTCGGAGGAGTTACCAGGTGTTCCTCCAGTTCGGGAGACTGACTACACCATTGAGCTTGTACTGGGCGCTGGACTCATTTTACCGACGTCTTGTTGTTTGGAGCCAACGGAGCTACAGTTTTGACTCCAGGAGTTGCTGGAAGAGGTTTCAGGAGATTTCATGCGACCCCGCGTACCTGCGTGGTGTGCTCTTGTATTGTGTGTGTGGATGTTGGATGATTCGACGAGATGGTGCGCTGAATACCGAAGTCTGATTCGCTTCAGAGGAAAGCGAGTATCCTCCGCTTCGGATTGACGATTGGTTTGATCAGCTCGCGAGAGCTTCAGTCTTGTCGAAGATTGAGTTCGGGTCCGAATACCACCAGTTGGGGATCGACGAGTCAGATGTGGTTTGGACAGTTTTCGGATCTCGGTGCGGGGATCAGGAGTTTTTGGTCACGCTGTTTGGCTGACCAATGCCCCGTAGATCGTGTGGACTTGATAGACCATGTGTTCAGATGATTCTGGACGAGTTGCGGTCATGTTCGTTGGCAATGTCCTGATGTACTCCGGGAGTGTGGACCAGTACTTGAAACGATTGTGAGTGGTTTTACGGACTTCGCGAGACGGTCAGCTGTTTGTGAAGTTCAGCCAATGTGAGTTTTGGCCGATTAGCGTGATGATTTTGAGCTGTGTGATGCTATCCGAGTGAGTTGGCGTGGATCCTGACCAGTTAGAAGCCGTGTTGATTTGGGGATTGCCCTACCATGGTACCAGAGATCAGAGGTCTCTTGGGTTTGACAGGCTTGTACCGACGGCTTATGCAGGATTTTCCCGGATTGCCACTCTACTTTCCGGATTGACGAAGAAGATGTCAAGTTCAAGTGGTTCGATGCACGCGAGGAGAGTTACTTACTCCTACAGGATGGTTGACCGTTGCTTCAGTTTTGACCTTATCTGACGATTATGGTGAGTTCGTGGTTTACGGCGATGCATCGAGGTTTGGTTTTGGTTATGTGTGATGCGGCCTTGCAGAGTGATGGCTCATGGTTACGGACAGTGGAAACCTTATGTAGCTACGTATCCTATGTATGATTTGGATGTAGCTGTCATTATGTTAGCATTGATGAGTTGGAGACACCACTGCTATGGTGTGCAGCGCAGTGTAGGATGTGCACTGATCACTTGAGTTTCATCCACTTGCATTTTCGGCCAGATTTAGGCTTGAGGCGGTGTAGATGTATGGGGTCGACTAATGACTATGGCTGCACCATTGAGTTTGTTCGAGAAAGGTTAGTGGTTGCACTTTGATTACCCATTTGGGATGTTGTTGCCGATACATTCAGTCGAGAGTCAGGAGCTTCAGTGTTTCATGTGTGTGGCTTGAGTTTCCATGTTAGCCGAATTGCGAGTTACAGAAGCTGAGTTCAAGTGTGATGATGTTGAGGCTCGTGGTTTCGCGCGCATTTGGCGCTAGTGAGGCGATGATGTATCAGATACTTCGAGTTTACTACTCGTGACGCAACATGAAGAGCAATATAGCAGCTTGAGTGTGCAGATGCCACATTTGTCAACTGGCGATGGCTAGGAGGCAGAGACTTGCCGAGAAGTGTCAGCCATTAGAGATTTCCGGTTATACGTGGCGATTGTTGTTGTGATTGTGTGTGTTTTAGTGCATTTGATTTGTGATACCAGCTGTCAGGCCTTTGTGGACCATTTGACGAACTCAGTACATTTCCTTGTACTTTCGGAAATGATTTCAGTGGCAGGCTGGCATAACTGTGTTTGAGAGAGGTTGTCCATTTCGTGGTGTACTTGTGTCCCAGTTCGCCGATCGAGGTAATCAGCTACGACTATGTGTTGGCAAGCTTTGCAGCGAGTATTGTGGACCAGACTACGAGTTAGTACCGGTTCTTATCCTCAGATTGGTGAGCGATCTTCGAGGACTATTCAGACCTTGGAGGGCATATTATGGACCTCGGTATTGCTGTTCCAGAGGATTTGGGACCAGCAACTTCAGCTGTTCGAGATTGCTTGCAATACCAGTTTGTAGACCATTATAGTTCTGATGTTGCATGTTGTCGTTTTGTAGACGATGTTGTACTCCATTGTGCTGGAGCGATTTGGTTTGAGTTTGAATTGATGTTTGATTCTGATTTTGTGGAATGTGTTACCACAGACTGTCAGATTAACGGAAATGGGGTTGATAATTGCTTGAGTTCGATGTTTGAGTTTTGTTGGTATGAGCAGGTTGTGTTGAGATTTGCCACGTTGTTTGACCCGTGTGTGTGGTCATAGGCGAGTTTGTGTTGTGTCGTATAGTTCGGCATCGCCTATAACATTGGCTTTTGTGTATGTTGTGTTGTGTTCCGTGTGGCGGAACTATGTTTCAGGTTTGCTACGTGTTGTGTACCCTATCTGTTCCTTATGCAGGAACACTTGGCTATTGTGTGGAGCCAGTTCAGATTCGAGATTGAGGGTACATGGATTTCAGCACGAAGCTATCTCCTATTGTGGAGTCTGTTATCAGAGTTGTTCAGTTGACGTTGTCACTCGAGAGTTGAGCAGTATACAGAGGCAGTGCTCCAACTTTTAGTCGGCAGACTTGGAAATTTCGAGGTCGAAATTTTTCTAAGGGGGCTGGATTTGTGACGACCCAGACCAGAATCAACAGTATGATCAGCTATATACGTGAGTTACTGCGTAGTCGCAGAGTTCCGATAGTATTTGAATCGCCGGATATGTTAACGACTTAATCATTGGCCGAGAATTGGAGCTGGGTCTCTTCTCGAGAGTTGTTGTACGTGTAATTTCGAGTTCGTGGGCGGTTCCGGATCTTTATTTGGACGACCGAGGAATTAGTTATGAATATTTGAAGTTCGGATTTAATTGGTGGTGCTCTTCACGACTAAATTACCGGACAAGAATTTGGGTTCAGCTTCTTCACGGAAGTTGTTCAAAATTTAATTTCGAGCTCGTGGGAACTTCTGGAGCATTTTTCTGAGTTACGAAGATTTAGTTGTGAATATTTCCGATTGTTGGTTATTTAGGCGATTAAGTGTGTGTTGGTTTGAAGTGTTGGTTTGAACAATTGACTTTTTATCGGTTCGGTCGATGTGTTTGATTTTGGGCGATAATTGAAGAATATGTCGAGACGAGCTATTGGCCGCGAGAATTATCGGGATCGGAATCACGACGAGAAAGTTACGTGTGTTTAAAGTTCGTCGAAAAGATAAATACGAAGTTTCCATTTTGGGAAAGCTATAAATAGTAACTTTCCATAAAGGGAAAGTCAAAGCTGGACTTTATTATGGTTGACCGAGTTGACCGAGTCAACTCGGTGGAGAGGAGGAGGCCGACGGCGACTTGGAGCTCCACGGCGGCGTTGAGGCTTCCGGCCACCCCGGGGAACGAGGCTGCCACCGTTCGACTCGCCTTGATGCGTTCGACACCGTGCCATCCTCCGTTCACGGCGAGGTTCAGCGGAAAGAGAAGAAAAATCGGCCAAAGTTTGGAAGATTTTGAGTGATTTCGGGTTCCATGATTTAGGCCGAATTGAGCTACAACTTTGAGTGGGCTTTGAAGCTCTCATCCCCTTGATGCTACCCTATAAGTTTGGTGATTCAATTCGATGTGTACATGGAGAATTTTGGATTTGAAATTTGTGTACCAATTCGGTTTTGCTTTAAATTGAGCTAGTTAGAGTTTGAATTGGCCTTTGTTGTAGTTGACAAAGTTACTCAGTGGGTGATTTTGCATGGAATGGTGGTTTCCCCTCCGAAAAATTTTCTAGTTGACGGCGGCGGTCAACGGTCAACGGCAGTCAACTTTGACTTTTTGGAATTTTCGACAAGTTGCATGTCATTTGACTTGAAATCGCGCTCCGTTCGCAGTGAGGAGGTTCGTTTTTCAAGTTGAGCGTCCGAAAGTATAGCGAGGTATTGGGATGTACATATCGGATTTTCGACGATTCGTCGTATTCGGATTATGTGTTTCCGAGGACGGTGGTTTCTCGTGATTTATTTTGAATTGTTGAATGATGATATTGAGTAATGGTTATTGTGATTATTCAGGGGTTCGTGATCGTTCTTTCGGCGAGAGACTTTCCGCCGGATCATGGGTTAACGCGAACTGCGTTACGCAAGCGTGTGAGTGGACAATTTCTTTTCACGGAAATCTTGTGAGTCTTTTATATGATTTATGAACTTGAGCATGCAGTTTGATTATGGTTTTACGAGCATGTGTTTTACGATTATATATATACGGATATGCGTATACGAGTATACATACACTGATATGTTGTTTCATGCATTTGCATCGAACTGCTTACGATTTGGTTTTCACAGAGTACAGTCGTAGTTTGTGATGTTGTATCGATACACTGCATCCCGGCTGATCCCCGAGGATGTTTACCAGCTAGTATCACGTGTGGGGTAGGGACCCCGTGGTTCCGACTGTGCTACTGCACCTAGGATCACGTGTGGGCTAGGGACCCCGTGGTTCTAGCTGTGAGATTTTCCGTGCATGCTCTGTTTACGAGTTGGAGTCAGCGTCTCCTCGTATGCGATTTGATTTGATTTATTTATATTTCGACTCGCATATGTTTTATAACATATATTACTTGGTGAAAGACGTTTATTTTCGTCCACTCACTCTGACGGTTTTCATGTCTTTCCCCTGGGCTTTTCGGTTTCCGCGCCCAGTTTGCAGTTCAGGCTCTGGTGTCGCACGTCGTGGTCGGAGGCATAGTGCTCGAGCTACCTTGTTTCTTCCAGTAGGTTTATTGTTCTTCCTACTGTGGTATACTGATATGTTTATATATTAGAGGTCGCTCTGAGTAATCTGTTGTTCACGTTATACGATTTTACACCGGATTTCAGTAAAGTACTATTATATTTATTGTTTTACTTTACTGTTGATATATTGAGAAATCCGGATGGGATTGGTGCCCACGGTTTGCTTTTTGTGGCATAGGATGAAGTGTGTTTTCTGCGTGCAGGTAATGGTAATTGCACGTTAGTAACGAAACTCTGCCAAAATTTCTACGGTTTTTGTTTGTTCGTGTTTTCGAAGGAGTTCGATTCCGGTTTAGGGAGCTAAATCGGGGTTGAGTTCTTTCATCTGCCCACTGAAATCTTCCCCGGAAGTGCAAGGAAATGAGCGGATTTCGTCAAACGGTCTATGATAACTCAAATACCAGTATTACCAGCCGAAGTACACGGTAACTGATACACGAAATCCATGGTAACGTGCTCCCACTTCCAAACCGAAATCTCCAAGGGCTGTAACTTTCCCGCAGGCTTCTGCTTCTCTGCTTTAACCTGCTGACAAATAAGACATCTGCTTACATATGCGGCAATCTCCCTATTCATATTTCGCCACTAGTTATAAGCTCGAAGTGTACGAAACATCTTCGTACCACCGGGATGCATCGCATAAGCAGAACAATGGGCTTCGTCTAAAATCTCTTTCTTCGAACCCTCATTCCTGGGTACACATAATCTGCCTCTGAATAGCAATGTACCATCATTACTCAACCGAAACGCTGTTGGCATACCATTCCGAATCATGGTCTTCTTGTCCAACTGATAGGAATCCGCATCCTGAGCTTCCCGAACCTGATCAACCAGTACCGGTCGAACTTGAAAGCTAGCCAACAAGGCTCCATCATCATCCCACTCAAACTCAGCTTTCGTAGCCCGCAACTTGGCTAACAAGGAAACTTTGGCCACACACATATGAAACAATGAAGCTTCAGATTTCTGACTGAGTGCATCAACAACGACATTAGCCTTCCCTGGATCGTACTCAAAGGTGCAATCATAATCATTGATCAACTCCATCCATCTGCGCTATCTCATGTTCAAGTCTTGCTGCATGCGCAAATAGGTGAGACTCTTATGATCTGTGTATATCTTGCACTGAGCTCCGTACAGGTAGTGTCTCTAACTCTTCAAGGCTAATACAATAGCAGCCAACTCCAAATCGTGTGTAGGATAGTTGACTTCATGTGGTTTCAGCTGCCTGGAACCGTAAGCCACCACTCTGCCATGCTGCATCAAAACACAACCAAGTCCCAATTTCGATGCATCGCTGTAAACCACAAACTCTCCACTATCATCAGGTAGGGTCAAAACCGGTGCAGTGGTCAACTTCTCCTTCAAGAGCAAGTAACTCTCCTCACGTGCATCAGACCACTCAACCTTAACGCCTTTCTTCGTCAATCTGGTAAGTGGAATGGCAATCCGTGAAAAATCCTGCACAAAGCGCCGATAATAACCTGCGAAACCCAAAAAACTTCTGATCTCTTGTACGGTGGTAGGTCTACTCCAATTCAACACGGCTTCAATCTTGTCAGGATCCACGCTGACTCCCTCAACTGATATCACGTGACCCAAAAACTTCACGCTATCCAACCAAAAATCACACTTGCTGAACTTCGCAAACAACTGATTATCCCGCAAACTCCGCAAAACAGCTCGCAAATGCATCTTATGCTAGCCCACACTCCTGGAATAAATCAGGATGTCGTCGATGAACACGATCACAAATTTGTCCAGAAACCGCCTGAACACCCGGTTCATCAAGTCCATAAAAGCTGCGGGGGCATTGGTCAACCCAAACGGCATAACCAGGAACTCATAATGCCTATACCGTGATCTGAAAGCTGTCCTGACCACATTTGACTCTCTGATCCTCAACTGATGGTATCCGGACCTGAAATCAATCTTCGAAAAGACTAAAGTTCCCTTGAGCTGATCAAACAAGTCATCAATCCGTAGCAACGGATACTTGTTCTTCACAGTGACCTGATTCAGCTTCCGGTAATCAATACACAACCGCATGGAACCATCCTTCTTCCGCACAAACAGTACAGGAGCACCCCACGGTGATATATTGGGTCGTATGAAACATTTCTCCAGCAACTCTTGAAGTTGAATCTGTAGCTCCTTCAACTCCGCTGGCGCCATACGATAAGGTGCCTGAGATATGGGTCCAGTGCCCGGTAAAAGCTCAATGGTGAAATCAATCTCCCGAACTAGAGGAATACCCGGTAATTCCTCCGGAAACACATCTGGAAACTCAGAAACAACCTCAATATCACCAATGTATGGTATAGCAGCCGTAGTATCCACGACATGAGCTAAATAAGCAACACAACCCTTCTTCATCATCCGCTCGGCCTTCATCGCTGAAATCACACATGGCAATGAAGTATTCTTCTCACCGCGAAACAGTATCTCTAGAAAACCTGGTCGTCGAAACACAACCTCCTTCTTATAACAATCGAACATAGCCCAATGTGTCTCTAAGAAGTCCATATCCAAAATCACATCAAAATCGACGATATCCAGCAATAACAAATCTGTGGCTAAACCATGACCTCCATCAAAAATCTCACAATCCCTATACACCCAGCCAATAATCACAACCTCACTGGACGGATACAACACTCTCTACAACCCCGGATGTGGAGATGCAGGCATAGTAGCTAAAGATGATAATCTATATGATATGAATGAATGCGTAGCACCTGGATCTAGTAAAGTAAGTACTGGGTAGCCAAAAACATGCAACGTACCAATAACAACCTCCGGTGAACCTCTACCCTCACGCAATGACATAGCATGAACTCTGGCCTGCTTGGTTGGTCGTCCACGCTGAGGGTGACTCTGTTGTCCGCCCTGGCTAAAAGACTGTACTGGTCGAGCCCCAGAAGTGGTACCTCATTCTCCTCCGAAACTCTGGGCCGCCTGTCCACCAACACCAGCAAGCTGGAAACATTCCCTCGCGTAGTGACCCTCCTGGCAACAACGATAACAAACGACAGGGCCTCTCTGACATGGACCAAAATGATGCCTGTTGTAGAGATTACACAATGGGTACTTCCTCGGTACGGCAAAAGTGCCACTGGTACGTCGAGGATAACTGGAACAGCTAGAACCTCCACTAGTCTGTGGCCTCTGTGGTCGGTCCCTCCTCCATCTCTGTCTAGCTGAACTACCCGGTGGTCTCTATGGTCCACTGCCCGATGATGATGCCGATCCGAAAGTATCAGAACTCAGCCTCTTGGAAGGTCCCTGACTCGGTCCACCCTCCTCAAATTGTCGAGACTGGAATCTCATCTGCCTTTCCTTCTTGATATCCTCGCCTCCAAGTGCTGCACTCACGAACTCATCAAAGTTGTTCTGAGGCATCGTAGTCAGTGTCCCCTTGATGTTCAAGTTCAAATCTTTGACACTTGGCTTCCTCTGTAGCCACCATGTCAAGAGCAAACCGACATAAGCGAGTAAATCTGTCCCGGTACTCAAGTACTGACATACTGCCCTGTCTCAAATTAGTGAACTCCTCATACTTCCGTTGTTGTGTAGCTTGGCTGAAGTATCTCCGCATAAACAAATCTCGAAACAAAGTCCACAGAGTATCAACCGGAACTCTATCTGTGCTAACCCACCAAAAGTATGCATCAGACTCAAGTAACCCAACTGTTGCAACTGTCATCTGCTTAGGGGTGAAACACAGACGCTCAAAAACTCGTTCCACCTGAACCAACCATGCCTCACAAATCTCTGGATCAGCTGAACCCGAGAATACAGTCGCTCCAGCAATTCGAGCTTTGACCACATGGTCAAAACGCTCCTCTAAACGCAATACTCGCATCAGCAAGTCATACGTCTGGCGATCCTCATCAGGATCCACATCCCTAGTAACACGGGAACCACGTCTAGGAGGCATCCTAATGATACAAGAAAAGCATTAGATACAAAGCACAAGGAACGTAATCATGAAACTTCAAACATTTGAGAACACACAACACCCGAAGCATTGATGAGTAACCGCTGGCCAGTCAGGTCATCGCTCCAGACATGCTGTACATACCCAAATACCCTTAGTATCACAACTACAGAAGTCTACAGAACCTAAAACCTAATGCTCTGATACCAAGCTGAAAGGACCCAACCCCGATTTAGTTTCCTAAACCGGAATCAAACCCCTTCTGAAAACACGAACTTGCAAAAACCATAGAAATTTCGGCAGAGTTTCGCTATATCGTGGAATCACCAATAACTTGCACCCGAAAACACACTTCATTCTATGCCACAAAAGTCAAACCGTGGGCACCAATCCCATCCGGATTTCTCAATATCATAACAATAATGTAAAGTAATAAGCAAAACTGTACTTTACAGAAATCCGGGAAAATCATATGAAAATGTAGACATCAGAGTATTCATAGCGACCTCTAGTATATATATACATAAATATACAACATTAGGGTAAACAAGAATCCTACTGAAAAAGAAAGGTAGCTCGAACACTAAGCCTTCGACAACGATGTGTGACACCAGAATCCGAACTGCAAACTGGGCACGGAAACCGAAAAGCCTAGGGGAAAGACAAATAAAATCGTTAGAGTGAGTTGATGAAAATAAACATATGCCTTTCACCATTTATATAGCATAAAACAAAGCAAGTTCTTAAATTAAATGGAGGTGTCAGGCGAATTTCTCAAGCCCGACGGTGATAGACTAGGCGAATCTCTCAAGCCTAGTGGGCACATCAAGGTCTCAACCCTGGAACTGGACTACCGGTGATCAGCCGATTAGCCAATGCATCGATGCTAAGTAAATGCCATCACCATGTAAAACATAAAACAATACCTCCAAAAACAATAAATAATCTCAATACTGTACTGGAAATAAATACTGAAATCAAGAACTCGCTACGACAGTGTAAATAAATGTCCACTCACAGATAGCACAGCTCGCAAACGCGCTAATCATGAGATCCAGTGGAAGATCCCTCGTCCAACGTACGATCTCGATCTCCAGAATAATCACAAAATATAACTGATCAAAATCACAATTCATTACTCTGTACCATACCTCGGAAACCAACTATTTCCGGAAACATATAACTCAGATACAAAATAGTCGACGAAAACCCCCAAATACTCCACATAAACCCTCGACTTAAAATCCGGTATCCAAATCATTTCAAAAACCTCAAGGCGATGATCGGGGCGCAATTAAGAGTAAAACAGCATAAAAATCGACAAAAATCCAAAAAGTCAACCCTTCGCCGGAGCACCACCGTTGAACTGTGTCAACCGTGGCAGATTTCGGCCAAACTTTTAAGATCACAAGTACTCCTCAAGCCCAATACATCTCTCATCTACACCAAGACCCAATTCCAAGCCCACTGGCCCGGAATCGAGCCCAAAACCTCACGGAATCCATTGATTCCGGCGAGGTTCTGGCGTGCTCCAAACCTCAACCAAACCAAAATTCCTTCACCCAAAAGCTTCACAAGGATGAAGGGAACCTTTCCCCCCACCACCGCGACCCCAAAAGTTTCTGGAGCGCCACCCCCGACGGCGGCGAAAACCCACGGCATACCCGAGCTCGTTCTCCACCTATACCTCATCAATTCACACCAAACCAAGTTCTAAACCATAGGAAATCTAGATAGGAAGCTAGCCATACCAAAATCAAGGCCAGAGGTGGCCGGAAACAGAAAGTCGTCGGCGAGTCAAACGGTGGTCCGGTTTGAACTCGGTCAACGGGTCAAACGACGGTTAAACTTCCCAAACAGTGATTTTCGACAATTTTCTGACTATTCCGATATTTATACTCGTGGCTCGATACGATCGGCGGTCCTAATCAAATCACATCCACATTTCGGATAACTCAAACTCAAACGGATAAACACGACTAAATCACGCGATTTCAAATATTCATAACATATTCCTCGGTTATCAAAACAATTTTTCGAAACCGCCTACGAACTCGAAATCACGCATACTACAAATCTTATGAAGAGACTCAACTCAAATTCTTGCCCGATAATTAAGTCGTGAACTAAACCGCCAATTCAATTAATTACAATAAATCTTGATTACTCACAAAACTCGCGGATTAAACCGATTACCATACCAATTCTGGTTCGGGTCGTCACAAAGAGCCATCGCTCGCCTACCTCACTCCAACACAATGGAGTATGACACTGCTTCCCCTATAGAGCCTCATACGGTGCCATGTCAATACTGGCCTGATAACTATTGTTGTAAGCAAACTCGATCAAATGCAATTGCTGGTCCCAATTTCCTCTAAACTACAAAACGCAGGAACGCAACATATCCTCGAGGGTCTGAGTAGTCCACTCAGACCGCCCATCAGTTTGAGGATGAAAAGCTGTTCTGAAATGCAATATAGTCCCCAAGGCTCGCTGCAATGTCTGCCAGAACTCTGAGGTGAACTGACTTTCTCGATTAAAAACAATGGATACAAGCATACCATGCAAACGAACGATCTCCGCCAAATACAGTTTCGCTAATCAGCCCACTAAAATCTTCCCTGGAAGTGCAAGGAAATGAGCAGATTTCGTCAATCGGTCAACAATAACCCAAATACCAGTATTACCAGCTGAAGTACGCGGCAACTGATACACGAAATCCATGGTGATGTGCTCCCACTTCCAAACCGGAATCTCCAAGGGCTGTAGCTTTCCCACAGGTTTCTGTCTCTCTGCTTTAACCTGCTAACAAATAAGACATCTGCTCGCATATGCAGCAATCTCCTCCTTTATATTTCGCCACCAGTAATAGGCTCTGAGTGTACGAAACATCTTCGTACCACTTGGATGCATCGCGTATGCAGAACAATGAGCTTCGTCTAAAATCTCTTTCTTCAAACCCTCGTCCCTGGGTACATATAATCTACCTCTGAACAGCAACATACCATCATCACTCAACCGAAACTCTGTTGGCACACCATTCCGAATCATGGTCTTCTTGTCCAACAGATAGGAATCCGCATCCTGAGCTTCATGAACCTGATCAACCAATACTGGTCGAACCTGGAAACTAGCCAACAAGGCTCCATCATCATCCCACTCGAATTCAGCTCCCGTAGCACGTAGCTCTGGCAACATGTATACTCTGGCCACACACACGTGAAACAATGAGGCTCCAGATTTCCGACTGAGTGCATCAGCAATAACATTAGCCTTCCCTGGATGGTACTCAAAGGTGCAATCATAATCATTGATCAACTCCATCCATCAAGTCTGGCTGCGTGCGCAAATAGGTGAGACTCTTGTGATCTGTGTATATCTTGCATTGAGCTCCGTACAAGTAATGTCTCCAACTGTTCAAGGCTAATACAATGGCAGCCAACTCCAAATCTTGTGTAGGATAGTTGACTTCATGTGGTTTCAGTTGCTGGAACCGTAAGCCACCACTCTGCCATGCTGCATCAAAACACAACCAAGTCCCAATTTCGATGCATCACTGTAAACCACAAACTCTCCACTGTCATCAGGTAGAGTCAGAACTGGTGCAGTAGTCAACTTCTCCTTCAAGAGCAAGTAACTCTCTTCACATGTATCAGACCACTCAAACTTGACGCCTTTCTTCGTCAATCTGGTAAGTGGAGCGGCAATTCGTGAAAAATCCTGCACAAAGCGCCGATAGTAACCTGCCAAACCCAAGAAACTCCTGATCTCTGGTACGGTGGTAGGTCTACTCCAATTCAACACGGCTTCAATCTTGTCAGGATCGACGCTGACTCCCTCAGCAAATATCACGTGACCCAAAAAATTCACGTTATTCAACCAAAACTTGCACTTGCTGAACTTCGCAAACAGCTGATTATCCCGCAAAGTCCGTAAAACAGCTCGTAGATGTTTCTTGTGCTGGCCCACACTCCTGGAATAAATCAGGATGTCATCAATAAACACGATCACAAATTTTTCTAGAAACTGCTTAAACACCCGGTTCATCAAATCCATGAAAGCTACAGGGGCATTGGTCAACCCAAACGGCATAACCAAGAACTCATAATGCCCATATCGTGATCTGAAAGTTGTCCTAGCCACATCTGACTCTCTGATCCTCAACTGATGGTATCCAGACCTGAGATCAATATTCGAAAAGACTGAAGCTCCCTTGAGCTGATCAAACAAGTCATCAATCCGTGGCAACGGATACTTGTTCTTCACGGTGATTTGATATAGCTTCCGGTAATCAATACACAACCGTATGGAACCATCCTTCTTCCGCACAAACAGTACAGGAGCACCCCACGGTGATACACTGGGTCGTATGAAACCTTTCTCCAGCAACTCTTGAAGTTGAATCTGTAGCTCCTTCAACTCCGCTGGCGCCATACGATAAGGTGCCTATGGTATGGGTCCAGTGCCTGGTAAAAGCTCAATGGTGAAATTGATTTCTCTTGAAATTGATATCCAAGATGCAGACCTATAACTTTAAGGGATCACCGAATATGCAAATCAACTCTGAATTTAATGATCAGATATGTTATTTAATAGCCCTTGAAGTCTTCTTTCTAATGAATCAAGAATCATAATTTTCGGATGTCTACAACTCCGGAAAAACACGTTTGAAGACAGGCTGTCAGATTTGCCCGGGTATACAAGGAAAGTATTGTTTTGGTAGGAAAAACTCTAATCTTCTTCTATAAAAGCAAGGGCTCGGCTCATTCATCATCATCACTGATTTTAGAAGCCAAAACTTTGCCTAAATACTCTTCCTCTCCTCCCAAAGCCGAAATCATCCAAGAAACCGCCCTCCATCCACAAGCTATACACAAAATCCTCCACCGAGTTCACTATAAGGCAAATTCCTTTAGGGACTCTCCATCTTCATAGAAGGCCGGTTGCACTACTGTATAGGGAAAATTCCCGAGCAAAAGTTAACATGATCCCTCCTACTTCCATTCTTGTTGAATATTTGGTTTATTGTTTTGGGATTAATGAGTATTTCAGTTTACATCTTTGAAGTGTTATTTCGTAATTAGTTTTGTGTCTTAGAATTTATGTCGAGCATGTTAGACTTAATGCATCAATTGAGGCTAAGGCAAATTGCTTGTCAAGTTGGTAGATGTGTCATAGGGCAAATTCCCGAAGCACTAAAGAAGGTCAAGCATGTTAACTCGGCTAAAAACTTAGATACTAATAGGTTGCATATAATATGACTTAGTTGTAAGAGTTAGGTAAAAAGAATGAGTCGATCATTTGTATATATGTTAGATTAGGTTTTATTTTTGGTTTCAAGCATGTTTAGAAGTTCTAGGATTCTTGATTGTTTTCTTGTCTATGAGTTAAGCTTTTTAGAGTTCTAGGGTTTCTGGATTTGTTTCTTGCCATGTTTTGTTATTATTTTCGTAGTTAATTAAACCAAACTCTTCAAACCTCCCATAAATTTTTATTTTATGTTTACAAACATTGTCATCCATTAGTACCCTCAATCCCCGGTTAAGAACGATCCCTACTTATCAATACTACATCTACAAAGAAGAGTTTTAAATTTCATACGTGTGAGATAAGTCTTGAATATCTATTTTGTGTTAATATTTGATGCATGTTTTACGCATATCAATTTTTGGCGCCGTTGCCGGGGATTGAAAAATCTATTGTGTGATTTCGTTTGTGTAAATATGTTCATATCATGTAAATATTATACTTGTGCATAATTTATTTTTTTCTGTTTTCGGAACTGTGCATTAACCTGTTTTGTACAATTTATTTGACATAGCTACAAGTATTGGAAAAATCTTAAAATTTTCAGAAGTGTTGCGTTTTATGTGATGTTTATGCCTGTAAAATTTTATTGTATTGGGACAAGCCAACAATTCTGGAAAAATATGACAATCTGCTATGTTCAATATGTAGAGATATACCTATTGCATGAGTGTGTTACATACGGCAATAGTTACCTCAAGGATCCAGATAAGATCACCGCGTCCAATCTAAATGCCCGAAACAATATTTCATTCGTCAGATGTTGTGAAAGGACCCAACCCCGATTTAGTTTCCTAAACCGGAATCAAACCCCTTCTGAAAACAAGAACTTGCAAAAAGAAATTTGGGCAAAGTTTCACTATAACGCAGAATTGCCATTAACCTGCACCCGAAAATACACTTCATCCTATGCCACAAAAGACAAACCGTGGGCACCAATCTCATCCGGATTTCTCAATATCATAACAATAACGTAAAGTAATAAGCAAAACTGTACTTTACAAAACTCCGGGAAAATCACATGAAAATATAAACATCAAAGTATTCAAAGCGACCTCTAGTATATATATATACACATAAATACACAACAGTAGGCTAAACAAGAAACCTCCTGGAAAAGAAAAGTAGCTCGAATACTAAGCCTCCGACTGCGACGTGCGACACCAGAATCTAAACTGCAAACTAGGCACAGAAACCGAAAAGCCCAGGGGAAAGGCAAATAAAATCGTTAGAGTGAGTGGACGAAAATAATCATATGTTATAAAAACAATGCGAGTTCTTAAAATAAATGGAGGTGTCAGGCGAATCTCTCAAGCCCGACGATGATGGACAAGGCGAATCTGTTAAGCCTAGTGGGCACATCAGGAGAATCTCTCAACCCTGGAACTGGACTACCGGTGATCAGCTGAGTAGTCAATGCATCGATGCTAAGTAAATGTCATCACCAATAAAACATAAAACAATACCTCCAAAACAATAAATAATCTCAATACTGTACTGGAAATAAATACTGAAATCAAGAACTCGCTATGACAGTGTAAATAAAGGTCCACACACAGATAAACACAGCGTGCAAACGCGCTAATCCCGAGATCCGGCGGAAGATTCCTCGCCCAACGTACGATCTCGATCCACTGAATAATCACAAAATATAACTGATCAAAATCACAATTCATTACTCTGTACCACAACTCGGAAACCAACCATTTCTCGAAACATACAAGTCAGATACAAAATAATCATCGAAAATCCCCAAATACTCCACATAAACCCTCGACTTAAAATTCGGTATCCAAATCCACTCGAAAACCTCAAGGCTACGATCGGGGCGCGATTACGAGCAAAACGGCATAAAACTTGTCAAAAATCCAAAAAGTCTGAAAGGACCCAACCCCGATTTAGCTCCCTAAATCGGAATCAAACCCTTTCGAAAACACGAACCAACAAAAACTTTTCGAAATTTGGGCAGAGTTTCGTTACTAATGTTGAATTACCATTACCTGCACGCGGAAAATACACTTCATCCTATGCCACAAAAAAACAAACCGTGGGCACCAATCCCATCCGGATTTCTCAATATAACAACAGTAAAGTAAAGTAGTAAATATATATGCACTTTACTGAAATCCAGTGTAAAATCGTATAACGTATTCAATAGGAAGCTCAGAGTGACATCTAATACATAATCGTATATGCAAAACACAGTAGGTAGAACAATAAACCTACTGGATGAAACAAAGTAGCTCGAGCACTATGCCTCCGACCACGACGTGCGACACCAGAGCCTGAACTGCAAACTGGGCACGGAAACCGAAAAGCCCAGGGGAAAGGCAAATAAAAACGTTAGAGTGAGTGGACGAAAATAAATGTCTTTCACCAGTTAATGTATATGTTTAAAATACATATGCGAGTCCAGGAACATAAAATAATAAGTACACGAGGTAAAACTCATACTCCTCCAATGTACTGAGCATAGAAGTAAAATCCCACGGGGTCACTCGTGGACTCCACTGTGCTAGTACAGTCTGAACCACGGAGTCCTTGACTACCACGTGATTCTAAGCCAGAAATGGCCTCGGTTCCGGGGAATACGCCCCTCACCGGTCTGGTTGGGGAAACGCCTCTCCAGGCGGCCCTCCGTCGGGGATCAGCCGACGAGGCAAGGTGTATCGATACAACAACGTAACTGAGACTGTACTCTGTGAAAACCAAATCACAAGCAAATTGATGCAAATGCATGAAACAACATATAAGTGTATGCATATTCGTATAAATATAATCGTATAATCGTAAACATATGCTCATATAATCATAATCTCGTATGAAATCTCATGCTCGTAAAACCATAATCATGCTGCATGCTCAAGTTCATAAAACGTATATAAACGACTCGCAATCAATCCGTGAAAATAAATTGTCCACTCACAGACTAGCGTAACGCGTATCGCGTTAACCCGTGATCCGGCGGAATGCCCATCGCCAAACAAACGATCACGAACACCTGAACAAACACAATGTCCAATACTCAAAGTCATAATCCGACAACTCAAATCAAATCACGAGAAACCACCGTTCTCGGAAACACACAATTCGAATACGACGAATCGTCGAAAATCCATATATACCACCTTAATACCTCGCTTTACGTTCGGACGCTCAACTCGAAAAACGAACATCCCCACTGCGATCGGAGCGCGATTTCGAGTCAAATGACATGCGACTTGTCGAAAGTCAAAAAGTCAACCCTGACCATTGACCGCCGCCCACGGCGGCGCCACCGCCGACCGGAGAATTTCAAGGTGGAACCACCCCTATTCCACTCCAAATCACCCACTGAGCAACTTCCATAACTGCACCGAAGTCCAATTCTCACTCTAACTAGGTCAATTTCATGTAAAACCGAATTGGTTCACAAATTTCAATCCCAAAATTCTCAATCCACAAATCAAATTAGAACACAATGTTTATATGGTTAGAATCACCTTGAAGAGAGCTACAAAACCCAGTATCTCTTGAAGTTCAACTCAGCCCGAATCCAAGAACCCGAATTCACCAAAAACTCCCCATTTTCAAGTCGGAATTTCTCCTTTTCCGGTGAGCTACACCGTGTATGGTGGCCGGAGGCGTGATGGGGACACCGAGACGCATCGATGGGGTCCTTCCCCAAGGCCGGAGGTGGCCGGATTAGGCTCGCCGCCGACCACCGTGGAACGCCGTCGAACACCCCTCCTCCATGTCGGTCAAACAGAGTTGACCAAGGTCAATCACAATGAATGCAAGTTTTGACTTTCCCCTTTTAGTAAGTCACTATTTATAGCTTCCCAAAATAGAAACTCAAACTTATCCATTTCGACGAACTTTAAACACAGATAACTTTCGCGTCGTAACTCCAATTCCGATAATTCTCGCGGCCACGAATTCGACTCGACATAATCTTCCAACATCACCCAAAGTCAATCATATCGGCCAACCGAATAAAAAGTCAACCGTTGAAAGCAACACATTAAATCAACCAAACAAACAACAATCGGAAAAATTTGCAACTAATTCCTCGTAACTCCAAATCATGCTCCGGAAGTTCCCACGAATTCGAAAATAAATTCTGAACCACTTCCGTGAAGAAGCCGAAACCAAATTCTCATCCGGTAATTTAGTCGTTAAGTAGCCCACCATTTATATCTGAACTTCAAATATTCATAATTAATTCCTCGGTCGTCCAAATAACGATCCGGAACCGCCCACGAACTCGTAATCACACATACAACGACTCTCGAGAAGAGACCCAGCTCCAATTCTCAGCCAATAATTAAGTCGTTAACAAACTCGGCGATTCCAATAATTGTCAGACAACTGCGACTACGCAGTAACTCATCGATCAAGCTGAACATACTGCTGATTCAGATCCGGGTCGTCACAAAGTCAACCCTTCGCCGTAGCGCCGTCTTTGACCGCCGGCGGCGGCGGTGGCGTGGCGTCAACAGTGGCGGATTCTGACCAAACTTTCCAGATCATAAGTACTCCTCAAGCCCAACATATCTGTCTTCTACACCAAGCCCTAATTCCAAGCCCACGGGCTGGAATTCACCTCGAAACCCACGGAATCCATGGATTCTGGGTGAGTTTTCCGGCGAGCTCCAAAGGGCGACCAAACAAAAATTCCTTCCACCCAAAAGTATCAAGGGGTTGAGAGGAACCTTTCCCCCCACAACCCCAACCCCAAATGTCGTCGGAGCACCTCACCCGATTCCGGCGAAATCCCTAAATTTCCTCGAGCTCATTCTCCCCCAAAACCTCATCAAATCACACAATTCCAACTTCTAAACCATAGGAAATCAAGAGAGGATTCTAACCATACCCAAATTGTAGCTGGAGGTGGCCAGAAACGGAAAGTCCACGGTGAGTCAAACGGTGGTGCTCCTCCTTCTCGGTCAACATGGGTCAGCCAGTCAACGGTGGTCAAACGACGGTTAAACTTCCAAAACAGTGATTTTCGACAATTTTTCGACTATTCCGATATTTATACTCGCGGCTCGATACGATCGACGGTCCAAATCGAATCACATCCACGTTTCGGATAACTCAAACTCAAACGGATAAACACGACTAAATCACACGATTTCAAATATTCATAACAATTATCCGAAACCGCCTACGGACTCGAAATCATGTATACTACAACTCTCGTGAAGAGACTCATTTCAAATTCTCGCCCGATAAATTAGTCGTGAATGAACCCACTAAAACTACTCAATTACAACAACTGTGATTACTCGTAAAACTTGCGGGTTAAGCCGATTAACGTACTAATCTGATTCGGGTCGTCACATCAACAGATACCAAGATAGATACATAAAAGACATCAAGAAAAAAGACTTTCTATCACACACACAACAACAGCAGCAAACTAGTACAACAACAAAAAATTAAACTGAAAATCTTAGAAAAATGTCAATGACACCAACAACATACATTTCAAAAAAATTGAAACGATATCAAGGCAGATACTTTAATAGATACACAGACAGATACTCAAACAAATATTCAAACAAATACTTTAAAGATATCCAGAAAAATAACTTCTATCACAAACACAACAACAACAACAACTAATACAACAAACAAATAGCTTTTTGAACACACTACATCACATACCTTCTACAAAAAATCATGAAAAAAAGTGAAAAAAAAATACTGAAAATCAAACTAAAAAACATTGAAAAATGTCAACAACAACAACAAATATTTCACACTTCAGAAAGAATAGAAACGAACCACGAAAAAGAACATGCAAACTGGTTAGAACCAACGAAAATAAAAACTCCAGGGTTTTCAAAGAGAGATTCTTATGCAGAACAATAACAATACTAATCGGAAGACGAAGACACAGACAGAAACGGAGAAGACAAAGTCAACGGCGAGATGCGAACAAGACGACAGCGATTTTCAAAAGAATGAAGATAAAACGAGAGAGTGAGAAAGTACCGTTCTGAGGACGAAATAGTGAAATGAGTATAGGTAGTATGCGGGAGATAGAGAGTGGTAAATAACGTAAAAATGACTAAAATGCTGGTTTGTTACAAGCTTAAAAACAGAATGGTCTTTTTTGGGATGAAAAACTTATGGTAGGTTTTTGTGGAAAAAAAATGTCTAAACTCGGACTTTTTCTCATATCCCCTAATAATAAATAGTCAAGTTATTTCAAAAAAGAAAAAAGAATAAATAGTTTGTTTTTTTTTACTATTACTGCAACACCAACGTTAAAATGGGAGGTGGGGTTAATTAAACACAAAAACTGCCAGCAGAAAAAAAAATGAAGAAAAAACTTATTTTTGTTGAAGGAGAAAATAGATACGTATAAGATATAATATGAAACTGTACTTTATTCATCGATAGATGACTTTAAATAGGCATTACAATCTGTTATAATTATTATCCCTATAAATAAGAGATTGAGAAAATATTTACTTCTATTCTAATTAGAACAAGACACACATTGAGATTTCAGGAATATTTCTTTTGGAACACTCTTCCTTTCGTCGCTATCCTGATGTATGATGCATAACCTATAGCCTCACTACAACCTTGCTACTAATACACAGAATGCATCATACAACTGGTAAATATCGTTGCGAACTGGCACTGAAAAACATTGTGTTACTACATTTTTTATGATTGAATCATCAAACGACGGGTATTTAACGGTTGTATGGCAAAACTCATACAACGATATTTATTTAGAATTCATTGGGTATTTAAACATGCCAGCATGCACGGTTTGGAGTCCAAGCTTGGCATTTGATACAGCATTCAGCTCGCACGGTTGGCATTCGATGCGCATGGCATGGCATGGCACTGGAATCATACAACAAAATTTAGTGAATAAAATGACATCACTCAATATTTTTATTCTTGCTACATTTGTGTCATTTTGTTTAGTAATTGTTCATACATCATTATATTCGTATTCACTGTTGTTTGATATTCGTATTCACTGTTGTTTAGTAAGTGTATCTGGGTCTAATATACAACGAAATATTTCATGAAACCATTGTGTGAAACCTTGATTTAACAATATGAGTCTAACATACAACAAAATGGTTCTTGAAACCATTGTGTGATATTATATCCCACAATAATTGTCTAATTTCTTTGTTGTATGACTTATGCTTAGAAGATATATGCTTCACAATAGATGTTGTCCATGAGGATCTGAAGCATTATTATGCATATCCTCACACAACAAATTATATACGTGATATGCTGTATCTTTTGAATTCAAAATATACCAAATAACAATAATGAAACATTGACATGAAATAGACCACATGAACAATGACATGCATTGTATCTATACATTTCTTAAAGCTAAAAGTTACAATGGATCAATAAGAATTGAAATTGCCAAAGTTTATCACAAAGGAGAGAAACTATTTCACTCAAAAAAATAAATCTAGGTACTGTGACAAGCACTTCAATTTTGAAAGACAACCATGCACTCTTGTACAGCCAATCTACATCCAGCCTATAGTTTTGAGAGTTCCATTTGTAGGAACAAACCTCCAATTTTCAATCTCTCCTCATTTAAACAATGACTTCATCTTGGAGTTGCACAAACCAAGTTTGACCACACGTCTGCAAAATTTGTAATCAACAAGTAGTTAAACTAACTTATAATCCAATTATGATAAAAGATTGAAAGTCAAATAGCTACAATTACTTCACAAGTATGCTCTGTCAATCCAAACCAATAGTATTCAATCAGATTTATCTTATGATAGGAAAGTAGGAAACAATAAGGTATGGGCCAGTAGATAAATGATCCCCTGGTAGAACATAGAAAGCTACAGCCTAACAAATTAGCAAGAACAAGAAACAAAAAGTACTTTTTTCCTAAACTAACAAAAATTACCTTCAGGCATTCCAAAAGATCCTCACATCCCTTAACAAGCTCACTCCACATGCATTCTCTGTCAGTACTTGACAGGCCTTCAAACTTTTCCATAATATTCGCCCACATTATCAGGCAATGCAATCTATTCCTCAAACTTAGCGGAAACAAAAATAAAACTAACAAAACCGTACCATCACTAGTTATTGAAAAAAAAGGATACAATAAAACTCGCATCCGATACACTAGCAAGCTTCACCCTGAACTGCGGATCAGTGACACTAAACAGTAAATGCTGCAAAATCAAATAACATTCCATCACTATTCTGAAATTTGATCTTGCTCATCTCAATTAATTTCCTCAAAATAACAAGTATGAAACCAAACACTAGCATTCCTAATTCTAACCAAATCAATTTTGAGGAAAAAAAACAAACCTTAAATGCATATTTAGGGTTTCCAGGCACGTCCTTGTAAGTCTCCACATTTTTAAGCGACGGGAGGTGGTGCTCACCGAGCTAGCTATAAAAGTCAGAGTCGATCAAGATAGATATAAAGATCAAGATTGATAGAGAGAGAGAGAGAGAGAGAGAGAGAAGGGGGGTGCAGTGAGCTTTTGTTTCCAAAAGTAACTAAGTCTTTGGTTTCAAAGGATTTAGGTTTA
Source organism: Geum urbanum (assembly GCA_946800695.1). NCBI lineage: Eukaryota > Viridiplantae > Streptophyta > Magnoliopsida > Rosales > Rosaceae > Geum > Geum urbanum. The sequence continues at coordinate 41,556,064 of OX326997.1, forward strand.
GTTAGGGTTATCGTTTTTTAATTTACTCTATTTTGATTTAAAAAATTGTTGAGTTAATTCAAAATTCATGAAATTAAATTAGGAAGAATATTATTTTACAAAATCAACGGTCGGATATCACAAGCAAAATGATATAAAAAATTCATTGAGAAATAAATAAAATCAACTTTAATTCGACCACGATCCGTACACAAATCATTTTGATTTTAGTGTACAAATCATTTTGATTTTAGTGTACTAAACATTAATCTATAAAAATATATTTGACTTGAATCAATGATGGGGTCTAAATGATAAGGTTCTTGACTATTCTTTTTTGGGGGGGGGGGGGGGGGGGGGGGGGGGGGCTAATGTTATTTGCCGCCAATTAAATCTTTTTACCTTGATTGAGACTAGGTCTAACGAATTTCGACGAGCAAATCTATTCGTAATACTAAATCAAGGAAGAAGAATTATGTTGCGAAACTGATCGTTGGATGTGATGATCGGAGTAATAAGCATGCTGATAATATTTTTATGTAAATTTGACTTTCATCCGTGCGTTCAATTGTTGTTGACCATATTTCCCTTAGGAAAAGGAGCAAAATATTAAAAATGGTATATATGTATTTTCATGTATTAATCAATGTAATCTCACCATCGAAAAAATAATCAATCAAATCTGAACCATTTATTCAACTTTTTTACTTTTTACATATACTTACATAAGTAAAAATAAATTACTCAACATTTAAGAAAAAAATTATTTTTAATCCTTTATTCATATCAACAAACCCTAAACCCTACACTCTAAACATTAAACTATATACCCTAATTCCCTAAACCCCAAATCCCAAACTCCAAATTCCAAACCCTTAAAAAAATAGTGCTTTAGAGTCCACACAACGATATGTTAGTCTCCATTGTGCTAAAGTGTGAACACTTCACTAAGGATTTTATCATAAAACAAAGTATTATATGTTGTGTTGTGTGCATATTTTGACTTTAGGGGAAGAAAAAAATGATTTTCAATAGTTGCCGCAAAATGTTTCTCCATACAATGCATTGGTATAGGTCTCGTTGTGTGACGTTGATGCAATTGGGGGAAAACAAAATGACATGAAAAAGTTATCGCCAACATTTTTATCATACAACATAGTCTTATACATGTCATTGTCTGAACATGATGAAATTGCAGGGCAACAAAATGACATCAAATAATTGCCGCCAACATGTGATTATACAACAATGTGTTATATACATCATTGTGCTATTATGTTAAATTTGGAAGGAAAAAAAATACCATTCAATAGTTGCCGCCAAATTTTTTGTCATACAACGTAAGTATGTGACTATGGTTGTGTAATAATTCAGAGTATAAAGGAAACTCAAATAAGCCAATTTTGGGAGCTCAATTTCAAAATATATAGAATGATTATGTGAATAACTGTTGTTTGATATATTCAAAAGAGCCATGTTTAGATCATGTTCAAACTTCATAAATGGAAGGGGACATGCCACTCATTTTATCACCATTATACAACATAAAAGTACATGTTTCTTGTGTGATGGAGGATTTTATCTTTAACAGACAACGGTGCTGAAAACAAATCGATGTATGACAGTAGTTATCCATTTTTTCACTCTCACACAACATATTTTGTAAACTCGTTGTGTAATCAGTGTTCTATAAAGCACTTTTTCTTGTAGTGTGTCAAGTAAACAAAAACTTATTGGGTTAAAAATAAAAGCTTGGTTTAAGTAAAAAAGAGTACCACGTATCAATTACATAAGCGACCACATGTGATATAGACTCCCCCTAGAAATGAACTCTCCCTGGTCAATAACTCAATCTTGGAGTTCAGATAACCTTCGCATTCCAATGCGACTCACATGCTTCTCAAATGTAGATTTTAGTAAAGACTTGGTGAACAAGTCTGCAACATTATCCATCAAACCAATCTGGTTCAAATGGATATTCAATAATCGTTGCTATTGCTGATTGTAAGAGTACTTCAGTCAAATAAGTTTAGTATGACCACACTTAATGTAACCCAACTTCATTTATTCAATGCAAGCCACATTATCCTAGAGGATATAAGTTGATGCTGTCGTAGTAGATGGTAATCTACTAGACCCTTGAATATGGTCTATTGTTGTCCTAAACCAGACACACATTTTAACTGCGTCATGCAGAGCTATAATTTCAGAATGATTCAAGGAAGTAGTAACAAGGGTTTGATTTGCTGATCACGTTCCCATTGATGAATACATAATCTGTTTGTGAATGTCATTTATATGAGTCAGATAAAAACCCAACATCAGCAAAACAAACCAAGAAATCACATGGTGTCTCTAAGTAGGGGTGTCACAACCCGAACCAGAATCAGTGTAGTAATTGGCTTATTCCACGAGTTTAAGCGTAATCGCAGTTTTCCGTAAATTGATTGAATTGCCGGTTTTGATCACGACTTAATTATCGGGCAAGAATTTGAGTTGAGTCTGTTCTTGAGAGTTGTTGTACGCGTGATTTCGAGTTCGTGGACGGTTAGGGATAATTATTTCGACGATCGAGGAATATATTATGAATATTTGAAATCATGGAATTTTGTCATGTTTATCCGTTTGGATTGAGTTATCCGAATCGTGATTGTGATCCGTTTTGGAACGTCAATCGTATCAAGCCGCAAGTATAAATATCGAAAATAGTCAAAAACACTGTTCGGGAAGTTCAACCGGCGTTGACCGCGAGTTGACCGTTGACTTTTGGTTGACCGGAGTTTCCACCGTGCGAAACGAACTGCCGCCATCGAGTTTGACGATTCCGGCCACCACCGGCCTTGAAACTGGTATGAATAGATTCCTCTCTTGATTTTCAACTATTTAGAACTTGGAATTTCTTGATTTGATGCCGGATTGAGGGAGAACGGACGGTTTGAAAATTGGGGAATTCTCGCTGGAATCGGGATCGATGGGGGGTGGCGCTCCGGCGACTTTCCGAGGGGGATTTTTGGTGGAAACTGTTGGGCTCTAGGTAGGGAGGTGACCCCTTGATTTTGGGAGGCCAAGATGGCCTCACGGCGGAGATTTTGCCGGAGAAAGTTTTCCGTCCGGTTGTGTTCTTGGAACTTTCGAGCTGTTTTCTGGCCACGGTGGTGGCTGGATGGTGATGATTCCTTGAGGAAAGATGCTTGGCTTGAGGAGGAGAACACTTTGGGAGCTTGGCCGCTGGGAAATCTCTAATGTTGACGGTGCGCCGGCGGTGGCGGTGGCGGTCAACGGCGGAACTCCAGCGACCCGTTGACTTTTTGAAATTTGTCGAGTTATATGTCGTTTTGCTCATATTCGCGCTTCGATCATCGCCTTGAGGTTTTGGAGTGGATTTGGGTATCGGATTTTTAGTCGAGGGTTTATGCGGAGAGTTTTGAGAATTTCGTCGATTATTTTGTTCCGAGTTATATGTTTCCGGAAATTGTTGGTTTCCGAGGTGTGGTACAGTGTGATGAATTGTGATTTTGATCAGTTATATTTTGTGATTATTCAGGGGATCGAGATCGTACGTTGGGCGAGGGATCATCCGCCGGATCTCGTGATTAGCGTGAGTGCGCGCTGTGCTCACCTGTGAGTGGACTTTTCTATTTTCACTGTCGTAGCGAGTTCATGATTTCCGTATTTATTTATACATGATGTTGAGATTATTTATTGCTTTTGGAGATATTGTTTTATATTTTATATGGTGATGACATTTATTTAGCATCGATGCATTGGCTACTCGGCTGATCACCGGTAGTCAGATCCAGGGTTGAGAGATTCCCCTGATGTGCCGCTAGGCTTGAGAGATTCGCCTAGCCTATCACCATCGGGCTTGAGAGATTCGCCTGACCGTCGGGCTTGAGAGATTCACCTGGCACCTCCATATATTTTCTAAACTCGCTTTGCTTGATTTTATGATATATGTAAATGGTGAAAGACATATGATTATTTTCGTTATCGATACGTTACATGTCTTTGGTTATCCAGTACTTACTTTGCTAGATCCAAGTGCTACGCATTCATTCATGTCATATAGACTATCATCTTTAGCTACTGTATCTGCGTCTCCACTTCCGGGGTTGTGGAGAGTGTTGTATCCGTCCGGTGAGGTTGTGAATATTGGCTGGGTATATCGGGACTGTGATATTTTTATTGGAGGTCATGGTTTAGCCGCAAATTTGTTATTGCTGGATATCGTCGACTTTGATGTGATTTTGGGTATGAACTTCTTGGAGACACATTGGGCTATGTTCGATTGTCACAAGAAGGAGGTTGTATTTCAACGACCAGGTTTTCCCGAGATATTATTTCGCGGTGAGAAGAATACTTCATTGCCATGTGTGATTTCAGTGATGAAGGCCGAGCAGATGATGAAGAAGAGTTGTGTTGCTTACTTAGCTCATGTTGTGGATACTAAGGCTGTTGTACCAGACATTGGTGATATTGAGGTTGTTTCCGAGTTTCCAGATGTGTTTCCGAAGGAGTTACCGGGTATTCCTCTAGTTCGAGAGATTCATTTCACTATTGAGCTATTACCGGGCACTGAACCCATATCACAGGCACCTTATCGTATGGCGCCAGCGGAGTTGAAAGAGCTACAGATTCATCTTCAAGAGTTGCTGGAGAAGGGTTTCATACGACCCAGTATATCGTCGTGGGGTGCTCCTGTACTGTTTGCGCGGAAGAAGGATGGTTCCATACGGTTGTGCATCGATTACCGGAAGCTGAATCAGGTCACTGTGAAGAACATGTATCCGTTGCCGAGGATTGACAACTTGTTTGATCAACTCAAGGGAGCTTCAGTCTTTTCGAAGATTGATCTCAGATCCGGATATCATCAGTTGAGGATCAGAGAGTCAGATGTGGCCAGGACAGCTTTCAGATCGCGGTATGGGCATTACCAGTTCTTGGTTATACCGTTTGGGTTGACCAATGCCTCCGCAGCTTTTATGGACTTGATGAACCGAGTGTTCAGATGGTTTCTGGACAAGTTTGTGATCATGTTCATCGACGACATCCTGATTTACTCCAGGAGTGTGGGCCAGCACAAGAAGCATTTGAGAGCGATTTTGCGAAATTTGCGAGATAATCAGTTGTTTGCGAAGTTCAGCAAGTGCTAGTTTTGGTTGGACAGCGTGAATTTTTTGGGTCACGTGATATCAGCTGAGGGAGTCAGCATGGATCCTGACAAGATTGAAGCCGTGTTGAATTGGAGTAGACCTACCACCGTACCAGAGATTAGAATTTTCATGGGTTTGGCAGGCTACTATCGGTGCTTTGTGCAGCATTTTTCACGGATTGCCACGGCACTTACCCGATTGACGAAGAAAGGCGTCAAGTTCGAGTGGTCCGATGCATGTGAGGAAAGTTACTTGCTCCTGAAGGAAAATTTGACTACTACACCGGTTCTAACTTTACCTGATGATAGTGGAGAGTTCGTGGTTTACAGTGATGCATCGAAGTTGGGACTTGGTTGTGTTCTGATGCAGCATGGCAGAGTGGTAGACTACGGTTCCAGGCAGCTGAAACCACATGATGTCAACTATTCGACGCCCGATTTGGAGTTGGTTGCTATTGTATTAGCGTTGAAGAGTTGGAGACACTACTTGTACAGAGCTCAGTGCAAGATATACACAGATCACAAGAGTCTCACTTATTTGTGCACGCAGCCAGACTTGAATATAAGGCAGCGCAGATGGATGGAGTTGATCAACGACTACGATTGCACTTTCGAGTATCATCCAGGAAAGGCTAATGTTGTCGTTGCTGATGCACTCAGTCGAAAATCTGGAGCCTCGTTGTTTCATGTGTATGTGGCCAAGGTTTGCATGTTAGCTGAGCTTCGGGCTACGGGAGCTGAGTTCGAGTGGGACGATGATGGACTTTGTTGGCTAGCTTCCAGATTCAACCCGTGTTGTTTGATCAGGTTCGGGAGGCTTAGGATGCGGATTCCTACCTGTTGGACAAGAAGACCATGATTCGGAATGGTGTGCCAACAGAGTTTCGGTTGAGTGATGATGGTACGTTGCTATTCAGAGGCAGATTATGTGTACCTAGGGACGAGAGTTAGAAGAAAGAGATTTTAGACGAAGATCATTGTTCGGTGTATGCGATGCATCCCGGAGTTACGAAAATGTTTCGTACACTTCGAGCTTATTACTAGTGGCGAAACATGAACCGGGAGATTGCCGTATATGTGAGCAGATGTTTGATTTGTCAGCAGGTTAAAGCGGAGAGGCAGAAGACTACGGGAAAGTTACAGCCCTTGAAAATTCCGGTTTGGAAGTGGGAGCAAATTACCATGGATTTCATGTATCAGTTGCCGCGTACTTTGGCGGGTAATACTGGTATTTGGGTTATCGTGGATCGATTGACGAAATCCGCTTATTTTCTTGCACTTCTGGAGATGATTTCAATGGGCAGATTGGCAAAGCTGTATTTATCGGAGATCGTCCGACTGCACGGTGTGCCTGTATCTATTGTTTCTAACCGAGATAGTCAGTTTACTTCTGAGTTCTGGCAGGCATTGCAGCGAGCCATGGGTAATAGATTGCATTTTAGCATAGCTTTTCATCCTCAGACTGATGGGCAGTCTGAGCGAACTATTCAGACTCTTGAGGATATGTTGCGGTCTTGTGTTTTGTAGTTTCAAGGAAATTGGGACCAGCAACTGCATTTGATTGAGTTTGCTTACAACAACAGCTATAAGGCAAGTATCGAGATGGCAACGTATGAGGCCCTATACGTGAGGTGGGCGAGCGATGGCTTATTGGCCCTGATATGGTGAAGATCACCATGGAGGACATTCAGATTATCTGGGACAGATTGAAGATTGCCCAGGATCGCCAAAAGAGTTATGCGGACGTGAGAAGAAAGAGTCTCGAGTTCGATGTGGGCTATTGGGTCTTCCTGAAACTATCTCCGTGGAGGGGAGTTGTGTGTTTCCGGAAGCGTGGCAAGCTTCGACCACAGTACATTGGTCCATACGATATCACTGAGAGAGTTGGTGTCGTGGCTTACAGACTTGAGTTGTCTTCTAAGATGGCTCGTGTACACGATGTTTTCCATGTTTCGATGTTGCGGAAGTATATTCCAGATCCATCACATGTGTTAGCGCCACATCAGCTACCTATCCGAGAGGATTTGACATATGTGGAGGAGCCGGTACAGATTCTCGATCTGCGTGAGCAGGAGTTGAGGCACCGTGTTATACCGCTGGTGAAGGTCTTGTGGCAGAATCACTCGGTTAAGAAGGCCACCTGGGAGACTGAGCAGTATCCTCATCTGTTCACCTAGCAGGTACGTAAATTTCGAGGTCGAATTTTTTTTTAAGGGGGGTAGATTTGTGACGACCCGAACCAGAATCAGTACAGTAATTGGCTTAATCCACGAGTTTACGCGTAATCGCAGTTTTCCGTAAATTGATTGAATTGCCGGTTTTGATCACGACTTAATTATCGGGCGAGAATTTGTGTTGAGTCTCTTCTTGAGAGTTGTTGTACACGTGATTTCGAGTTCGTGGGCTGTTCCGAATAATTATTTCGACGATCGAGGAATATATTATGAATATTTGAAATCGCAGAATTTCATCGTGTTTATCCGTTTGGATTGAGTTATCCGAATCCTGATTGTGATCCATTTTGGACCATCGATCGTATTGAGACATGAGTATAAATATTGGAAATAGTCGAAATTTTTTCGAAAACACTGTTCGGGAAGTTTGACCGGCATTGACCGTGAGTTGACAATTGACTTTTGGTTGACCGGAGTTTCCACCGTGCGAAACGAACTGCCGCCGTCGGGTTTGACGATTCCGGCCACCTCTAGCCTTGAAACTGGTATGAATAGATTCCTCTCTTGGTCTGCAACTATTTAGAACTTGAAATTTCTTGATTTGATGCCGGATTGGGGGAGAACGGACGGTTTGAAAATTGGGGAATTCTCGCCGAAATCGGGATCGATGGGGGTTGGCGCTCCGGCGACTTTCCGAGGGAGTTTTTTTTGGAAACTCTTGGGATCGAGGTAGGGAGGTGACCCCTAGAGTTTGGGAGGCCGAGATGGCCTCACGGCGGAGATTTTGCCGGAGAAAGTTTTCCGGCCGATTGTGTTCTTGGAACTTTCGAGCTGTTTTCCGGCCACAGTGGTGGCCGGATGGTGATGATTCCTTAAGGAAAGATGCTTGGCTTGAGGAGGAGAACACTTTTGAAGCTTGGCGGTCAGGAAATCTCTCTTGTTGACTGCGTGCCGCCGTCGGCGGCGACGGTCAACGGCAGAGCTTCGGCAACCCGTTGACTTTTTGAAATTTGTCGAGTTATATGTCGTTTTTCTCGTATTGTGATGACCTGAACCAGAATCAGTTGTGTATTCTGCACGATTCACGTGATTGGTCATAGTCGCAGTTTTACGATATATGTGTGATTTGTCGATTCTATTCGCGACTATATTTTCGGCCGAGAATTTGAATTGAGTGTCTTCACGGAAGTTGTAGAGTACGTGATTTCGAGCTCGATGGTGGTTCCAGATGATTTTTCCGATAACCAAGGAATATATTGTGATTATTTGAAGTTTCGGTTTTCGACGAGTTTATCCGATTGTTTCGTGATTATCCAAATCGTAATGGTTATCCATTTTGAATCGTCGATCGACCCGAGGCGCGAGTATAAATATCGGAAATAGTCGTAAAATAGTCGCAAAACACTGTTTGACGTTGACCGAGCATTGACTTTCCAAAATTGGAAAGTTGACCGTTGACCACGAAAGGGAGAAGTTTCCCGATTTGGCTTTGCGGTCCGACGTCCACTTTCCGGCCACCTCCGACCTCGTTGAGGGTATGGTTCGCTTCCCCTTGTGATTTCGAGTTGAATGATGTTTGAATTTGAGGAAATTGTTGGGGTTTTGATGGAACCCGAATCGGATCCGTTTCAAGAATATCGCCGGTGATGGTTTTCAGTTTTCCGAAGAGCCACGGTGGTGGTGGTTAGGGGGGTTCGACTCCCTTTGCCCCTCTGAGGCTCATGGTGTGTTTAATTTTAGCTTTGGTTGAGTTTTTGTGGAGGTCCGATTAGGTTACCGGAACTGGATATTCCGTTTGGTTTCGTGGTGTTTTGGAGATGTTTGAATTGGAATTGGCCTTGGTTGTAGTTGTGAAAAAGACTGGGGTTGGAAAGATCTTGTGATCTGGAGCTTCTCCGCTGGAGAATCTCTCCGTCAACGGCGGAGCTCCGGCGAGGAGTTGACTTTTTGGATTTCGATGAAATTAATGTCATTTTTCTCGTAATCGCGCCCTGATTATCGTCTGGAGGTTTTTAAGTTGATTTGGGTATCCGATTTTCAGTCGAAGGTTTCGAGTGGAGATTTCAGGAATTTCGTTATTCATTTTGTACTGCATTGTTTATTTCCGGGAACGGTTGGTTTCCGTGGTTAAGTGCAGAGTTGTGGATTGTGTTTTTGATCAGTCATGTTTATGAATTTTCAGGAGATCGAGATCGTGATCGTGCTTCTAGCGAGGGATCTTTCGCCGGGCCACAGGATTAGCGCGAGTGCGCGTTACGCGAGTGCGCGTTACGCGAGTCTGTGAGTGGACAATTTCTTTTCACGAATTGTTTGCGAGTCTTTATATACGTTTTATGAACTTGAGCATGCATACGAAATTTCGATTTACATGAGCATGTGTTATACGATTATGCCTATACCAGTATATATTACGTATATGCACTTATATATTGTTTCATGCATTTGCATCGAACTATTTGTGATTTGGTTTACACAGAGTACAGTTTATATATGTTGTTGTATCGATACACTCGCATCCCGGCTGATCCCCAAGGATGTATACCGGGGGAGGCAGTGACTCCTGACCCGAGGTCTTTACCGGGGGGAGGCAGACCTCTTACCTGAGGCCTCTCTGGCTAGAATCACGTGTGGGTCTGGGATCTCGTGATTCGGACTGTACTAGCACGGTTGTGTCCACGAGTGACCCCGTGGGATTTTTATGCATGCTCTGTACGCGTGAGGAGTTAGAGTCTCCCTCGTGTACCATTTGATTTTTATACATTTGACTCGCATATGTTTTTATAACGTATATATTATTTGGTGAAAGACATTTATTTTCGTCCACTCACTCTAACGATTTTCACGTCTTTCCCCTGGGCTTTTCGATTTTCATGCCCAGTTTGCAGTTCAGGTTTGGTGTTTCACGTCGCGGTTGGAGGCTAGTGATCTGAGCTACCTGTGTTTTCCAGTAGGTTCTTGTTTCGCCTACTGATGTGTATATTGTATATATTTACGCTAGAGGTCGCTCTGATACATTCTGATACGTGTTTTTTACGGATTTTCTCGGATATATTATATTATACAGATATGTTTTCTGTTATTTGATATTAATATGTTGTTGAGAAATCCGGGTGGGATTGGTGCCCACGGTTTGGCTTTTATTGCATAGGACGAAGTGTTATTTTCAGGGTGCAGGTTTATGCAATTCCACGTTAGTAACGAAACTCTGCCGAAATTTTGAATGGTTTTTGTTGGTTCGTGTTTTCAGAAGGGGTTCGATTCCGATTTGGGCAACTAAATCGGGATTGGGTCCTTTCAGCTTGGTATCAGAGCATTAGGTTGTCAGATTCTGTAGACTCTTGTAGTTGTGACTCTTAGGGTATTTGAGTTTGTACAGCATGACTGGAGTGATGACCCGACTGGCCAGCGGTACTCATCAATACTTCGGGTGTTGTGTGTTCTCAAATATCTGCGGTTTCTTGATTACGTTCTTTCTGCTTGTGCCTAATGCTTGTTTTGTATCAGTAGGATGCCTCCTCGACGTGGTCCCCATGTTGATCGGGAAGTGGATCCTGATGAGGATTGCCAAATGCGCGACTTGCTGATGCGAGTGCTGCGTTTGGAGGAGCGTTTTGACCTTGTGGTCAAGGCTCGTACTGCTGGTGCTACTGTGTTTTCGGGTTCAGTTAACCCAGAGATATGCAAGGCATGGTTGGTTCAGATTGAACGTGTATGTGAGCGTCTGCAGTTTACTCCTGAGCAGATGACAGTGGCAGCAGTCGGATTACTTGAGGGTGATGCATACTTTTGGTGGGTTAGCACCGACAGGGTTCCAGCTGCTACTCTGTGGACATTGTTCCGTGATTTGTTTATGCGGAGGTACTTTAATCAGGCTACCCAGCAGCGCAAATATGAAGAGTTTACGAACTTGAGGCAGGGCAGTTTGTCTGTGCTTGAGTATCGGGACAGATTTACCCGTTTATCTCGTTTTGCGCGTGATATGGTGGCTACTGAGAAAGCCAAGTGTCGTAGGTTTGAGCTGGCGTTGAATCTGAATATCAAGGCAACTCTGACTACGATGCCTTGGAATAACTTCGATGAGTTTGTCAGTTCAGCACTCCGAGGCGAGGATATCGAGTAGGAGAGGCAGCAGAGGTACCAGCCGAGACGGTTTGAGGAGGGTGGACCGAGTCAGGGGCCTTCAAAGAGGCAGAGTTCTGATACTTCCGGTTCGGCTTCATCCTCGGGCGGTGGATCTTATCGCTCACCAGTTAGTGCACCGAGGCAGAGACCGAGATGGAGGAGAGGTCGACCGCAGCGACCACAGGATAGTGGAGGTTCCAGCGGTTCCAGTTATCCTCGGCATACTGGTGGCACATTTTCTGTACCGAGAGAGTATCCGTTGTGTAGTCTTTGCAACAGATATCACTTTGGTCCATGTCAGCGAGGTCCTGCTACCTGTTATCGTTGTGGCCAGGTGGGTCACTTTTCGAGGGAGTGTCCTCAGTTGTATAGTGCTGATGGACAGGCGGCCCAGAGTTCCGGAGCTGAGCGAGGAGCCACTTCGGGAGCTCGACTAGCACAGTTTGCGGGCCAGGGTAGACAACAGGGATAGCCTCAGCGAGGATGACCAGCCGGACAGGCGAGGGTTCATGCCATGACTATACGAGAGGGCAGAGCATCCCCGGATGTCGTTATCGGTACGTTACATGTTTTTGGTATTCCAGTACTTGCATTGTTAGATCCAGGTGCCACACATTCATTTATATCATATAGACTATCATCATTAGCTACGGTACCTGCATCTCCACTTCCGGGGTTGTGGAGAGTGTTATATCCGTCAGGTGAGGTTGTGAGCATCGGTTGGGTATACAGAGATTGTGAGGTGTTTATTGGAGTCCATGGTTTAGTCGCAGATTTGTTGTTGCTCGATATTGTTGATTTTGATCTGATCTTGGGTATGGACTTCTTGGAGACGCACTGGGCCATGTTTGATTGTCACAAGAAGGAGGTCGCGTTTCGACGACCAGAGTTACCCGTGATACTGTTTCGCGGTGAAAAGAATACTTCACTACCGTGTTTGATTTCCGCGATGAGGGCGGATCGGTTGATGAAGAAGGGCTATGTTGCTTATTCAGCCTATGTTGTGGACACTACAACAGCTGTACCAGACCTTGGTAGTATTGAGGTTGTGTCTGAGTTTCCGGATGTGTTTCCAGCGGAGTTACCTGGTATACCCCCTGTGCGGGAGATTGATTTCACTATTGAGTTGTTACCAGGTACATGACCGATTTCTCAAACACCGTATCGTATGGCGCCAGCGGAGTTGAAGGAGTTGTAGATTCAGCTCCAGGAGTTGCTAGAGAAGGGTTTCATTCGACCGAGTGTTTCTCCGTGGGGTGCCCTGGTGTTGTTTGTGCGGAAGAAGGATGGGTCCATGCGTTTGTGCATCGACTACTGGAAGCTGAATCAGGTTACAGTGAAGAACAAGTATCCATTACCGCGGATTGATGATTTGTTTGATCTGCTCAAGGGAGCCGCAGTCTTTTCGAAGATTGACTTTCGATCCGGATAACACCAGTTGAGGATCCGAGACTCTGATGTAACCAGGACAGCTTTCAGATCACAGTATGGGCATTATAAGTTTTTGGTTATGTCGTTTGGGTTGACCAACGCCCCCGCAACTTTCATGGACTTGATGAATCGGGTGTTCAGACGATTCTTGGACAAGTTTGTGATTGTATTCATTGACGATATTTTGATCTATTCCAGGAGTGCGGGCTAGCACAAGAAGCATTTGCGAGCAGTGTTGCGGATTTTGCGGGACCATCAGTTGTTCGCGAAGTTTAGCAAGTGTGAGTTCTGGCTGGATAGTATGAAGTTTCTGGGCCACGTGATTTCGGCTGAGGGAGTCAGTGTCGATCCTGACAAGATTGAGGCCGTGCTGAACTGGAGTAGACCTACTACTGTACCGGAGATCCGGAGTTTCTTGTGTCTAGCAGGCTATTACCAGAGGTTTGTACAGGATTTCTCCCGGATTGCTACACCACTGACCAGGTTGACGAAGAAGGGCGTCAAGTTTGAGTGGTCTGATGCGTGCGAGGAGAGTTATTTACTCCTGAAGGAGAGATTGATTACCGCACCAGTTTTGACATTGCCAGATGATAGTGGTGAGTTTGTTATGTACAGTGATGCGTCGAAATTAGGGCTTGGCTGTGTGTTGATGCAGCATGGTAGAGTTGTGGCCAATGGTTCTAGGCAGCTGAAACCGTATGAGGTCAACTATCCGACGCATGATTTAGAGTTAGCCGCTATTGTGTTAGCGTTGAAGAGTTGGAGACATTACCTGTATGGAGCTCAGTGTAAGATCTACACCGACCACAAAAGTCTCACTTACTTGCAGACGCAGCCGGATTTGAACATGAGGCAACGCCGGTGGATGGAGTTGATCAATGATTACGATTGCACGTTTGAGTACCATCCAGGGAAGGCCAATATTGTGGCTGATGCACTTAGCCGGAAATCTGGACTCTCGTTGTTTCATGTGTGTATAGCCAGAGTGTCGATGTTAGCCGAGCTTCGGGCTACAGGTGCTGAGTTTGGGTATGATGACGAGGGAGCTTTGTTGGCTAGTTTTCAGGTTCGACCCGTATTGGTTGATCAGGTACGAGAGGCTCAGGATTCAGATTCCTATTTGTTGGGCAGGAAGACCATGATACAGAATGGTGTACCTACAGAGTTCCGTTTGAGCGACGACGGTACGTTGTTGTTCAGAGGCAGGTTATGTGTGCCCAGAGACGAGAGCCTGAAGAAGGAGATTCTGGATGAGGCCCATAGTTCAACGTATGTGATGCATCCCTGGGGTACGAAGATGTTTCGTACACTTCGAGCGTACTATTGGTGGCACAACATGAAGCGGGAGATTGCCGCGTACGTGAGTCGATGTTTGATCTGTCAGCAGGTGAAAGCGGAGAGGCAGAAACCTGCAGGGAAACTACAGCCACTTAAGATTCCAGTTTGGAAGTGGGAGCACATTAAGATGGATTTCGTCTATCAGTTGCCGCGTACTTCGGCTGGCAACACTGGTATTTGGGTTATAGTGGATCGACTGACGAAATCCGCTCACTTTCTTGCACTTCCAGGGAAGATATCAGTGGGTAGATTGGCCAAGTTGTACTTATCCGAGATTATTCGCTTGCATGGTGTACCTGTATCGATTGTTTCTGACCGAGATAGTCAGTTCACATCTGAGTTTTGGCAGGCATTGCAGCGAGCCTTGGGCACGAAGTTGCGATTTAGTACAGCTTTTCATCCTCAGACTGACGGGCAGTCCGAGCGGACCATCCAGACTCTTGAGGATATGCTACGATCATGTGTGTTGCAGTTCTGCGGGAATTGGGATCAGCAGCTACATCTGATAGAGTTCGCCTACAACAACAGCTATCAGGCTAGTATTGAGATGGCACCGTACGAGGCTCTATAGGGAAAGCAGTGTCTCACTCCGTTGTGTTGGAGTGAGGTGGGCGAGCGTTGGCTGATTGGCCCTGATCTGGTGAAAAGCACTATGGAGGATGTTCAAATTATCCGGGATAGATTGAAGATCGCTCAGGATCGCCAGAAGAGTTATGCGGACGTGAGGAGGAAGAGTTTAGAGTTCGAGGTTGGTGATTGGTGATTGGGTCTTCCTGAAACTATCTCCGTGGAAGGGAGTCATGCGTTTCGGGAAGCGTGGCAAGCTTCGACCACGATACATTGGTCCATATGAGATTACAGAGAGGATTGGGGCTGTTGGTTACAGACTTGAGTTGCCAGCTGAGATGGCTCGTGTTCATGATGTCTTCCATGTTTCGATGTTGCGGAAGTACATCTCAGATCCTTCACATGTGTTAGCTCTACAGCAGTTGCCGATCAGAGAGGATTTGACGTACGTGGAGGAGCCTGTGCAGATTCTTGATCGTCGTGAGCAGGAGTTGAGGCACCGTGTGATTCCGCTAGTGAAGGTCTTGTGGTAGAACCATTAAGTTGAGGAGGCCACCTGGGAGACTGAGCAGCGTATGCAGGAGCAGTATCTTCATCTGTTCACTTGACAGGTACGTAAATTTCGATGTCGAAAGTTTTTTAAGGGGGGTAGATTTGTGACGACCAGAATTAGAATCAGTTGTGTATTCTGCACGATTCACGTGATTAGTCATAGTCGCAGTTTTACGATATATGTGTGATTTGTCGATTCTATTCGCGACTATATTTTCGGCCGAGAATTTGAATTGAGTGTCTTCATGGAAGTTGTAGAGTACGTGATTTCGAGCTTGAGGGCGGTTCCGGATGATTTTTCCAATAACCGAGGAATATATTGTGATTATTTGAAGTTTCAGTTTTCGACGAGTTTATCCGATTGTTTCGTGATTATCCGAATCGTAATGGTTATCCATTTTGAATCGTCGATCGACCCTAGGCGCGAGTATAAATATCGGAAATAGTCGTAAAATAGTCTCAAAACACTGTTTGACGTTGACCGAGCATTGACTTTCCAAAATTGGAAAGTTGACCGTTAACCACGAAAGGGAGAAGTTTCCCGATTTGGCTTTGCGGTCCGACGTCCACTTTCCGGCCACCTCCGACCTCGTTGAGGGTATGGTTCGCTTCCCCTTGTGATTTCGAGTTGAATGGTGTTTGAATTTGAGGAAATTGTTGGGGTTTTGATGGAACCCGAATCGGGTCCGTTTCAAGAATATCGCCGGTGATGGTTTTCAGTTTTCCGGCGAGCCACGGTGGTGATGGTTAGGAGGGTTCGACTCCCCTTGCCCCTCTGAGGCTCATGGTGTGTTTAATTTTGTCTTTGGTTGAGTTTTTGTGGAGGTCCGATTAGGTTACCGGAACTGGGTATTCCGTTCGGTTTCGTGGTGTTTTGGAGATGTTAGAATTGGAATTGGCCTTGGTTGTAGTTGTGAAAAAGACTGGGGTTGGAAAGATCTTGTGATCTGGAGCTTCTCCGCCGGAGAATCTCTCCGTTGACGGCGCGCCGTCGCCGGCGGCGGCGGTCAACGGCGGAGCTCCGGCGAGGAGTTGACTTTTTGGATTTCGATGAAATTAATGTCATTTTTCTCATAATCGCACTCTGATTATCGTCTGGAGGTTTAAGTTGATTTGAGTATCCGATTTTCAGTCGAAGGTTTCGAGTGGAGATTTCGGGAATTCCGTTAATCATTTTGTACTGCATTGTTTATTCCGGGAACGGTTGGTTTCCGTGGTTAAGTACAGAGTTCTGGATTGTGTTTTTGATCAGTTATGTTTATGAATGTTCAGGAGCTCGAGATCGTGATCGTGCTTCTGGCGAGGGATCTTCCGCCGGGCCACGGGATTAGCGCGAGTGCGCGTTACGCGAGTCTGTGAGTGGACAATTTCTTTTCACGGATTGTTTGCAAGTCTTTATATACGTTTTATGAACTTGAGCATGCATACGAGATTTCGATTTACATGAGCATGTGTTATACGATTATGCCTATACCAGTATATATTACGTATATGCACTTATATATTGTTTTATGCATTTGCATCGAACTATTTGTGATTTGGTTTACACTGAGTACAGTTTATATATGTTGTTGTATCGATACACTCGCATCCCGGCTGATCCCCGAGGATGTATACCGGGGGAGGCTGTGACTCCTGACCCGAGGTCTTTACCGGGGGGAGGCAGACCTCTTACCTGAGGCCTTTCTGGCTAGAATCACGTGTGGGTCTGGGATCACGTGATTCGAACTGTACTAGCACGGTTGTGTCCATGAGTGACCCCGTGGGATTTTTATGCATGCTCTGTACGCGTGAGGAGTTAGAGTCTCCCTCGTGTCTGTATCCGTGAGGAGTTAGAGTCTCCCTCGTGTACCCGTACGCGTGAGGAGTTAGAGTCTCCCTCGTGTACCATTTAATTTTTATACATTTGAGTCGCATATGTTTTTATAACGTATATATTATTTGGTGAAAGACATTTATTTTTGTCCACTCACTCTAACGATTTTCACGTCTTTCCCCTGGGCTTTTCGGTTTCCGTGCCCAGTTTGCAGTTCAGGTTTTGGTGTTTCACGTCGCGGTTGGAGGCTAGTGATCTGAGCTACCTGTGTTTTCCAGTAGGTTCTTGTTTCGCCTACTGATGTGTATATTGTATATATTTACGCTAGAGGTCGCTCTGATACATTCTGATACGTGTTTTATACGGATTTTTTCGGATATATTATATTATACATATATGTTTTCTATTATTTGATATTAATATGATGTTCAGAAATCCGGATGGGATTGGTGCCCACGGTTTGGCTTTTGTTGCATAGGACGAAGTGTTATTTTCAGGGTGCAGGTTTATGCAATTCCACATTAGTAACAAAACTCTGCCGAAATTTTGAATGGTTTTTGTTGGTTCGTGTTTTCAGAAGGGGTTCAATTCCGATTTGGGCAACTGAATCGGGGTTGGGTCCTTTCACGTATTCGCGCCCCGATCATCGCCTTGAGGTTTTCGAGTGGATTTGGGTATCGGATTTTTAGCTGAGGGTTTATGCGGAGAGTTTTGGGAATTTCGTCGATTATTTTGTACCGAGTTATATGTTTCCGAAAATTGTTGGTTTCCGAGGTGTGGTACAGTGTGATGAATTGTGATTTTGATCAGTTATATTTTGTGATTATTCAGGGGATCGAGATTGTACGTTGGACGAGGGATCTTCCACCGGATCTCGTGATTAGCGCGAGTGCGCGTTGTGCTCACCTGTGAGTGAACTTTTCTATTTTCACTATCGTAGCGAGTTCGTGATTTCCGTATTTATTTATATACGATGTTGAGATTATTTATTGCTTTTGGAGGTATTGTTTTATATTTTATATGGTGATGGCATTTATTTAGCATCGATGCATTGGCTACTCAGTTGATCACCGGTAGTCAAATCCAGGGTTGAGAGATTCCCCTGATGTGCCGCTAGGCTTGAGAGATTCGCCTATCCTATCATCGTCGGGCTTGAGAGATTCGCCTGACCGTCAAGCTTGAGAGATTCGCCTGGCACCTTCATATATTTTCCAAACTCGCTTTGCTTGATTTTATGATATATGTAAATGGTGAAAGGCATATGATTATTTTCGTCCACTCACTCTAACGATTTTATTTGCCTTTCCCCTGGACTTTTCGGTTTCTGTGCCCAGTTTCCAGTTCGGATTCTGTTGTCTCACGTCGCGGTTGGGGGCTTAGCGTTCGAGCTACCTTTCTTTTCCAGTAGGTTTTTTGTTTTGCCTACTGTTGTATATTTTGTATAAATACACTAGAGGTCGCTCTGATATTCTACTGATATGTTTTCATGCAATTTTCCCCGGATTTTCTATAAAGTACAGTTTTGATTACTGCTTTACTTTATTGTTATGATATTGAGAAATCCGGATGGGATTGGTGCCCCCGGTTTGGCTTTTGTGGCTTAGGATGAAGTGTGTTTTCCGGGTGCAGGTTAATAGCAATTCCACGTTAGTAACGTAACTCTGCCAAAAATTTTGTGGTTTTTGCAAGTTCGTGTTTTCAGAAGGGGTTTGATTCCAGTTTAGGAAACTAAATCGGGGTTGGGTCCTTTCAAGGGGAGTGTACTGAATTGAGGTACAGTGCTCACAGCTGAAGGGGATTTCGACGGGTCAAAGCTTTCACTCGACGAGTCAAATGATGGCTTCAGGTCGATCCAAGGTGCATCCTTTGACGGGTTGAGAAATCCTCTCGACGGGACGATTGGCACCTTTAAGTCCATTTATGGTGCAGGTGCAATCTTCAACGGGTCAAAAATCTCTGGACCTGCATGTTGCGATTCAACCATCCATTTTCCGAGAATTTCAAGTTTCTCTCTACTTTCTTTGTAGGGAAAGAATAAGCCCATGTTAGTGGCTCCCTTCAAGTACCAGAAGGTATGCTATACTTTATTCCAAAGACTTTGCGTTGGCACGGACCGAGAAGGCAATGTTTGGATATTGCATCAAGCTCCTTTTGGGTTCCATACAGCAAACAACCATTAGTGTGCTTAGAGGGTGTGATTTGTCTATTTCTTGATTTAGACATAAGCAGACTGGTGAATTAGAATTCAACCAACTCGATGCTCCATCTCTAAACCAAGACAAAATTGAGTCATATCAAGGTCTTATCATCTCAAACAACTTGTTCAATTAATGAACACGTATGGACATAACTTATCATTTTTGTCTCTCTTCCCAATCAAGTAGTCACTTAGGGTAGTGAATGTCTCAATCTTATCCTATGAGCACTCCATGGCTTAGAGTTACTTGAATTGGGTATAACCAAGCCAACCGGTACTCTCATGTATATCTCTGAATCAAGATCCCCATAGAGATATGTTGTAACCACATCTATAAGCTTGATACTCAGTATTTTCGGACACTACCAAACTGATAAGGTAGGGGAAAGTAATGATGTCCATAACCATAGAATACAAGTTGTCATGATCAATAATAAGGCGTTGAGAAAATCCTTGCACCAAAAGTTCTTCTCGTTGTGCTTCTAAACAGAGACTCATTTGTGTCTAACCGGCTTACCATTTGGTGGTTATAACACTACCATACCAAAAACTTGCCATATGTAATAGAGTCTAGTTTAGCCTAGATTGCAACTTTCCATATAGGTCAATCTGCTCTATGTTAACCATTAACAATCCGCAATAGAGCAATGTTCCACTTCATCGTCATTAATTCCTGGGTGACGGAATAAGTAAATGCATAATCAACGACCATAGAAGAACCATCCATAATACCGCTAGCATTTGTTTAACTTTGTTATATTTATTTGTTTACTAACATAGTCATTAACTCTGATGCGTCCCCCAGTGTTTGTCAATGCTGACTTTTAGACACAATTACAATCAGAAACAATCTCATATATTGATAATGAACGGTTATGCCTTAATGACTTGCCTCTTCATCGACAACTCATCAATACACCCCCTTTATGGGTAGGAGAAATGCTACCTAACCTGGGTGTTACGTTAACTCGTCCAATTCCAGGGACTTTCAACCTTACAAGATTTGCAGCATGTATAACCGATCTCGTCACTTTCATGATATCAGTAAAGGAGTCATACATTAAATCTGCTACTTTCTTAAGATTAAGAATACATTGCACTTCAATCTCACACTGAGATGTGCGAGGATCATGATGAGACATAGTGGGGATATACAACGTCAATTTTTGACGTTTAACTAGAATGGAACCATTCCTATCTCCCCCTAAGGGTGGGAAGTATGTCCCATCACAGTGACTTACGGTAAAACCAGTAGTAAAGTGATCTCATGTCAAACGTTCTAAATAACAGACAATCGTTGGAGAATCATAACCAACATAAATGCTTAATTGTCATTTATGACCCATTTTTGTACACAGTAGAAATGTAGTAGGCATATGTACCGCATAACCAGAGATGAGTAGGTGTGAGATATCAGACTCATATCCAGTTACCAACTGGTACGCACTAAATGGTTGGTGAGTTACGAGTCTTAAGCGAATAATCACATATGCATGTAACATTGCACATCCCCAAGCAGATACCTATAAATTTGTTTGCATTACCAAATCTCTGGCCAGAAGCTGTAACTGTTTAATATGTACCTCTGCAAGACCATTCAGTGAATGAACATGCATTATCCAATCTAATAGACCTGATTGAATTCTCTGGGTAGTGAGCCTGAAGCTTAATAATTTGTGCTAGGAGTTTTACAAATGCAGGGTACCATGTGGATTGCAAGCACATGTGACTTAGTCATCAATGCAGCAATCAAAACCATATATAAACAGTCCACATACCGGTTTGATTGGTCCACAAATATATTCTTTGGAATCTGTGGAGGAATGAAAGTTGTGTCTACAACAAAAGATCATCATGCATGTAAACAGCATTATAGACATGAACAAACTTTGCGAACTGAGTGACGTGCATTCGATTTTTCCATAAAGTACTTGGATTAAACCGAGTGGAATAATCTCACTTCCCCCATCTAAACCGATGATTTTAGTTATTTCCACATTCTTATTTGCTCTTAAGAATCAATGACCATTAAAATTTCTCAATATCTTGATCATCATAATGTAAAAGCTTATATGAGACCAAGTCACACATAATAATATAAGTGATTGCACTGAATTAAATGATCCACATCGTAGTAATATATAAACCACTACAAATCATCATAAACCTTTCCAAATTGCGCCATTGGCAGGACTCTATGGAGATTAAATATAAAAAAAAATTTCACTCAAAATATTGTTCCAAGTGAAAACTGTTGGCAAATGTTTTTGAAATTTAGCATGGTTTGATTAGGGTGTTGATCATAATAACATCCAAAAACTGATGTGAAATAGTATATGACAGGTCAAAATGACCCTTGTAGATTATGTTTTATGGAATAACAAAACTGATGTAAAACCATACCTGATGTAGTTTACCAGGTGCAGAAGTTCGGATCAGTGGAATTTTTTTCTGAACTTTTATTTGTCGATAAAACCGATGTAAAACACATCAACAACACCAATTCGGAGTCCATGTTTTGACAAGTCGAGAAATACACTAGACGGGTCAAAACAAACCAAAAAAAAATTGATTTTCTGATACCGATTTTGGACTGGCCAAACCGCGTCAAAAAATTACAAAATTTTTTCACAGTGGCTGACATTCGACGGGTCAAGGTAAATCTTTAATGGGTCTAATAAAACCTAAAACCAATATCAATTTTTCGATATCTTTTACGACAGGTCGTCCAAATTTTTTTGTGATGAGTCGAAAGTGTGACATTTTATAGACAGTAGCGTGCAGTCGACATGGTCGAACATTTTCATTGACGGGTCGAAGTAGCTAATTAAGTGACTCCGGGGACCAACTTTCGACAGGTTGAAAGATTTAGTATACTTTTTTTTTAGCGCCTAACCTATTAAACTATGCAAATGAAGCTGAACAACCTTGTACACTTGGTAAAGACTAAAGAGCATATGATCTCCAAGAGACTACATGTAGTTAATGTTCTTAATGGGCTACAACAAGCACAATCTGAAACATGCATAGCTCAAATGGTTAGTACAACAAGTCCCCTTTGAAAGCTGATGCAGTCACATATCACATACTTACCATTGTACTTTTTTTACAACATTCCAATAGCTATTCTTGGTTTTTTCCGGCACATAATCAGGTCAAGATGATGCTTAGCCATGTTCCTGAAATAATACTATGCTAATCCGTGACGAATACTTTACAAGGCTGAAATCCGGTGTAGGCATTGTCATCAGTGCCTACATATTAACACACATAATACTTACAGGAGTTAAACTACACTTATTGCTCTGCCACTTAAACGAATACAATTGAAATATAAAACTATTAGGATACAATATCAAACATAGACCTCAACTAAGATGCCAGCCACAATTTGAGTATTCATAGGCTCCGGCTTAAACTACATCCACACTGAAGCTCAGAATCCAAACATAAACCACTCATAAACCAAAAACCCTAACATGAAAATAACCTGATAGAGACGAAGCATGCACAAATTCCTCCATTTCTTCAATCAATCACCATAACCAAAACCAACACTAATCAATTTCTCAAGCTTATAACTAGCACTAATCAGTCAATTTCTCAAGCTTATTGTAAAATTAGAAACATAAATTATTTGTGGAAATTAGAGAAGGTAAGAGCTAGATTGATTACGTGAACAGGAGTTGACTAGAGCAGACGAGCCGCTTCACTTTAGCATTGACAGCTGGACTTTACTGCCTCCACCGCCTCTAAAAGAAAGCATTCTTAATGTAATACTGGTCCACCATCTGGAGTCATTCGACGTCCTCATGCTAGTGAGGCACCAGATGGACGTTGAGCTTTTCGAGGATGATCCTTGCTGGAGAGGTAGAAGGCCCGCGTCGCGGGATGTGCTATGATGGAAGTGAGGAGGCCACGATAGCGATATAGAGGTCAAGATCATAGCTTGTAGTCTCTACTAATGCATGTGTTCTCGTCCTAGGAGGGAGAGAGAGAGAGAGAGAGAAAGAGAGAGAGAGAGAGAGAGGTTTCATCTAAATTTTGTCTGCATAAATATCATCAATTTTAAGGATATATGTGACGACCCGAACCAGAATCAGATGTGTGTTTGGCACGATTCTCTAGATTTGGCTATAGTCGCAGTTTTACGATATTGTGTGGTTTGTCGATTCGATTCGCGACTATGTTTTCAGTCGAGAATTTGGGTTGAGTGTCTTCACGGAAGTTGTAGAGTACGTGATTTCGAGCTCGCATGCGGTTCCGGAAGATTTTTCCAATAACCGAGGAATATTTTATGGTTATTTGAAGTTTTGGGTTTCGACGAGTTTATCCGATTGTTTCGAGCTTATCCGAATCACTTCGTATATTCGTTTTGGACCGTTGATCAACCCGAGGGTCGAGTATAAATAGCGGAATAGCCGAGAATTAGTCGTAAAACATTGTTTTCGGTTGACCAGACGTTGACTTTCCATTTTGGGAAACTTTGACCGTTGACCCGTGAGGAAAAACTTTCCCGTTTCGGCTTCAACTTCCGGCGACCCAATTCCGACCACCTCCGGCTTCGTAACAGGTACAGTTGGAATCCTTGGATGATTTCGAGTACGTTGGTGTTTGATTTGGATTAAATTGGTTTCGTTTTGGATGAGTTCGAGTCGAGCCGAGCTCCTTCGATTTCGCCGGTGACGGTTGGCCGTTTCCGGCAAGGTTTGGAGGTGGGGGTTATGGGGGTTAGACTTCCCTCGTCTCTCTGAGTCTCGTGGTGTGAATAATTGGGGCTAGGGATGAGTTTTTGAGGCAACCCGAATAGGTCACCGGAGTGTGTATTTTCGATCGGATTTTGGGTAAATTGGAGGACTTCCGTTTGGTTTTGGCCTTCGGGGTAGAAGGGAAAGTGGTTCGAAATGAGGAGAGCATAAAATTTGGAGATTTTGGCCGCGTGATTCCACCGTTGACGGCGCGCCGCCGCCGACGGCGGCGGTCAACGGCAATCAACGGCCGGAAAGTTGACTTTTTCAGATTTCGATGTAATTAGTGTCGTTTTTCTCGAAATCGCGTCCTGGTTATCGTACGTAGGTTTTCGGGTTGATTTGGTTAGCCGATTTTCAGTCGAGATTTCGAGTGGGGATTTCGGGATTTCCGTAATTCATTTTGTACTGCATTTCGTGTTTCCAGGAACGGTTGGTTTCCGTGCATCAGTACAGTGTTGTGGATTACGATATTGATCAGTTCTGTTTTATGAATATGTTAAGGAGATCGAGATCTGGATTGTGATCGTGCTTCAGGCGAGGGATCTTCCGCCGGACCACGAGTTTAGCGCGAGTGCGCATTTCATGTGTCTGTGAGTGGACATTTCTTTTCACGGATTGATTGCGAGTCTTTTATACGTTTTACGAACTTGAGCATGCAGACTGATTATGATTTTACGAGCATGTGTTTTACGATTATGCATATACGAATATACGTATACGAGTATACATGTGTATATATATTATGTTTTAAGCATGTGCATAGAAAAGATTTATGATTTGGTTTACACAGAGTACAGTCTCAGTATATGTTGTGGTATCGATACACATTGGCTTCTCGGCTGATCCCCGAGTACGCTCCGGGGGGGACAAATATCCTGACCCGAGGCCTTTCTGGCTAGGATCACGTGTGGGTCTGGGATCCCGTGATTCAGACTGTGCTATCGCGTGGAAGCCCACGAGAGTCTCCGCGATATGTTTTACGTTGCATGCTCTGTACGTGAGTGGTAGCCAGAGTCTCCTCACGTCGCATTTGATTTTCATGCATTTGACTTGCATATGATTTTATATGTATATATTACTTGGTGAAAGACATTTATTTTCGTCCACTCACTCACTCTAACGTGTTTATTGTCTTTCCCCTGGGCTTTTCGGTTTCCGTGCCCAGTTTACAGTTCAGGTTTGGTGTTTCACGTCGCGGTTTGGAGGCTAGTGATCAGAGTTACCTGTGCTTTCCAGTAGGTTCTTGTTTCGCCTACTGATGTGTATATATTGTATATATGTTATACTAGAGGTCGCTCTGATACATTCTGATACATGTTTATACGGATTTTCTCGGATATACATATATACATAGTACAGTTTGTTTACTATTATTGATTATATTGATGTTGAGAAATCCGGATGGGATTGGTGCCCACGGTTTGCTTTTTGTGGCATAGGACAAAGTGTTAATTTCTGGGTGCAGGTTATGGTAATTCAATGCTAGTAACGAAACTCTGCCGAAATTTCGAAAAAATTTTGTTGGTTCGTATTTTCGAAAGGGTTTGATTCCGGTTTAGGTAACTGAATCGGGATTGGGTCCTTTCAGTTTGGTATCAGAGCATTAGGTTGTCAGATTCTGTAGACTCTTGTAGTTGTGACGCTTAGGGTATATGAGTTGATACAGCATGACTGGAGTGATGACCCGACTGGCCAGCGGTACTCATCAATACTTCGAGTGTTGTGTGTCCTCAAATATCTGCGGTTTCATGATTATGTTCTTTCTGATTGTACCTAATGCTTGTCTTGTATCAGTAGGATGCCTCCTCGATGTGGTCCCCGTGTTGACCGGGATGATGATCCTAATGAGAATCGCCGAACGCGCGACTTGCTGATGCGAGTGCTGCGTTTGGAAGAGCGTTTTGACCCTGTGGTCAAAGCTCGCACTGCGGGTGCTACTGTGTTTTCGGGTTCAGTTGATCCAGAGATATGCGAGGCATGGTTGGTTCAGATTGATCGTGTTTGTGAGCGTCTGCAGTTTACTCCTGAGCAGATGTCAGTAGCCGCAGTTGGTTTACTTGAGGGTGATGCATACTTTTGGTGGGTTAGCACCGACAGAGTTCCAGCTGATACTCCGTGGACATTGTTCCGTGATCTGTTTATGCGGAGGTATTTTAATCAGGCTACCCAGCAGCGCAAGTACGAGGAGTTTACGAACTTGAGGCAGGGCAGTTTGTCTGTACTTGAGTATCGGGATCGGTTTACTCTTTTGTCTCGTTTTGTGCGGGATATGGTGGCTACAGAGGAAGCCAAGTGTCGTAGGTTTGAGCTGGGATTGAATCTGAATATCAAGGCGACCTTGACGACGATGCCTCGGAACAATTTTGATGAGTTTAATTTGTTAGTGCTGCACTCCGAGGCGAGGACATTGAACAGGAGAGACAGCAGAGGTACCAGCCGAGGCGATTTGAGGAGGGTGGACCAAGTCAGGGGCCTTCAAAGAGGCTGAGTTCTGATACTTCTGGTTCAGCTTCATCCTCAGACGGTGGGTCATATCGACCACCAGTTAGTGTACCGAGACGGAGATCGGGATGGAGGAGAGATCGACCACAGCGACCACAGGCTAGTGGGGATTCCAGCGGTTCTAGTCATCCTCGACGACCATTTGGCACTTTTACTACACCGAGGGAGTATCCGTTGTGCAACTTGTGCAATAGGTATCATGTTGGTTCGTGTCAGCAAGGCACCCTCAACTGTTATCATTGTGGCCAGGTGGGTCACTATGCGAGGGCGTGTCCTCAGTTGTATGGTGGTGATAGACAGGCAGCCCAGAGTTCCGGAGTTGAGCGAGGTGCCACTTCGGGAGTTCGACCAGCTCAGTTTGCAGGTCAGGGTAGGCAACAGGGACAGCCCCAGCGAGGACGACCAGCCGGACAGGCGAGAGTTCATGCTATGACTCTACGTGAGGGCAGAGCATCACCGGAGGTTGTTATCGGTACGTTACATGTTTTTGGTATTCCTGTACTTGCATTGTTAGATCCGGGTGCCACACATTCATTCATATCATTTAGATTTTCATCATTGGCTACGGTACCTGCATCTCCACTTCCGGGGTTGTGAAGGGTGTTGTATCCGTCAGGTGAGTTTGTGAGCATCGGTTGGGTTTACCGAGATTGTGAGGTGTTTGTTGATGGCCATGGTTTAGCCGCAGATCTGTTACTGCTTGATATTGTGGATTTTGATTTAATATTGGGTATGGACTTTCTGGAGTCGCACTGGGCCATGTTTGACTGCCACAGGAAGGAGGTCGCGTTTCGACGACCAGGGTTACCTGAGATACTATTTCGTGGCGAGAAGAACACTTCCCTACTGTGTTTGATTTCCGCGATGAGGGCGGATCGGTTGATGAAGAAGGGTTGTGTTGCTTACTTAGCCCATGTTGTGGACACTACAGCTGCAGTGCCGGACCTTGGTAGTATTGAGGTTGTGTCTGAGTTTCCAGATGTGTTTCCAGCAGAGTTACCTGGTATACCCGCTGTACGGGAGATTGATTTTATCATTGAGTTGTTGCCGGGTACTGGACCGATTTCCCAGACACCGTACCGGATGGCTCCTGCGGAATTGAAGGAGTTGTAGATTCAGCTTCAGGAGTTGTTAGAGAAGGGATTCATTCGACCGAGTGTTTCTCCGTGGGGTGCTCCAGTGTTGTGTGTTCGGAAGAAGGACGGGTCTATGCGATTGTGCATCGACTATCGGAAGCTGAATCAGGTTATAGTGAGGAACAAGTATCCGTTACCGCGGATTGACGACTTGTTCGATCAGCTGAAGGGAGCAGCAGTCTTTTCGAAGATTGACCTTCGATCCGGATATCACCAGTTGAGGATCCGAGATTCAGATGTAGCCAGGACGGCATTCAGGACGCGGTATGAGCACTATGAGTTTTTGGTTATGCCGTTTGGGTTGACCAACGCCCCCGCAGCTTTCATGGACTTGATGAATCGGGTGTTTCGACGGTTCCTGGACAAGTTCGTGATTATATTTATTGATGATATTTTGATATATTCGAGGAGTGTGGGCCAGCACAAGAAGTACTTGCGAGCCGTGTTGCGGACCTTGCGGGACCATCAGCTGTTAGCGAAGTTTAGCAAGTGTGAGTTCTGGTTGGATAGTGTGAAGTTTCTGGGCCACGTGATTTCGGCCGAGGGAGTTAGTGTTGATCCTGACAAGATTGAGGCTGTGCTGAATTGGAGTCGACCCACTACTGTGCCGGAGATCCGGAGTTTCTTGGGGTTAGCAGGCTATTATCGACGGTTTGTACAGGATTTCTCCCGGATTGCTACACCACTGACCAGATTGACGAAGAAGGGCGTCAAGTTTAAGTGGTCTGATGCATGCGAGGAGAGTTATTTACTCCTGAAGGAGAGATTGACTACTGCGCCGGTCTTGACATTGTCAGACGATAGTGGTGAGTTTGTTGTGTACAGCGATGCGTCGAAGTTGGGCCTTGGCTGTGTGTTGATGCAGCATGGTAGGGTCGTGGCATATGGTTCCAGACAACTGAAACCGCATGAGGTCAACTATCCGACGCATGATTTGGAGTTAGCTGCTATCGTGTTAGAGTTGAAGAGTTGGAGACATTACTTGTATGGTACTCAGTGTAAGATTTTCACTGACCACAAGAGTCTCACCTACTTGCGGACGCAGCCGGATCTGAACATGAGGCAGCGCCGATGGATGGAATTGATTAACGATTATGACTGTACGTTCGAGTACCATCCAGGGAAGGCCAATGTTGTGGCAGATGCACTTAGCAGGAAATCTAGAGCCTCGTTGTTTCACATGTGTGTGGCCAGAGTGTCGATGTTAGCCGAGCTTCGAGCTACAGGTGCTGTGTTTGGGTATGATGACGATGGAGCTTTGTTGGCCAGCTTTCAGGTTCGACCGGTACTGGTTGATCAGGTACGGGAGGCACAGGATTCAGATCCTTACTTGTTGGGCAAGAAGACCATGATTCGGAATGGTGTGCCTACAGAGTTCCGTTTGAGCGATGACGGTACTTTGTTGTTCAGGGGCAGATTATGTGTACCCAGGGACGAGGATTTGAAGAAGGAGATTCTGGACGAGGCCCACAGTTCAGCGTATGCGATGCAACCCGGAGGTACGAAGATGTTTCGTACACTTCGAGCGTACTATTGGTGGCGCAATATGAAGCGAGAGATTGCCGCGTACGTGAGTCGATGTTTGATTTGTCAGCAGGTGAAGGCGGAGAGGCAGAAACCTGCAGGGAAACTACAGCCACTTGAGATTCCAGTTTGGAAGTGGGAGCATATTACGATGGATTTCGTCTATCAGTTGCCGCGTACTTCGGCGGGCAACACTGGCATTTGGGTTATTGTTGACCGACTGACGAAATCCGCACACTTTCTTGCACTTCCGGGGAAGATTTCAGTGGGCAGATTGGCTAAGTTGTACTTATCGGAGATCGTTCGCTTGCACGGTGTGCCTGTGTCCATTGTTTCTGACCATGATAGTCAGTTCACTTCTGAGTTTTGGCAGGCTTTACAGCGAGCATTGGGCACGAGGTTG
Organism: Geum urbanum; assembly: GCA_946800695.1. NCBI lineage: Eukaryota > Viridiplantae > Streptophyta > Magnoliopsida > Rosales > Rosaceae > Geum > Geum urbanum. Next base: position 41,585,708 of record OX326997.1, read on the forward strand.
CGGTTTAGTACAGCTTTTCATCCTCAGACTGACGGGCAGTCCGAGCGGACCATTCAGACACTTGAGGATATGTTGAGATCATGTGTGTTGCAGTTTCGCGGAAACTGGGATCAGCAGTTGCACTTGATTGAGTTCGCCTACAACAACAACTATCAAGCCAGTATTGAGATGGCACCGTACGAGGCTCTGTACGGGAAGTAGTGTCGCACTCCATTGTGTTGGAGTGAGGTGGGCGAGCGTTGGCTCATTGGTCCTGATTTGGTGAAAACCACGATGGAGGACATTCAGGTTATTCGGGATCCCCTGAAGGTCGCCCAGTATCGGCAGAAGAGTTACGCGGATGTGAGGAGGAAGAGTTTAGAGTTCGAGGTTGGTGATTGGGTCTTCCTGAAACTATCTCCGTGGAGGGGAGTTGTGCGTTTCGGGAAGCGTGGCAAGCTTCGACCGCGGTACATTGGTCCGTATGAGATTACGGAGAGGGTTGAAGCTGTTGCTTACAGACTTCAGTTACCGGCAGAGATGGCTCGTGTTCATGATGTCTTCCATGTTTCGATGTTGCGGAAGTACATCTCAGATCCTTCACATGTGATAGCCCCACAGCAGTTGCCGATCAGAGAGGATTTATCGTATGATGAGGAGCCAGTGCAGATTCTCGATCATCGTAAGCAGGAGTTGAGGAACCGTGTGATTCCACTGGTGAAGGTCTTGTGGCAGAACCATTCAGTTGAGGAGGCCACCTGGGAGACCGAGCAGCGTATGCGGGAGCAGTATCCTCATCTGTTCACATGACAGGTACGTAAATTTCGAGGTTGAAATTTCTTTAAGGGGGGTAGATTTGTGATGACCCAAACCAGAATCAGATGTGTGATTGGCACGATTCTCGAGATTTGGTTATAGTCGCAGTTTTACGATATTGTGTGGTTTGTCGATTTGATTCACGACTATGTTTTCAGTCGAGAATTTGGGTTGAGTGTCTTCACGGAAGTTGTAGACTACGTGATTTCGAGCTCGTGGACGGTTTCGGAAGATTTTTCCGATAACCGAGGAATATTTTATGATTATTTGAAGTTTCGGGTTTCGACGAGTTTATCCGATTGTTTCGAGCTTATCCGAATCACTTCGTATATTCGTTTTGGACCATTGATCGACCCGAGGCGCGAGTATAAATAGCGGAATAGCCGAGAATTAGTCGTAAAACATTGTTTTCGGTTGACCAGACGTTGACTTTCCATTTTGGGAAACTTTGACCGTTGACCCGTGAGGAAAAACTTTCCCGTTTCGGCTTCAACTTCCGGCGACCCAATTCCGGCCACCTCCGGCTTCGTAACAGGTACAGTTGGAATCCTTGGATGATTTCGAGTACGTTGGTGTTTGATTTGGATTAAATTGGTTTCGTTTTGGATGAGTTCGAGTAAAGCCGAGCTCCTCGATTTCGCCGGTGACGGTTGTCCGTTTCCGGCGAGGTTTGGAGGTGGGGGTTATGGGGGTTAGACTTCCCTCGTCTCTCTGAGTCTCGTGGTGTGAATAATTGGGGCTAGGGATGAGTTTTTGAGGCAACCCGAATAGGTCACCGGAGTGTGTATTTTTGATCGAATTTTGGGTAAATTGGAGGACTTCCGTTTGGTTTTGGCCTTCGGGGTAGAAGGGAAAGTGGTTCGAAATGAGGAGAGCATAAGATCTGGAGATTTTGGCCGTGTGATTCCACCGTTGACGGCGCGCCGCCGCCGACGGCGGCGGTCAATGGCGATTAACGGCCGGAAAGTTGACTTTTTCAGATTTCGATGTAATTAGTGTCGTTTTTCTCGAAATCGCGTCCTGGTTATCGTATGGAGGTTTTCGGGTTGATTTGGTTAGCCGATTTTCAGTTGAGATTTCGAGTGGGGATTTCGGGATTTCCGTAATTCATTTTGTACTGCATTTCGTGTTTCCAGGAACGGTTGGTTTCCGTGCATCAGTACAGTGTTGTGGATTACGATATTGATCAGTTCTGTTTTATGAATATGTTCAGGAGATCGAGATCTGGATCGTGATCGTGCTTCAGGCGAGGGATCTTTCGCCGGACCACGAGTTTAGCGCGAGTGCGCATTTCACGTGTCTGTGAGTGGACATTTCTTTTCACGGATTGATTGCGAGTCTTTTATATACGTTTTACGAACTTGAGCATGCAGACTGATTATGATTTTACGAGCATGTGTTTTACGATTATGCATATACGAATATACGTATACGAGTATACATGTGTATATATATTATGTTTTAAGCATGTGCATAGAAAAGATTTATGATTTGGTTTACACAGAGTACAGTCTCAGTATATGTTATGGTATCGATACACATTGGCTTCTCGGCTGATCCCCGAGTACGCTCCGGGGGGGACAGATATCCTGACCCGAGGCCTTTCTGGCTAGGATCACGTGTGGGTCTGGGATCCCGTGATTCAGACTGTGCTCCGCGATATGTTAAACGTTGCATGCTCTGTACGTGAGTGGTAGCCAGAGTCTCCTCACGTAGCATTTGATTTTCATGCATTTGACTCGCATATGATTTTATATGTATATATTACTTGGTGAAAGACATTTATTTTCGTCCACTCACTCTAACGTGTTTATTGTCTTTCCCCTGGGCTTTTCGGTTTCCGTGCCCAGTTTACAGTTCAGGTTTGGTGTTTCACGTCGCGGTTTGGAGGCTAGTGATCAGAGTTACCTGTGCTTTCCAGTAGGTTCTTGTTTCGCCTACTGATATGTATATATTGTATATATGTTATACTAGAGGTCGCTCTGATACATTCTGATACATGTTTATACGGATTTTCTCGGATATACATATATACATAGTACAGTTTGTTTACTGTTATTGATTATATTGATGTTGAGAAATCCGGATGGGATTGGTGCCCACGGTTTGCTTTTTGTGGCATAGGACGAAGTGTTAATTTCTGGGTGCAGGTTATGGTAATTCAACGCTAGTAAAGAAACTCTGCCGAAATTTCGAAAAAATTT